>JASEVX010000011.1:46627355-46686264 GCA_031761405.1 Serripes groenlandicus | reverse complement strand
ACCCGCGCCCGAGCCGGACGCTTCAGGCGGACGCTCAGCCACTACACTACGATCGTAAATGTATGAACGAAGTCCTGGAAATTCTTGTCTCATTTTGTCTCTGTTTTGGCATCAACTATAGTTTACATTTGCGTACAATTGACGGGTCTACAATTACAGTGTTTTACCACCAGACGCTTGTAGGTCCATATAACATGTAGACATATATTGAATACTCGAGTGAGATTGTACGAATGGAAAACCGATCTCGAGTCATAACTGTACGCAGTATGCAGACAATACTGTTCAAATGGCTTAGACGTGGCTGATATAAGTTGTTATGGATACCTGCAATTTCATTGTCCATATAAAACTCCCATTGACAAAAGGTTGCTATTTTTACTGTGAAGGGACAAATGTACCACGTGACATGAGGACAGTTTTTTGTACTGTCCTCACCGGCCGTATGCAAATTTGTTTACTGGCAGGTAGGATGTAGAGCGCTCTATGTTGTACTTTTGTGCTATGAAACATTTTACAGATCATAAATAATTATGATTGTATTATTTATATTTTATTATTTATTCATTACTATTATTTTTTGGGATAAATAAATTATCTGTATCTCCCTGCAGAGCATGCAGCTCGGTTGACAGTATTCTCCTCAGGCTGACAATATTACTGTTCAAAATTCAAAGCAATGTTGTTCGGCGTTGTTTACCCTCGCGCTCGGCATTAATGCCTTTTGGCGAGCAAATTCAAAGCAATGTGTTATTTATATAATATTTATTGATCGATTGACTGTTTGGTGTTTTTCACCGCTTTCAACAATTGTTCAGTTATATCAAGGCGTTTCCTGTATAAGTTACCAGTACTACTGGTCCATTTATCCTGACACCAGTCATTCAGTCGTAATGCTAACCCAGTAACGCTGAACACCAAAGAGGGCAGTCATTACTAACAGTGTTTATATTTTTAAAACTACACTTAATGATGCATATGTTTTATCGATTTGCTTTTGTTAACCTTTTTCCCTCATATAGACGCTTTCGGGCGTCTTACTTTTAAAATATCATTCATTTGTGCAAAAGGAGAAATTGCTCATGATGAACAATTTCTCCATTTGACACAATAATAGCAACTCTAAACAATGATTATAACTATCTGTATAGTAGTTTTCTATATTTTGAACTTGATAATTTCAATGTTCTCTGCTGCAGATTTCATTGTATGTTGGAAAGGGTTAAATATTTGCCAAATGAAATTGAATATATTGCTTTCCTTTTTTAAGGTATTTAGTCGAAACTAGTGGCATGTACCTTTTCATTTTTGAGACTCTTGGATGTTGGGATATCATTAAATGCACTGGTGTCATGTTAATTTATTTTCATTTGTAAAACGCCGTTTTCAAACATATTTCAATTACATCACGACAGCATGTACACTTAACGTGTGTTTCCCTAACTTTCTCGCAAGTATACTCAAAACAACATTCTTTCTAGATAAACGTTGAAGCCATGATAAACTAACCAGCAGTACTCGGAATATGCACAGCAAACGTCGTTATTTAAGTGAAACAAAGCGGCGTAAAACACTATTCATACTTCGCACTAATTCTCACGAATCCCATCTCGGCCAACATTCTTTCCGACGTTTGACAAAAGTCATTGTGACCTGCGTCATTCGTCTTTCACCAACGGGCTGTTTAACAGTCTATGTGGGAAAAGCAGCCAGTTGCTTGGAAAGTTTGTTGTGTGGTGTACTGGTGTGGGAAAACCAGGAAACGCATGAGCAGGTGAACCTCGCCGTGATATGACTGAAACATTGTTGAAACGGCGTTAAACCCCCATTCAATCAATTCAATCAATCGCACTAATTCCCACTTACAGACGCATTTCTTACACATCCTCAGCATATGAGGCTGTTTTAAAAAGTGTGGCAAAAGGACAAATTGCTTATGATGAGCAATTTCTCAATTTGCAACAATGTTTTCTCTACTCAATAATTACACTTTCATTTTGGGGTATTTTAAACCAGATGCTATTTAGTCATCGGGCTTCTTATGGTTTTTTATGGGGAAACGGGTAAAGTTAATATTAAAGCAATTAATAAATCCGAACTTTGGGTGGGCGGATGCTCCGAGTTGATCAAACAATCATATCCTTTAGTGATATTATTTGTTTACGTGTATGTGATGTTTATTAACCCTTTCACCACAAACAAGATGTCTACAGAAGACGAATGAATTGAAAAATATATACCAAAATTATATTGATCATTCTTTAAATTGAAAGTTTACTTACCGAATATAACTGAAGATAGTGTGGCAAAATAAAACGTTGGTCATCTTAAGTGATTTTTTTAATTTTTTTGTCATAATGTTTTCAAATGTCGTCTGTTACGTATGCGCCAATATACGTAGGTGTGAGGGAACGGTTGATATCTTCTGTTTAACTTACCTCGTGTAAATGTACATATGGATTGTTTGATATACGATTTCTATTACACTTTTAAGTCTTACTGTATACTCGCAATATGTACATAATCTAAATATTGGGTATAAAGTAAGAAAACGTTCCTTTTATAACCATTTCCCTCATATAGACGCTTTCTGACAGCCTCTGCAGTAGACGGCTTTTTTGAAAACATAGTGACAAAAGAAGGAAATTGAACAAAACGTGCAATTTCTCCTTTTGCCACAATGTTTTCCACTTTTTGTCATAGGTTATCCATTCAATTAATGGAGATTTTCTATTGTTTTGACAAAATACGTTCAAAGTCGTCTGCTACAGAATTGTCGTATGAGAGAAAGGGTTAAGCACTCCTACTTTAAATGCAGACATAGCCGACGCACGTAAAACTTCGCCAGCTGATAAATATGGCCGATAAAAGCCGCTCACGTATCATTATAGGGCAGATAGAAATAGGGAAAATACAAAATCATATAAGCATTCAACATTGATACAATATAGTTGTATCATTTTGAGATTAAGAACAAAATAAACGATTTGTTTGATTGATTGATAAATACCGTGCATGCACGTACAGTAATAGAAGTAGAGGAAATGCGACTTGCGAAAACATTTAGTTAGAAACATGGAAGCTATCTATGAATGAAAAGAACACTTAATGAATAACGTTGACAACATTGTGACAAAAGGGAGAAATTAGCTTATTATGAGCATGTATTCCTTTTTCGTCAGAAAAGCGTCTTCCATGTGGAAAATGGTTAACTATAGAGGCATTCAGCAGGATAAGCGTTTGAAATAGTTTAAATGAGATGTTGACCAAATCATAACATTTCATAAACACTGAAAGGAAAACACAATTGAGCCGTCCGCGAGCAAACCAACATTGTGGACTCTGCGTAAAGCAGGCTAACCCGGACAGACACTTTTCGCCTCCTGTGGATTTTATGTTTCAGGAATGATTACTATATACCTCTATACCCCTGAGACGGAATGTGTCGGCCCGGATCAGTCTGCACGGACTGCCGAGGCTTATCTTGGTCGATACATTACGCAGAGGCCATACTGTTGGTTTTCTCGTGGTACGGTTCAATTTACATTGACATCTACACGTTTATTTTAGCACTTAAGGTGTTTCGGTTAGTGTTCTAATGAAATATAAACAAAGCGACTTTAATCGCAAAAGAATTCATTATTTAGGTTTATGATTTTCTAACGTCACTGTTTACAGGTTTTTTCGTGAGATTAACATAATTATTCCGTCGTAAATATTTCGACCATGCTACTAATTTAATCCTTTCCCACATAGAACAAATCTACAGTAGACTTTAAAAAGATGGAGGCAAAAGTGTTAACAATCTTTATGAATGAAAAAACATTGTATTTGTAAAAATGAAGTATTGAATAAAGCTGAATAGATTGCGGCAAAAGGGCAAATTGATCATTATAAGCAATTTCACTATATGTCAAATGTTTTCAAATGTCTTCTGCTGCAGATGTTTCAGAACACGTCTGCAAGGGTTAACCGCTACGTGATGTGATTGGTTTTAGAGCTATCGAATTTGGAACGTGTTTGTTTGATGGTATCACAAATAACTTTGAATTCTGACTATTAGCTACTGATTAATATTATTAATTGTATATTTTATTTAAGTTAAGTAAATATACAATAAATGTCGAAAATGACGTCTGCTGAAAATAACCATCATCTTTATTAATTTATCGGAGAAGTGGTTTTTCAAAATTGAACTACTTTAAATTATTTCCAATTTAAAGTTATTTCACAAATATTGTTTCATTAATCAACTAGTTTACTCATAACACATACATTTTAAGATATTGTATAAGTTTTCTAGATCAAAATATTCATCATTGGATTACTGCAGTATAAAACCTCTGGAAATTACGCCTCTGTAGAGCCAAATCCTCATTAGGTTACAAGTATCCTATTCTTATGAAAAGCAAGTGAACAATGTTTATGTATGTACACTGTTTTAGAATAAGGAGTAAATATTGTGGGACAGGAAGCAAATATTCGTTCAATTTCCCACAACTCACCTCCCGACAGTTGCAGTACTTAAAAATGTCGCCGGACTGAGTTGCTAAGGTTAATTATTTCTAGATGTACTGGTAATGGAAGGTCTAGTCCATAAAACAAACAACGAACACCATAAAGCATCATACACTGTATTTGTGTGGTGTTTGTGAAGCTTATTGAATGATAATCTTATTTACTCTTTCCGATAAAGAAAGGATAATATAATGAGCCGTTCCACAAGAAAACCAACATTATGGACTCTGCGTAATGTATCGTCCCAGATCAGCATGCGCAGTCCGCGGAGGCTAATTCGGGCCGAGACATTCCGTCTAAGGGGGAAAGAGGGTTTATGAGTTATCTAACCTCTGTACATACATTGACTTCATCACAGTTTATTTTTAAACGTTTTTCATCAATAATTATATAACACGTTCCCTTTTCAGGAATTTCAACCAAATCGAGTACTCCTGGCGCAAGGTGACATCACAGAGTATTTGTTCATTATTATGTCAGGTTTGTACTTTTTTGTATCAAAAGAAATTTAAATTGTAGGCCATGACCTTTCAAAATAAATATAATAACTGAGTCTGTGCATGTGAAAGATGACAAGTTGAATTTTGTAAACAGAATAGATCCAGCTCAGCATAAGCATCCGCATTACATGTCTTACAAAAAAAGCTTTTTGAAAACATTATGTCAAAAGAAGAAATAAATCTAATGAGTTGCTTCGGAATTTCCAACAATATTTTTCTACGCTATGCAAATAATTTAATTTCATTTATAGAGAGTATTCATGTATATCAAGTCGTCTGCTGCAGACATTTGTATTTTGGAACATTTTTAACTCTTTCTCTTTTGTGAACAGAATACATCAGCCTAAGCATCCGCATTATAAGTGTAACAAAAAAAAGCTTTTTGTAAACATTATGTCAAAAGAAGAAATAAGTCTAAAGAATTGTTTCTGAATTTGCAACAATATTTGCTACGTTATGCAATCAATTTAATTTCATTTATAGAGAGAGTTCATGTAAATAAAGTCGTCTGCGGTAGACATTTGTTCGTGGGAAGGTTTAACTCTTTCAGCGCCGAATTGTTTTAACTATACTCTTCCATGTCCAGAATCGGGAGACCCCATTTCTCATGTATTAACAGTTTTGGAATATTCTTGCAACTAAAAGGCAATCAATGCTGAATTTCAGGTGAGACAGCGGTTACAAGCTGACTCACCTGAATCTGTACTGTTTGCAAAAACCTCAATATTGCCATGGGTGCTGAAGGAGTTAAGGCAAACTAATTAAGTTCTAATTGATACTGGTAGTACTGGACCGTAACCTAGGAAACGCCACCATATAACTGAAATACTCTTGAAAAAACATGTTTTTGGATTCACGGATTTAACACTTTCCCACATACAGACGCATACTGACGCAACTGCAGCAGACGACTTTTGAAAGAAATTGCTCAAAATGAGTTATTTATCCTTTTGCCACATTGTTTTCATCTTTGTTTGTGAAAAGATGTAATACAAGTCGTCTGCTGCAGATTTGTTATAAGTTGGCAAGGATAAATGTTTATTGTCGCTGGCATGTCATATATCATACCAAAACCAATCATAATTGGTTCAAGTTTGCCACTTAGCATTATGGCACATAACAAGACAACTTGAGACTTGAACAAGCAAACGACACAATAAAGAGCGTCATATTTCTTTGAATAAATGGGGAATATATTGATTGTAACTAAATCAAGGCATGTCATTTACCCTTGCCTGTGTAATAGTGTAACCGGATCCACCCTCCCTCACTTTTAAAACGACGCAATAGATCAGTCGGTAACGACGAGGGCTATCAATGAAGGGGTCATTGGTCCGAACCCCTGCTCGGCCATTCATTCTTTCCGATGGTCGATAACAGTCATTGTGACTAGCTTCATTTGACGGTCTTTCGCAAAATAGTCTATGCGGAAGGTTAGACAGTTACCTGTGGAGAAAGTACGGTATTGGTGCGAGAAAGTACGGTATTGGTGCAAGCATGGTTTTGGTGCGAGAAAGTACGGTTTTGGTGCGAGAAAGTACGGTATTGGTGCGAGAAAGTACGGTATTGGTGCGAGAAAGTACGGTATTGGTGCGAGAAAGTACGGTATTGGTGCGAGAAAGTACGGTATTGGTGCTAGAAAGTACGGTATTGGTGCAAGAAAGTAAGGTGTTGGTGCTAGAAAGTACGGTATTGGTGCAAGAAAGTAAGGTGTTGGTGCTAGAAAGTACGGTATTGGTGCTAGAAAGTAAGGTGTTGGTGCTAGAAAGTACGGTATTGGTGCAAGAAAGTAAGGTATTGGTGCAAGAAAGTAAGGTATTAGTGCTAGAAAGTAAGGTGTTGGTGCTAGAAAGTACGGTATTGGTGCAAGAAAGTAAGGTGTTGGTGCAAGAAAGTAAGGTGTTGGTGCTAGAAAGTACGGTATTGGTGCTAGAAAGTAAGGTGTTGGTGCTAGAAAGTACGGTATTGGTGCAAGAAAGTAAGGTGTTGGTGCTAGAAAGTAAGGTATTGGTGCAAGAAAGTAAGGTGTTGGTGCTAGAAAGTACGGTATTGGTGCAAGAAAGTAAGGTGTTGGTGCGAGAAAGTAAGGTGTTGGTGCGGGAAAGTAAGGTGTTGGTGCTAGAAAGTACGGTATTGGTGCAAGATAGTAAGGTGTTGGTGCTAGAAAGTAAGGTGTTGGTGCTAGAAAGTAAGGTGTTGGTGCTAGAAAGTAAGGTGTTGGTGCTAGAAAGTAAGGTGTTGGTGCTAGAAAGTAAGGTGTTGGTGCTAGAAAGTAAGGTGTTGGTGCTATAAAGTAAGGTGTTGGTGCTAGAAAGTACGGTATTGGTGCTAGAAAGTAAGGTGTTGGTGCTAGAAAGTACGGTATTGGTGCAAGAAAGTACGGTATTGGTGCGAGAAAGTACGGTATTGGTGCGAGAAAGTAAGGTGTTGGTGCGAGAAAGTACGGTATTGGTGCGAGAAAGTAAGGTGTTGGTGCTAGAAAGTACGGTATTGGTGCTAGAAAGTAAGGTGTTGGTGCAAGAAAGTAAGGTGTTGGTGCGAGAAAGTACGGTATTGGTGCTAGAAAGTACGGTATTGGTGCAAGAAAGTAAGGTGTTGGTGCTAGAAAGTACGGTATTGGTGCAAGAAAGTAAGGTGTTGGTGCTAGAAAGTACGGTATTGGTGCTAGAAAGTAAGGTGTTGGTGCTAGAAAGTACGGTATTGGTGCAAGAAAGTAAGGTATTGGTGCAAGAAAGTAAGGTATTAGTGCTAGAAAGTAAGGTGTTGGTGCTAGAAAGTACGGTATTGGTGCAAGATAGTAAGGTGTTGGTGCTAGAAAGTAAGGTGTTGGTGCTAGAAAGTAAGGTGTTGGTGCTAGAAAGTAAGGTGTTGGTGCTAGAAAGTAAGGTGTTGGTGCTAGAAAGTAAGGTGTTGGTGCTAGAAAGTAAGGTGTTGGTGCTATAAAGTAAGGTGTTGGTGCTAGAAAGTACGGTATTGGTGCTAGAAAGTAAGGTGTTGGTGCTAGAAAGTACGGTATTGGTGCAAGAAAGTACGGTATTGGTGCGAGAAAGTACGGTATTGGTGCGAGAAAGTAAGGTGTTGGTGCGAGAAAGTACGGTATTGGTGCGAGAAAGTAAGGTGTTGGTGCTAGAAAGTACGGTATTGGTGCTAGAAAGTAAGGTGTTGGTGCAAGAAAGTAAGGTGTTGGTGCTAGAAAGTACGGTATTGGTGCTAGAAAGTAAGGTGTTGGTGCTAGAAAGTAAGGTATTGGTGCTCGAAAGTAAGGTGTTGGTGCTAGAAAGTACGGTATTGGTGCAAGAAAGTAAGGTGTTGGTGCAAAAAAGTAAGGTGTTGGTGCTAGAAAGTAAGGTGTTGGTGCTTGAAAGTAAGGTATTGGTGCAAGAAAGTAAGGTGTTGGTGCAAGAAAGTAAGGTGTTGGTGCTAGAAAGTACGGTATTGGTGCTAGAAAGTAAGGTGTTGGTGCTAGAAAGTACAGTATTGGTTCAAGAAAGTAAGGTGTTGGTGCGAGAAAGTAAGGTGTTGGTGCGGGAAAGTAAGGTGTTCGTGCTAGAAAGTAAGGTATTGGTGCAAGAAAGTAAGGTGTTGGTGATAGAAAGTACGGTATTGGTGCAAGAAAGTAAGGTGTTGGTGCTAGAAAGTACGGTGTTGGTGCAAGAAAGTAAGGTATTGGTGCGAGAAAGTACGGTATTGGTGCAAGCACGGTTTTCTTACGAAAAAAACCGGTTTTGATGCGAGAAAATACTGTATTGGTTCGAGAATGTACGATATATGTGCAAGCACGGTTTTGGTGCGAGAAAGTACGGTATTGGTGCGAGCAAGTACGGTATTGGTGCGAGCAAGTACGGTATTGGTGCGAGAAAGTACGGTATTGGTGCTAGAAAGTACGGTATTGGTGCTAGAAAGTAAGGTGTTGGTGCTAGAAAGTACGGTATTGGTGCAAGAAAGTACGGTATTGGTGCGAGAAAGTACGGTATTGGTGCTAGAAAGTAAGGTGTTCGTGCTAGAAAGTACGGTATTGGTGCGGGAAAGTAAGGTGTTCGTGCTAGAAAGTAAGGTATTGGTGCAAGAAAGTAAGGTGTTGGTGCTAGAAAGTACGGTATTGGTGAAAGAAAGTACGGTATTGGTGCTAGAAAGTACGGTATTGGTGCAAGAAAGTACGGTATTGGTGCTAGAAAGTAAGGTGTTCGTGCTAGAAAGTACGGTATTGGTGCGGGAAAGTAAGGTGTTTGTGCTAGAAAGTACGGTATTGGTGCGGGAAAGTAAGGTGTTGGTGCTAGAAAGTACGGTATTGGTGCAAGAAAGTAAGGTATTGGTGCTAGAAGGTAAGGTGTTGGTGCTAGAAAGTAAGGTGTTGGTGCTAGAAAGTAAGGTATTGGTGCAAGAAAGTAAGGTGTTGGTGCAAGAAAGTAAGGTGTTGGTGCTAGAAAGTAAGGTGTTCGTGCTAGAAAGTACGGTATTGGTGCGGGAAAGTACGGTATTGGTGCAAGAAAGTACGGTTTTGGTGCAAGAAAGTACGGTATTGGTGCTAGAAAGTAAGGTGTTCGTTCTAGAAAGTACGGTATTGGTGCGGGAAAGTAAGGTGTTCGTGCTAGAAAGTAAGGTATTGGTGCAAGAAAGTAAGGTGTTGGTGTTAGAAAGTACGGTATTGGTGCAAGAAAGTAAGGTGTTGGTGCTAGAAAGTAAGGTATTGGTGCAAGAAAGTAAGGTGTTGGTGCTAGAAAGTAAGGTATTGGTGCAAGAAAATAGGTATTGGTGCTAGAAAGTAAGGTGTTGGTGCAAGAAAGTAAGGTGTTGGTGCTAGAAAGTACGGTATTGGTGCTAGAAAATAAGGTGTTGGTGCTAGAAAGTACGGTATTGGTTCAAGAAAGTAAGGTGTTGGTGCGAGAAAGTAAGATGTTGTTGCGGGAAAGTATGGTGTTCGTGCTAGAAAGTAAGGTATTGGTGCAAGAAAGTAAGGTTATGGTGCTAGAAAGTACGGTATTGGTGCAAGAAAGTAAGGTGTTGGTGCTAGAAAGTACTGTGTTGGTGCAAGAAAGTAAGGTATTGGTGCGAGAAAGTACGGTATTGGTGCAAGAAAGTACGGTATTGGTGCTAGAAAGTAAGGTGTTGGTGCTAGAAAGTACGGTATTGGTGCGGGAAAGTAAGGTGTTGGTGCTAGAAAGTACGGTATTGGTGCAAGAAAGTAAGGTATTGGTCTTAGAAAGTACGGTATTGGTGCAAGAAAGTAAGGTGTTCGTGCTAGAAAGTATGGTATTGGTGCAAGAAAGTACGGTATTGGTGCTAGAAAGTAAGGTGTTCGTGCTAGAAAGTACGGTATTGGTGCGGGAAAGTAAGGTGTTGGTGTTAGAAAGTACGGTATTGGTGCAAGAAAGTAAGGTATTGGTGCTAGAAGGTAAGGTGTTGGTGCTAAAAAGTAAGGTGTTGGTGCAAAAAAGTAAGGTGTTGGTGCTAGAAAGTAAGGTGTTCGTGCTAGAAAGTACGGTATTGGTGCGGGAAAGTACGGTATTGGTGCAAGAAAGTACGGTTTTGGTGCAAGAAAGTACGGTATTGGTGCTAGAAAGTAAGGTGTTCGTGCTAGAAAGTACGGTATTGGTGCGGGAAAGTAAGGTGTTCGTGCTAGAAAGTAAGGTATTGGTGCAAGAAAGTAAGGTGTTGGTGCTAGAAAGTACGGTATTGGTGAAAGAAAGTAAGGTGTTGGTGCTAGAAAGTAAGGTATTGGTGCGAGAAAGTAAGGTGTTGGTGCTAGAAAGTAAGGTATTGGTGCAAGAAAGTAAGGTATTGTCGCGGGAAAGTATTGTTTTCGTGCTAGAAAGTAAGGTATTGGTGCAAGAAAGTAAGGTGTTGGTGCTAGAAAGTACGGTATTGGTGCAAGAAAGTAAGGTGTTGGTGCTAGAAAGTACGGTGTTGATGCAAGAAAGTAAGGTATTGGTGCGAGAAAGTACGGTATTGGTGCAAGCACGGTTTTCTTACGAGAAAAAACGGTTTTGATGCGAGAAAATACTGTATTGGTTCGAGAATGTACGATATATGTGCAAGCACAGTTTTGGTGCGAGAAAGTACGGTATTGGTGCGAGCAAGTACGGTATTGGTGCGAGCAAGTACGGTATTGGTGCGAGAAAGTACGGTATTGGTGCGAGAGAGTACGGTATTGGTGCTAGAAAGTAAGGTTTTGGTGCTAGAAAGTAAGGTATTGGTGCGAGAAATTAATTATTGGTGCAAGCACGGTTTTGTTGCGAGAAAAAACGGTTTTGATGCGAGAAAATACGGTATTGGTGCGAGAAAGAACGGTTTTGGTGCGAGAAAATACGGTAATGGTGCGAGAAAATACGGTATTGGTGCAAGAAAGCCACGAACAGACGTAAGGTGAACTGCAGCAGTGATATAAATGAAATGAGCCGTCCAGCTAGAACCCCAACATTGTGGATTCTGCGTAAAGAATCGACCCGTATCAGCTTAAGCATGACGCGCAAGCTAATCTGGACAGACACATTTCGCCTCCTACTGATTTTTTTGTTTCAGGAATCATTACTTTATACCTCTATTTCCCTAAGACGAAATGTGTCGGCCCGAATTAGACTGCGCGGACTACGCATGCCAATCTGGGTCGATACATTACGCAGAGTCCATAATGTTAGTTTTCTCGCGGGACGGCTCATTAATACAGTTTCAAACGGCGTTAAACTCAAATCAACCTTCACTTTACACATATTGATGGTTGAACCGTTAACCCATACGACAATTCTGCAGCAGACGACTTTGAACATATTTGATCAAAAAATAGAAAATCTCTTTAATTGAATGGATAACGTATGACAAAAGTGGAAAACATTGTGGCAACAGGCGAAATGTCTCGTTTTTAGTTTTCCTCTTTTGTCACTATGTTTTCAAAAATCTGTCTGCTGCAGAGGCGTCAGAAAGCGTCTATATGGGGGAAAGGGTTAAGTAGGGTTACGCATATTGAAGGGGCGAGTCATTTCTAACTCTTGAGGCACTAATGGAGACATGTGATGCCACACCTATCCGTTGTTGCTAGGTAACAAGTAGTCAGGCGTTCTGCGCTATTATGTTATTAGCGGATTAGCTTACCACGCGGCTATGAATTAATAAACCAGTATTATTGGTTATCAAGATCTGACTTCGCGAATATTTATCGAATACATGAAACAAAATCATATCTGTCTAATACACCTACGTTAAAACTGAGTTCAATTCTGATTGTGTAAAATAAATAATAAGCGTTGCCTGTTCTTAGTCTAACTATTAAATATTCTATTACATGAACTTCCTCCAGGAGTTTACGACCAGTGAAGATCCAAAAACAGTCTGATCAGGTTTCTCTCCTGATCGTCATTCATTCACAAACGGGGCGGTGTCTTAAACGTAACTAGTACAACTGTGAACACATTTCTGCCTGCGAATTAACCCTTACCCTCATATGACAATTCTGCAGCAGACGACTTTGAACATATTTTGTCAACAAATAGTAAATCTCTATAATTGAATGGATAACCTATGACTAAAAGTGGAAAACATTGTGGCAAAAGCAGAAATTGCTCGTTTTGAGCAATTTCTTCTTTTTTCACTATGTTTTCAAAAAGCCGTCTGCTGCAGAGGCATCAGAAAGCGTATATATGAAGGAAAGGGTCAATGCTATCGGATTAAAATAGAAACTGTTCTTCAAATGTTTTTTGAAACCTTATTCACGAAAAGTGCGAAGGAATATTAGACTGCGTGGATGTGCCGGCTGATCTGCATCTTCACCTGTTACAAATATTTTAAGGTTGATTTTCGCCGAGTAACGCACATGTATGGAATTTGATTACAAGGACTTTGAGTAATTTTGCTTCTTTTCCACTTCAGGGCGATGTCAAACGTATCGTGAGGTTTATATACCCGAGGCTGATAGAGACGTGTTATTCTATCTCACTAGCAGGGACACAGGTATTTAGTTAAAACATGGTTTTTAAAGCGATTACGAAACATGCTTTTAACCACGTTCAATGTCTGATTCCTGGAGATATAACCAGTCCTGACGTTGTTCGTAAATGCAAATGCTCATCTCGGGATTCAAAGCTTTTGTGCGACAAACAGACGCTTTGTCTCACACAGGTAGAGTCAAGGATACATATATGAAGCAAATCATTGAAAGTCTAAACATAAAGATTAAAAGGCAGTAACTCAAATGAACTATTTCCCTTTTATCTGGAATTATCATGTTCATAATATGACGTTATCAATAACATAATAAACACTAAAAGGGAAAACACAATTGAATCTTCCCGCGAGAAAACCAATATTGTGTACTCTGCGTAAAGTATCGACCCGGATCAGCCTAAAATTGTCACGCAGGCTAATCCGGACAGACACTTTTCGCCTCCTGTAGAGTGTCTGTTTCAGGAATCATTACTCTATACCTCTATCCCTCTTAGACGGAATGTGTCGGCCCGGATCAGTATGCGCGGACTGGGCAGGCTGATCTGGGTCGATACATTACGCAGAGGCCATAATGTTGGTTTTCTCGCGGGAACGGCTCCCCCTGAGACGGAATGTCTAACGCAACAATCATGGGCGCAAAGGAGGGAAAGCCATTACTAACGATTTTAAAATATTCGGTAAAGCCCGGTCGGGGATCGAGCCCGCGAACACCCGCACCCGATGGGGAGGCTCTACCACAACACTACCGATGTGGTCTACGTATATACATTACGTAGTACGAACATTCATGTGTCTACCTATTTGACGCGGGCTGTTAATCCGGGGTTTGTGAGTTCGAATCCCGGCTCGGCCAACTTTCTTTCCGACGTTTGACAAAGGTCAATGCGACATGCGTCATTCGTCTTCCACCAATGGGCTAAGTCTATTTGGAAAAGCAGCCAGTAAATCTAAAAATATCGCTGTATATTTATCACGTGATCACTACAACCGAATTGACAATCTCCTTCCTAGAGTTGTTGTTCCTTACACTCACGCATACATGAATGTAATGAGTCGATAGTGTTAGAGAATGCCGAATTGAATCCACAAATTCAAATGAGCAAGAGGAAATTCAAAGGTATTTTTAAACGGGAAAACACGAAGCGGACGTTTTTTTAACTGCTTATTTCCTATGAAATAATAAAAAACAAGACTTGTACAACCTTCTACAACATTCCGTTACATATATATCGACGTATTTTAGATTAATTAGAATAAGTATAAAATATAACGATTTTGGACCATTATGGTGTTCAGTCCCTTTAACTTCTAAGATAATGTTTTTATTTATTTTACAGACGATTTTTTCGGCGAAGAATGTGTTCTAGATCATGAGCCAAGTGTATGTACGCTAGTTACTGCAACCGTCACAGTCTGTTTGAAGTTACATAGGTATGTTATATAGCAATCCCATTAAATTTCAGATCGAAGCTCTTCGCTATTCGTATATTGGACCTGACGACATCGTAGTAAAGGTCATCTCGAATTGACCTTTTTAAATTTGAATATTCTATACAATTGGAACTGTCGGTAATCAGCCGTTTTCTATCTCGTTTATATGTATATTGGTTTTCTCCACTGTTGATTCCTTTGTATGCAACGCTTTCATTGGTTTACGTAAATGTCAATGTCAGATGACCTGTAACAGGCAATCATCACATCTATACGAGCGTTAGCTACTGCAGTGAAGTTAGGTCTGGTTTTTATCGAGATTGATAGTTCAACATCTTTATTCTGTCTGATACTTAGACGACTTTTCACACGTCTGTAATAGATACAATTTGATAGAAATACTGAAACCACAATTATAACGAATATTTTCATAGGGTTTCTATTAGACTGAAACTCCTATAGGTCGGTTTTTCTGTATTATGTGTCGAGCCCCGGTAGCTCAGTCGGTAGCGACGTGGACCGTAAATAAATCCAACGGTAGTGAGTTTGAATCCCAGCTCGGCTAACATTCTTTCTGACGTTTGACAAAAGACACTTCTACAAGCGTCGTTCGTCTTTCAACAATGGACTAACCGTCTATGTGGAAAAGCAGCAAGTTGCTTTGAAAGTATGTTGTGTGGAGAACTGGTATAAGAAAGCCAGGAAACACATACATATGTGAAATGGCCGCCGTGATATGACTGAACAATTGTTTAAGCCACAATTAATCAATCAATCAATCAATCCTGTACTATGTCATACATTTGGAATGTTTTGTTGAAATCGTCACTGTAACTAAACGTCACTTTAAGATAATGTTTGGACAGTTTGCTCATTTGCGTGCGCTGTGATGGTATAGCTAGGACTGTATCGGTTAAACATTGTCCTTCATATACGTATAGCCGACCTCATCAAGGGACGAAACCGTTTTCGCGAGACATGTTTTGGTTTCACTTTTGATATAAGACCGAAATACTAATATGTACGTTTAAACAAGCGTTTGCTTCAGCAACGAATATTCTTGCTGATCTTTAATGAGATTATGAGTCTATTAACCCTTTACTACATGTAGACGCTTTTTGATACCATGGCAGCGGACGACACTCAAAACATTGTGAACAAAAGGGGAAATTGCTCATGATGAGCAATTTATCCTTTTTTCTACAACGTTTGTAACTCTAAGCAATGATGAAGCATTTATTCATATACGATTTCCATATTTTACCTAGACGTTTTCGAAGTCATCTGCTGTGGATTTATCTTATGTGGGAAAGGGGTAAGGCACATTGATGGTAAACAGTTATTTTTTGTTAACAGAAGTGCACTAGAGATGGTAAATCGAGAGAAATTGACGAAGTTTATCGAGGCCGAACGACACGAGTTCATTACGGACCGTGAGTTGAGAAACAGGGGTTATAAAGACTGCATCTGGAATAAATTCAAGCATGGTCAGATTAAAGAAACTCTGAAAGAAGGTGGAAAACTGTGTTACCTGACTAAAGATAAATGCAGCAAAGTGTTGGAAAGACCACCTAGCGACGAGTAAGTGTTTTATCAACACGTGCGATCTTTACTTTTCATTTCCATTCTGAAAAATTATGAAAGTTCATTCCGCATTAGGAATTTCTGTTCAGGTACTTGATTGGTCAAAAGCTAATTCATTATCGAACTTGACCAATCAGTAACCTTATTTTATTTACCATTTAACATTGAAACTTTGAACCGTAATTATTTGACACACAACGGATCTGCTGGATACTGTTCTCTGCATACCAGAGTTTACGTAAGACGTGTCTGTTATAAATTATAATGGCTTTTTTTTGGACTCTTTCAGCGTCAAATTGTTTTTGGTAGACTCTTCCATGGTCGAAATCGGATTTCTCCATTTCCAATTTAATAAGGGTTTTGGATTATTGTATAACCAAATGATAAACATAAGAGCTGTCTCATCTGAATCTGTTTTGTTTGCAACAATCTCAATATTGCCATTGGCGCTGAAAGAGTTAATATGTTTTATGTTGAGAAAGAAAATGACGATAGCTCGTGTACTGGTTATAACATACGATAGCTCGTGTACTGGTTATAACATACGATAGCTCGTGTACTGGTTATAACATACACAACTCGGCCTCACCTTTGTTTTTCAGTGAACTTTACATCGAAAATAAGCGACGATTCGTTCTCAAAGGTAGTCAGTTCGAACCTGTCCGCGTCCACTCGGCGGTAGCTCGGGGTTCTCACACGGGCCCATTGTTCCCGATCAGACCGCACACCGTGTCTGGGAACCTCACGACCGAAGTAAATGAAGACGAAGATGATTTTCAGAAAGGTACGCGACTTCATTTGAGCCGAATTACGAGAAAACCAACATTGTCGACTCTGCGTAAAGTATTGACCTTAATCAGCCTAATCATGCCGTGCAGGCTTACCCGGACATACTCTTTTCGCTTCCTTCGGATTTTCAGGAATCATTACTCTATACCTCTATCCCCCTGAGACGGAATGTGTCGACCTGGATTAGCCTGCACATGCTGATCTGGTCGATACAATACGCAGAGTCCATACTTTTCTCACGGAACGGTTCATTTGTATTTATGTACATGAAGCTAGGTGGCGCTCTGCGAAAACCAACTGTTATGGATTTACGACCAGTTAGGAACCAGATCAGCCAGCTCATACACTTAGTCTGATCTCACTCTTCACTGTTCGTCATTGAGTCATAATATTTCAAGACAATGATGTAACACAGCTGTCATTTGGATCCTTATAATTGGAGATGATTCCAGGAACACTTGCAGACTCAAATATATCCTCTTACTTTCCGATTGCTCCCAATGTCCTATGTATAAACAAGTTGTCAGCAGTGACTCCAATAGACGTTCATTTGCTGGTTTCTCTTAACTTTTGCTATATTGTCTGTCAGAACTTGTAGCAAAAAGACTTAACAAAGACTACATTATACACATTGTTATCTGACTGTGGCATAAACTGGCCATGGCTTTCTTAAACAACACATTTCAACTCAAAAGACAAAATAGTTTGAGTATAAGGTAGGCTCCTTGTCGTTTTGATCCTTAGGATGGATGCGTATGCACGTCTTTTTCCACACGTATAATCATGATATTAATGATGGTTTTCGCAGATAATAGTTGTTCATACCCCTTTCAACATTGTTTTGGTTTAGATAAATCGTTTCTAACATACATGTGTATTTACATCGTACACTTTATGTATTTGGTTTTCGTTGGGGCTGCCTTACTTCCATGTTTAGAAAAATCACGTCACCAAGACTTGAAGAATCTACGTTTAGAAGGATTGAGTTCAGTATATGAGTGACTAAGTGAAGACTTATTGAATTTACATCGATTACAAAACAACCTTTCAACTTTAAATAGTCAATGTATTGTCTGCTTTTTTGGAGACTTTTATTAAAATCAGTTCACGCGCCGTTTGTCTTAAGGAATTCAAAACGCAGAACCCGATCATCAGGAGATTCGAACCTAGGAGCTTTGGTATGAGAGGTGGACACGCTACCTCTGTTTCGTCAATATGGTTGATTGTATAACATTTCACTCCGTGGTTAATAAATAAGAAGCGAATAGCATATAAAGCACGTCACATCAAACTCTGTATAAGTTGATATGAGCCGTCCCGCGAAAAAAACATTATTGTGGTCTCTGCGTAAAGTATCGACCCGGATCAGCCTAAGCATGCCGTGCAGGCGAACCTGGACAGACACCTTTCGCCTCCTGTGGAATTTATGTTACATGAATCATTACTCTATACCTCTGTCCACCTGAGACAGAATATGTCGTTCCGGATTAGCCTGCGCAGGCTGATCTGGATCGATACATTACGCAGAGGCCATAATGTTGGTTTTCTCACGGGACAGCTCATATTGGTCTATATTATACAAGATAAGATTGTCTATATTGTTAGTCCATATACTACCAATACAGTTTCAAGTATACCATTGATACGGAATCTTTCTTTCAGACATTGCTACTGATGAAACAGATTCGCCAGGCAAACCTTCATCACTAATGTCCGCATCAAAAGCTAAGGAAATGGAGAAACACTTAGATAAGGTAGGGCAAACACAAACCTTAATAAATAATTGAGCTGCATCGACCGATTTAGGGTCTTATTGCATTTGCGTACATTGAAGACCCAGTTGAGCGTGTTAATTCACTTAACCCTTTCCCTCATATGACAATTCGGCAGCAGACGACTTTGAACGTATTTTGTCAAAACATAGAAAATCTCCATAATTGAATGGATAACCTATGACGAAAAGTGGGAAACATTGTGCAATTTCTTCTTTTGTCACTATGTTTTCAAAAAGCCGTCTGCTGCAGAGGCGTCCGAAAGCGTTTATATGAGGGAAAGGGTTAAGCTCAGCAGAGTCTTCACAATCTGCAGGTGTGATATATGTTCTGACTATAAAACTGGAGTTGTAGCTCCACTATTTGTATGTCAATATAAATTGAACCCTTTCCTTCCGCAAAACATCTGCAGCAGACAACTTTTGAAATAATCTAGACAAAAATATGGACACTGTCTATGAATGGAAGTTTATTTTGCTGAAAGGAGTTGAAAACAATGTGGCAAAACGAGCAATTTCTCCCTTTGCTACAATGTTTTTCAAAATGCATGTGCTGCAGAGGTGTCGGAAAGAGTCAATCTGTTGGAAAGGGTTAAACGATGTCAAAGAGTGGTGTGTCAGTAAGACCAGAAATCGATACACACAGCTCATGTATAAACATCGACACAGGAATTGATTGTTTAGTGCTTTACAACGCTTTCAACAATTGTTCATTTATATCACGGCGTTTTCTTGGTAAGTTACCAGTATTACTGGTCCATTTATCCTGACACCATCCATTAATCGTAATGTAATAATGCTAAGCCCGAGAATCTGAGCGCCAAGGAGGGCAGACATTACTACAAAAGTATTTGTTATTGCCCGACTGGGGATCGAACCCGCGACCTCCCGCACCCGAAAATAGGTATTCTGACATGTTCGACCATTATACTTCAGGATCAGCCTTTACCCACGCACAGTTTGATCAAGATGTTTGTTTGACTTTATCGCGTCAATAGATCATTGAATCTCTTTTAACCCTTTCCCAGATACAACAAATCTGCAGAATATTGATTTAAAAATATGGAAACTCTAAAAATAAATACAATTGAAACATTTAACGATTTTTAAACGACAAAACGACAATTTCAATGATGTTTGTGACAGACTTTTTGTATGTAGGAAAGGACTATATTGTATATGTAGAAGTCATCAGAGGTAAACCTCTTAGATTTAAATGGAATATATATTTTAAAACACTAAAACTAATCAACAAAGAAAAACTGCACTAAGTGTAATAAGTGATAGGTATTATGTATTTATCTTCTATGCCATTTCGCTGCTACGTATGTGAGGCTAAACATAACATGTACAATTGTACCAAAATGCTGCCCCTTACATCGTTTTGCATTAGTTACCTCTATGAAATGGATAATAATGATTATTCGTTCATGTTTGCTGTCATGTTTGTTGTAAGTCAATTTGTCATGTATGTACATGTATGTATCTATGTTATGTATGTACATGTATGTCTTTATGTCATGTATGTACATGTATGTCTTTTTGTCATGTATGTACATGTATGTCTTTATGTCATGTATGTACATGTATGTATTTTTGTCATGTATGTACATGTATGTTTTTATGTCATGTATGTACATGTATGTTCTAATAATCACCACACGTGTTCAAGTAGATAAATACAGCCTCCGGTTTGCTCTATAATATTCACGTTACAGAAGTTCGAAGGTATATACAACATCAGCATATTAAACACACATTCGACAATTTCAAAGACTAACTTGTTGATATAATATATTCTAAAAACTGGTTTAATTATATTTCTATAGTGCGCAGATATATAGGGAATATTATGTTACAGAAGCGATACATCGGTTTGTAGTGTACTACGAGGACTATGGGAAAATTAATTCGCGATATCTAAGGTCGAGTTAGATGTGTATATACGCACGCTCCGAGCTGTAGGCCTACAATACAACGTGATATCGTTACTGCAATATTATCACCTTTTAGTATATACTTATTTTTATTTTTAGACAGAATATGGAAATGCTAAACACATTTATATGTTTTCATTAACGAAATAACACAATAAGTTTATCCAAGACAATTTTGAATTGCTTGTAAATCATAGGATATATATATATATCACGCCTCATGAACGCAATTTAAATGACGTAAAAGCATATTTCAATGGCCTCACATCATATTTCAGTGACGTCTCATTACTATATTTTGTACCAGATTTGACATAGTCAATATAAGGAATTTTAATATGTCGATTTTTGTTTCATCACGTCACAATGTGCATGCATTTGCGCCGGAATTTGTGCAATATATGACAAGGTGATGTCTCAAATTACTTCACAGCATATATTCCAATTGGACATATCGTCTGTGAGAGCGGTGAGATTACGGTAACTATCTATGAACTATAAGCTTTATATCACCATATGTGCACTTTAAGTGCAATATGTATAACGTTTTCAATACATAGTTGCAACAACTGCAGTGATTATCTCCCTTTTCGGCCCTTTTGATAGGCAAATTAACTATATGTTGAATAGAGAAATATAATTAAATTAAACAATTGCATATGCGAACATGATTAAATAAAGAAGTCGATATAATCAGATCAAATAAAGGCATCAACGACATAATATTGTTGTCAAACACAAAGTCCTTGGTGTTTTCCTAATTATCACATTTTTTAAATATTCTCTATTTATGTTTATCGTATTTGCCTATCAAAATGGCAGACAAGGGAGATAATAAGTGTAGTTGTGGGAACTATTTATTCGAAGAGTTATGGGGATATTTGATATCACACATGTAACAAGAAACACACATCATTATATCATCTCTTGTATTTTAACATTTCTGTAAATATTCGATATAAATTAAACATACATAATTTGTTTAACTGTTACCTTTACACATTGCATAACACTATTTTCAGAAGAGCCTAAAGAAAATCACGCTAGCCCGTGTTATATATAAGGTAGAAACACTGTGTGCATGCAATACTTTGCTTATTGAACCAGTTAATTGTTTTTTCCTTTGTTTGTTTGTGTTCACATGATTTTTTTCTGTGTTGCAGTGTTACACCACCGTTTCTCATTGCACAACAACTCCCATCCCCCTTTAAAAGTTCCCAAGTTTCGTTTTTTCATTTTCTAATTTTAATTGTTAACTTGTTATTGCACCTGTAACAACCAAAATACATGTATATAACGAGTGTCTCTGTTTCAGTCTGTGTTGTTGTCGTTCTATGTGCTATTCCAAGTTCCGAACGCCTGTTGAAATGTATATTATGTTTGAATTTGTCATGTATTCTTTGTTAGACGTGTATTGCTTATAATGTATATCTCTCTCATACACACAACGAACGATGTACACACACCATGGCCTGTTCGTACGTCAAAGCTCGTCTGATAAGTATTCTATGTCTACACAGATGCATACTTTGATACACCAATCTGTTCTCTAAACATCAGCTCATTCAGTGCATAATGTCCTAAGTACGAAAACATAAAACTACTTTACTTATCATCATGTATCAAATTGGACGACTACATTTATCACGTAATAGGAGTTTTGGGAAATGTTTTATAACTAGAAGGCAACCAATGCTGATTTCAGGTGAGACAGCTTATCGCGAACTGACTCATCTGAATATGTAGTGTTTGTTAAAACCTTAATATTGCCAGTGGCTCTGAGAGAGTTAAAGAACACATGTTTAACGGGAAAAATTCGACGTTAATCAAAAACTTCTTAACATTGTTAGTTTTACTTGTTTGAATGATGTTTTACACCGCTTTCAACACTTGCTCAGTTAAATCACACGTTTTCGTAATAAATCACCGGTTATACCGGTCCATTTATCCTGATATCAGCGAGTCAGTCGAACTACTAAGGCCACAACCCTGAGCGGCTAGGAGGGAAAGCCATTACTAGCATTGTCTAAATTCATTGGTATGATTCGTGAGAGGATTAAGCTCAGGAATCCGAGGCGGACGCTTTACCACTACATGTACTAATGTTGGTAAAGAGCAGCTCATGACGAGAACGTACTGCTTTTCCAATACTATTTCTAAATTTGTTTGGTGGAGAGGAATCAAAATATCGTTCAATATTGTATTACTTTTATATCATAAATACACCTTGATATTTTCAGCATTCTAGAGGGCAAGCATCACAGGTAACCGTAGTTTTGTAAAACACCTATATGAAATAGCTTAAATAATATCTGTCGCAGTTGTAGATCTAGTGTGCGGAGTAATACGCTATCGGTGTGTATGCTATGAACAGAACAGCTTTATTTAAGAGAGCTACAGCGCGGGCCGATTCACCCAAATACCAGAATGTTTTAAATAGAGTACAGTCCATGCAATATTTAATGCGCTTTGGCGACATACTTTAATTACATCATGCAATTCAAGAGTGTGTTCCGATCTCTGATTACACAGAGTGATTTTATGAGTATTATTAACAAATAAGAAAAGCGCCATCATTTAATACGTTATATCCCGCGAAAACATTGATATAAATGTATTTTCTTGACTTAGAAGTGTCAATGCCGATCTGCAAAATAAGGAGACGCTAGTGTACGTGAATACGAAAAGCCCACCAGAGTTACCACTGTCCGTCTACGAAGGATATAGCTATATATACAACTTCAGGCAATAAGTAGAAGTTGCAATTTCTTCCGTTCACGTCAATGCAAAGCGAAATATAATTGACGACGAAAAGATTAATATATCATCTGTTTTACTGAGTTTGGGGTAACCTGCACCGACCATTACATTACACCACTAATGGCGGCGCATCTTGGAAATGGTGTAGCAAGCCAAAGGCTATAGAGAAAACCTATTGGTGGACCAAACGGTTAACCTCTTTTTAAACTCTGAAAGTAGTTCGCTTTATGATTTATGTATTGATTCCAAACATCAGTTGTAATGGTCCACTGTAAAATTTACTTTTAAATTTACAATCAGTTATATATTTACTAATTTATATACGCGATGGCAATATATAAGGAAAGGTGACAACTCTAGTCACACTTGTTGGTTCAAACAGAAGAATGATTTACTATAATCAGCCGGATACCAGACTATCGTAGTACTGCACTCGGAACAATATCTTATAGACTCGGTGCCCTCGTGAATGTTCGTAGGTTAGTTTATATAGCGAGACCGGGCTCAAAAACTATAAAAGTTCAATCTGTGCTCAGAATTTGTGCTCAAGTATCTGATTGGTCAGAATCAAATTCGTTCTCCAAATTGATCAATCAGAAGCCTTATTTGGGGCATGGAGTTAATTCGTGAGCACTGAGAACATTTTCAGAGTTTTATAGTTTCGGACTCTGGTAACATGAACATTTACGAAGGTAACGTACCTACCTATTTTTGAGTGCAGTGTTCCGAATGATGTATTCACTGGATCGTGGTCAATTGATATCCCTGATGATAGTTGAAAACGCCAACACAGATGTGTAATAAGACCCGAAAACGAATAAGCCGCTTCAAATATATATGGTATAGCTTGACAAAATAGATACAGATTAATTATTATATACTGTGTGCTATGTATTATGTGCTATGTATTATGTGCTATGTAGTATGTGCTATGTAGTATTTGCTGTGTTAGATGTGCTATGTATGTGTGCTATGCTGTGTTAGATGTGTCATGTATGATATGCTGTATTAGATATGCGATGTGAACTGTAGTCTGGAGTTACCTGTCCTTACCAGTTCTTTAACGAGTCAGGCATACGCCAATAATGGTGGCGCCCTTTTGGACATGATGTAGCAAGCTAGAACATGTAGAGACACTATTGTTGTTAAACTAGTTTAACCCTGCAAACTCCGAAAGTCATTATTCATGTATTATTATTCCACGAGGAAACCAGCATTGTGAATTTTGCGTAAAGTATCGACCCGGATCAACCTAAACCTGCCGCGCAGGATCACCCGTTTATACACTTTTTGCCTCCTGTGGATTTTCTGTTTTAGGAGTCATTACTCTATACCTCTATTCCCCTGAGACGGAATGTGTCGGCCCATACATGTATCAGCCTAAGCGGAATGCGCAGGCTGATTTGGGTCGTTACATTACGCAGAGTTCACACTGTGGGTTTTCTCGTGGAACTGCTCAATACTATATTGATTCAAAACACCAAGTTGAATAGCTGTAGAGTTGTATGTTTACTAATTCACAATGTAAGCGAAAGCGATATATAAGGGGAGGTGACCTATCCAGACGTTATTGTTGGTTCATGCTAGACGTACTGTACGCGTTATAAGTAGGTTGTAGATTTAGCACATGATAGATGACATTGTGAACTTATTCTTTATTCCCACGCTTCATGTTTTAACCTAATCCCCAATATATACGCTTTCTGACGCATCTGCAGCAGGTGCATGTTGAAGACATTGTAGCAAAAGGCGAAATTGCTCATAGTGAATAACTCCTGTTGCCTCAATGTGTTCAACCAGATTCAATAACTATATACTTTCAGATATAAAAAACCTGTCTGCTGCAAATAAATTTGATTTATGCGCGAAAAGTGTTATCTCCGATATATTTTGTAGCGGATTTGTACTGATTAGGTGAAGTGTAATTCCGTCTGTAACGCTAATTCAGTTATATCACGGCGGCCAGTCTACATAATCATGTGTAATTCGGTTTTCTCTCACGCACCCTTCCGCCTCCCAGTTTTCTCCCGCAGGCAACTGGCTACCTTCTGACACAATGAAGTTTGGCAATCATCGCAAAGAATGAATGGACAGGCCGGTATGCGACTCAGGACTGCCTCGGTTTAGGGTCATTATGATTACCTACAGTGTCAATGAACATAGTTAGTTTTTAATAACGCAATATGAAGCAGTTCTACGTTGTCCGAATGTAAAATAAGGTTAGCAGTCGGTCTGTGATGCCCCACGATTCAAGATAGTGATGTTCCACACCAGTAACGTCTTGGTCTCAAAGAGAATATTAATCTTTATAGTATTAGATTATTATGTACTTTACCGTACATCTGAATTAGTGCAAGATCTTTCACCTTAAGTAACGAGGTTGTAATCTATGACTGTAATTTATTATCCGCTTTTGATTAGACAATATTTTCCTATGTCTTTTGCTGGTAATACAAGGGTCAGTACAATGTCAATTAAAACACTTGAACTATCTCAGAATTTGCCTTTATGCAAAATATATCACTTTTCAGTACGGTGTTTTAAGTGAGACTTCAATTTATTCATTTATATCATTATTATTCATTATTTTGAAATAAATTGTTTATTCACATACTGGGCCTTATTTCGTTGACAATAGTATACATATCATTAGAGAAGATATACTGGATGTTTTATTAAAATAATGAATGATACTGTGATATTAGTTTTAGTCTTGTATTCCACGATAACTTATGTAGAACATTTAACCCTTTCCCTCAAATAGACGCTTTCTGACGCCTCTGCAGCAGACGGCTTTTTGAAAACATAGTTACAAAAGAAGAAATTGCTCAAAACGAGCAATTTCTCCTTTTGCCACAATGTTTTCCACTTTTAGTCATAGGTTATCCATTCAGTTATAGAGATTTGCCATTTTTTGACAAAATATGTTCAAAGTCGTCTGCTGCAGAATTGTCGTATGAGGGAAAGGGTTAAGGTTACAACAATACGTTATCTTTTTAATTAAACATTTCTTTCTCGTAAGTTTAAATAATTCATTTGTCAAGACTTATTTACTGCTATCAATTATATTCTTGTTTCAGTGTATCACTTATCACACATGTTGTGTAACATTCACCTATCACTAGTTGTTATTTTTACACTCTTCAAAACTGCACCACGTTTTAGGAGTTATGGTAAAGTCTAACAACTCCATTTATGTTCAGCTAATATGAGATACAATGTATGTTAAAATCATGGATATTGACTAACAATCTAATCTTGTTTATGTTAATGTATGTGTTAATGAAGCGATACGTGTAATGTATTCTATATATAGCTGTCATAAAGAAATATGATTTTGAAGTGAGAACGTGTCTTTTATTATGATGGTATTGTTGTAAATGAAAGATAATGTGAAAAATATAACCAGTTGGAAAATACAATGTATATACCATTTTAGTTTTCCTCTACGTATTTAAAACAATGTGTATAGATATAACGTAATATGCTACTGATTATTGACCATAGAACTTTCAAATGACATACAAAGGGGCGAAGCTTTGTTATAATCAATGTGTAGGCCGTCTCGTGAGAAAATCAACATTGTGGGCTCTGCGTAAAATATCGACCCGGATCAGCCTACGCATGCCATAAAGGCCTACCCGGATAGACACGTTTCGCCTCCTGTGGATTTTCTGTTACAGGAATAACTACTCTATACATCTATCCCCCTAAGACGGAATGTGTCGGCCGGATCAGTCTGCGCGGACAGCGCAGGCTGATCTGGTCGATACATTACGCAGATATATATCGCTGCAGCTGCATTTTTGGGGCTTTTTGAGAATAAAATGTGTAGGCACGTGCCCACAGTGCCTAAAGGGAGCTACGCCCTTGATACATGTACATTAAATATATTCCCCTTCACAGGCTATGGACTCGAAAGAGGCCCTAATGAAGATGCTTGACGATCACAGCGAAACCGGCCTTCATTTAAAACAGGCATGGAAAGTTGGGGATATGCAGGAAACGCAAAACTTTATGGTAAGCGATCTTTCGTTTCAACTAGTCAATGTAGTAACAACTTTGTTTGTTTTCAAATGGTAGAAATATGACATTATGTGACAAAATGTGGTATCGCATTATAAATATGATATCAAAAAGTATTTGCTATACATTTTGCATGTCTACCCATCTCCTACTAGCGTCCGACTCCACAGACACAGCCAAACGTTATTCGAAACGGCCTGCTCGATCAACAATCTCTCGCAAACTCTCTCCTCTCTCTTTCTAGCTCTCTTACTTTTAAACAGGCATGGTGACATTGGTGACATTGTGACGTAAATACTTAGGTATATAGATGCCTTCCGTGACATGTACGTAGAATGAACCCAGGCTGGTATTATATAACCATCAAGAATGATGAGGAATGTCGTCCATGGCATGTCCGTACAATGATATGATATTACCATATTTTTTCCCTCTTCCCACAGTCATGTTTCTTCCAGAAGTATTAACGACAGTATTGACCTGATCATGACCTTTGTGCACATATGTTAATTATAATGACATACGTGAATTCAGCTTTATTGTATTGATGCACCGTGTATCATTTACCCCACGATGTTATTCGTCCATATCGAGGGCTTGGCGTGAAACGGTTGTAACTAAAAACCTATTTTGAAAACCTTGGTTTAGGGGCAATTTTAACCTTTTTGTAAACAATGCAAATTTAGGTGCCATTGCTCAGAACGAGCAATGGCACCTAAATTTCCATTGTTTACCAAGACAAATGATTTTATGCTTATAAAGACTTTATGGCGAGGTAATTCACCTTGGTAAAAAAATACCAATTTTAGTTACAACCGTTTCACGCCAAGCCCTCGATATTAGAATATATATATACCGTCAAGTGTAATGTTAAAACATGCCATTTTACTAATTTATGTTATAAAGACATTGAACCTTTCTCACGTGTAAACGCATTTTGGCGCAGACGAGTTTTGAATATAGAGTGTCAAAAGGAGAAATTGGTCATAATGAGTAATTCATCATTTTGCCACAATGGTTTCAACTCTATTCAACTAAGACGTTTTCTGTACAGAGTTTTTTCACATATTTCCCGATATGTTTTCAAAGATGTCTGCTGCTTGTTTTTTGTATGTGGGAAAGGGTAAAACTACCGCTTTCAACAAAATTTTGACTAACATGCACGTTTGTTCAATAAAACTTTTGTCTACTATGGAACAAATGTCTATACGGCTATTGGGACACAATGTGTTGTAAAATTCAGCGATTTGAGGACAAAGAAATCGGTGAGAACGATTTCGCTGAAATTAGCCACACTGATAGACCACAATGCGATCTAGGTCTGGGCGGTTTCGTTATATCTGGGAAAAATCTAGTTTCAGATATTTTTAAGGTTAAAACCCGAAAAATCGACATTTTGACTACATATTTCTGTAGATCTCGCACCAGCAAAAAACGGATTCAGCTAGAGACCTGAAATTCATACTGAAACTTGTCCAATATCCTGTGCAAACAACGGTGTTTTTAGATTTCTCATACATTTAGTTTTGATAGTTGGAGAATGCTTTTAATAGGGGCTCTTGAATCAAATATTTTCACGTGACCAAATACTTGGAAAGTGACGTCACGTTCAGCACTTCAGCGGTATGACGTCATAACGTTATCGCTTTGGCGCCAAAACCAATAGTATGGTGTGTTTATCTTTTAGACTTGCGGAAATAATTTTGTTGTTGCCAAAAAACCTTGAGTGTCATCAATTGTTACGTTTTGAATCATGTAAGAACTGAAATTACATATTCATAACATATATATTTAGTATTGCGTGTGGCCAGTTGGTAGTTCGGTATAATTCTGCTCCTCTTCACTCATTCTATCCCGCGAAACCCTTAAGGTGTCGCCTATCTAGTAAAACTTTTGTCTATATTGTTCGTTACGCATTTATCAATAATCAGTACAGACAGATCCATACCACTGTAATAACTCATTTAGGAGTGATGCTGACGGTTACAGTGCGACAAGCTGTGTTGTAATGCTCGTATGTTCATCAATGTGTTAAAGGTCACATCGTCCGAGGTTATATGTAGACGGACAGTAACGGCTGTGGTGAATTGATGCAGAATCAATACGTCCGTACGAATCCTCATCACCCGCATAATCAACTTGCTCCCCAACTTGTAAACAATATGTCATTTTAATATTGATAGAGAAAATCGAATTTGTATATATTTCTTTATGCAAAAAGAAGCCTTGTATTGGTGATCAAGGATGAATTCCGTGCCTGTTTTATTTGTGAACAGTTTAAGATTATAAGAGATGTGTATCTAAACACGTGGTTGAATGCTTTACCAAGCTTACAGAGTTTGTATTGTCTTCTTCAAAATGAAAATCCAGTAGTTAATAAAAAAAAATAGCCTTTTATGTTTCTAAGCTTTTTAAAGAAATTTAATTGTGCACTACATTGTACGTTGCATGTAATATACTATGTATGTATTGTGGGCCGGAGTCCTAATTACGAAAATAAACTATTGTATTGTAATGTTGTGTAAGTAAGTAAGTAAGTAAGTAATTAATCCTTTCCCACATATGACAAATCTTCAGCAGGCGACTCTGAAAGTAATTGGGCTAAAGTCAGGGATCAATCTTTAGATGAAAGTATGATAACACAGTCGAAAAGATAGTGGCAATTTCTCCTTATGCAGCAATGTATTCAAACGTCGTGTGCTGCAGATGCATCAAAAAGTGTATGTCTGTATGTCGGAAAAGGTTCAGCATACTCATCAATACCCCTTTCATCTTGACGCAGACCTATACCTATTCAAGTTTTGTTTGTCATCTTTAACAGAAAAACGGCGTGCTGGTGACCATGACATCGGAGGACATTGTTCGCAAAGCAAAGGCCCTAGCTGACACTTATGCTGATAAGAGGAAGAAAAAGCCAACTGGGAATGAGGAAGAGGAGTAAGTACACTATGAACAATACAGGTAGAAAGGATCTGTGAAAACAATAATCGTGTTTAGGCGGAATTTTACATGAACAGTAGATATACGGGACTATACCATATGTTTGTTGAACCAGTGTTCATGAAAATCGTGGTTAATTATGACAATCACATTCTTAATACTATTCAGTTTTTCTAAACATCTGCGACAAGGGTAGGTCTATATATAATATCCACACAATGGTATCGTACAACAGTATCTAGTTAATGAGTTTATTTGTTTGAATGTTGTGTTACGCCCCTTTCAGCGATAGTTAAGTTATATCACGCCTTTCCCTTGGTAAAGTATCCGTATTGTCGGTATCATTTATCTTGACACCGATGCATTTTGTCGTTATGCTATTCCAAAATCCTGAGCGCCAAGCGGGAAAACCATTGTTACCATCTTTAAAGTAATTGGTATGACCTGATCGGAATCGAACCCTGGAGTACCGCTCCTTAGGGAGACGTTGTAAACATTACACCGCGTAGACGGTATATGACCCAAATTACGAGAATATCAACATTGTAGTCTCTGCGTAAAGTATCGACCCAGATCAGCATAAGCATGCCGCACAGACTAACCCGGACAGACACTTTTCGCCACATGAGGATTTTCTGTTTCGGGAACCATTGCTCTATACCTCTAGCTCCCTATAACGGAATAGGTCAGCCCGGATTAGCCTGCATAGGCTGGTCTTGGTCGATACATTACGCAGATTCCATAATGTTGGTTTTTATCGTGGAATGGTTCATATCGACTATGCGCTATTACATGCACTCAAGCTCTAGCCCAACAATATAATCTCTTTTTTAGATGGGACACGATTCTCCATGCAGAAAACAAACAGGCTAAAATGCTAATAACGGCAAACAAAGTCAGGCTGAAAGACTTAAAGCGAAGGATGGCGGAGTTGCAAAAGCGAAGAGAAAGGGACAGGGAACGTCGAAGTCCGAGGAAGTCACCTATACATACTGAAACTGACTCATTTACAACCGAAGATCAAACAGTTGCTACAGTACACAGCGAGTCCGAACGATTACCTAGTTCATCGGATTTAAAGACTGATATAAACGAAAATCAAGATGCAGACACTGATAAAGGTGATGAAGACGCCGAACAGATGTCACCGAACGAAGATAAACAAGACGATAGCAAGGAAATAGAAAACAATATGACAGACGATTCGATTAATATCGATCTGGGTATAGATAGACACAGTGCATTAGTTTCTGAGAGTGTTGAAGAACTAGAAAGCCGCGATTCGTTTAGTGTAGACACTGATCGGGATATCAAGGTTGTACGATATAACACTGTGTCCCGGCCTGATAGTGCTATAGGCAGTATGGGAAGCAGCGATGATGTCACGTTTGACAGTGTTATTACAACAGAAGTAGAATCAGCTAAAGATAGAAGTAACCATGGCGATAGTGATTATATCGAAGCTTAATTGTCAGATGGGTTACATTTAATTGGTGTTTAAACTAGTGTTGGGGATTTGGAACCGGGCATGATGGAGTGCCCTTTGTTAGGCACATTATACCTAGCCTAGAATTGGTTTGTTTTCCCAGGGAGCATGATACTGTCGCTGTGATGTAACGGAAATAATGATGAAAACGGCACTAACCCCCTATAAACAATTAAACGAATAAATTATGTTTCAGAGAATTGGGTTACATTCATTTGACGGTCACAGAAATTGTTTGTTTCGAAGTTCCAACTGTCAATCAGACCATTACCGATTTTGCGATTTTAATTATTGCTGTAATATGAGCAACTGTAAGTGTGTAATTTTGATCACCATGGCTACAAAAGGTGTTTTAATAATTTAGCTACACACATACAATATATCTTTCTATACCGAATACAGAATATGAGATGGTAAGTGTGTGTGTGTGTGAGAGAGAGAGAGAGAGAGAGAGAGAGAGAGAGAGAGAGAGAGAGAGAGAGAGAGAGAGAGAGAGAGAGAGAGAGAGAGATACAGAGAGAGAGACAGAGAGAGAGAGAGAGAGAGAGAGAGAGAGAGAGAGAGAGAGATAGAGAGAGAGAGAGAGCGAGAGAGAGAGAGAGAGAGAGAGAGAGAGAGATGGGGGGAGACAGAGACAGAGGGGGGCGAGAGAGACAGAGGCAGAGACAGACAGAGACAGACAGACAGACAGACAGACAGACAGACAGACAGACAGACATACATTCATACATACAGACAGACATACAGACATACAGACTGACAGACAGACAGACAGACAGACAGAAGGGGACATAGGGAGGGGAAGAGAGATAGAGACAGAGACAGAAACACACACCCATCCACAGACAGACATACAGAGAGACAATACGTTAAACACCTTGATTTTCGTGTTATTTGTACAAGTAAAATCAGCCCAAGATAATTATGGTGTACGGGGGACCATCTGAGAATTTGAAATTCATTTCTAAAGTTTACTATCAAGTTGCTTCACGCATTTTCTGTTATAGATAAAATGCTTCCTTGAATGACTGTACGGCTAAAATGCAAATATGGAAGATATTGAGCAGGCGCAGTCGGATCTGCATTTTCGCTCGATTGTTGGTAATTAATGAAAGCCGATTTCGTATGGCGTGACCCGTATATAACTATTGATAAGAGATACAAAATAGTAAAAATAGGACAGATTTACGACAATGATAAGAGATACAAAATAGTGGAAATAGGACAGATTTACGACAATGATAAGAGATACAAAATAGTGGAAATAGGACAGCTTTACAGAATAGAAAAAAAATACGACAATGTGGACGTTTTATTTTGTTCTCATTTCTGGTGCAGTTGTGAACGGCTTTATCTTTGACAATCCGTGCGATGTTCGAAAGAATATGGACGACAAGTAAGTAATTGAACACTTTGGTTAGAATATTTAAAATTTTAAAACAGACAATCTATATACAAGCAGACTATCAAGCATAGGATATGGTTTAAGCATGTGCAGTGTTGTAAACAAACATTTAACAATCCTTTTGTCACAAACTAAAGTGGATCAGATCCGCCTCGACGACAGTGTCGCGTGCGAAGTCATTTAGCTCTCCCATCGCGTTTGGTCAAAGGGAAGTAATTCGTTTCGGCGCGCCGGGCAGACAGTTTTGTCAAGCGAACTTCAGATGAATACATTAGACTGAAGTTTTCTCCGATTGGACACTAATGAATTTATTGAAAGTTAAAACATTTTTGTTATATAGTTTAACCCCCTCTGACTAATTTGTAACCAACATGATGTATGCCTTTAGCTATATTAACACAGTATGAGTCATGTTCAGAACAACATGTATTTTCTGGAATTAAAAGTAAAACTCACTGCGCGATAATGGTGATTCCTGATTTGATATAATAGCATGTAGTCCAGCAGCTTAGCTAGAAATATTACAAAAATTGTTCACTTTGTGATAAAAGCATGAAATTTGGAACAAGTATAGCTGATGTTATTTTAAGTATATATAGATATTGGGCCACCATGAAATTTCAAAATTTCGCCGATGACAGCCATTTTCCAAAATGGCCGCCAGCTGCAGCTTTTTTACATTCTATTATAATTCGTTATCTTTCATTTTCTCCGGAATGTATTAACTTTTTTGAATGATATTAAGTGGATAGTTGTATAATGTTAAAACAAAAGCCAAGTTTGAATTGAGTTATTGCCCTTTGATTTTCATATCTGTACATATGTTGTATACTGCTAAATTACTCGACAGTAAATGCAGATGATTTGTTGTTGCTCTTTTGTGGGAAGTCATAAATAGAAAAAGATCAAGCCTCATCTGTTTGTCTTTCTGGTTTCTACCAGATTATTCTTACAGGAGTAATTGCCCTTGGATTTTGAATTTTTCATAGTTTTAAGGATTGCGCAATTTACACTGCCAGTAGTGCCCTATGTATCGTTCCCGCCAAAATTATAGTGAATGAGTGCAATTGCACTTTTTAAAGTCCAAATGAAGGTGTCAAGCCGTGTATCTTAACGGTTATGATTTAACACTCTCCTTCACGATGACACAGTGCAGTACAATCCAAAGCAGCTTTCTTGCACTTGCAATGCTTGACACACCCTTTCTTACATTTGCAGGAAACAAGCTCATAGCTTGATTTGCCTGCATCTGGTAGACTAGTCCAAAATGGCTCATAAAAGCCCTCTGCAGACTTGAACCAACCACAGCTACAAGGTGAAGGTAGTGTGGGTACAGACACAAGTGTTTGACCCCACACATGGCCACCTTGATACACAGCCCTTTTGACATGCTCCTGAAGGGCAGCATTTGTTGGGGGAATGGACTGTACATTGTTTCTTTTCACAAACAATTTCTTTCTAGCCTTGTCTATTTCATGGCATGTGCTTGTTCTGTCGTAGAGCAAGATAATGAATCTTTCAATGATGGTCATAACGTCTTGTGGTACATCATCTGGGGCAGAAGATACTTTAATTAGGGCATTTGTAAGCTCTGGAAAGACATCCCATACAGCCCATGCAGTTTTCTTCCCACGACCAACACAGCTTGACACTGTATGACAGCCTGTCAGTGCATGAAACATAGGAAGGCGTGCACTTTTTCAGGTCCTAGTCCGGCTGCAATAGCATGGACTGATATATATCTGAAGCTTTTTCGAGCTCCAAAGGCTAACCAAAGTTCAGTTTCCATAGGTAAATTCCGAGTCACGGCTACAGCCAATACTACAACATCAGTATCAACAGTTTTAATCATTACTTTCTGATGACCATTTCTTGCAGCATGTAACACGTGTAAAAGCATGCGACTATCAGCTTCCTCGTGTGAGCACGGAGCAATGGTATTCAAATTTGGAAAAAGTGGTTTACTATGGACTTCTGCATTGTCTGTGATAACAAGTTGTTTATCTTCCTGCACAAACCATCTAAGAAGAACATCTAATAGGAAGCAAAACAACTCTGATTTATTACTGTCATTCCTCAAAAAATCCTGCCAGTTCTTCGGAATAGGTACTGTGCCTACAACCCTTCGCTGCACTCCTTTTCCACGCTTTACTCTTGTAGCGGTTTTCAAGGAATCTGCTATGTAACGGTCCCACACCACATCAAGTCTAGACACACTTTGAAGTTTCTTTGATATATATGGAATAAATATCTCATAAGCATATTCATTAAAGGTCTTTACACATGTTGGTTTAAGCATTTGAACAATAACAGCCCCATCTAGTATAATGCATGTGACCTTGGGTTCATCAGATATTGTACCATGAACACTTTCTAGGCATGCTAGTAAATCACTTTTGATCCCGAAGTAGAGACCTCTCCCATTAGACAACGCTGGTGGACAAGACTGATTCTCGTGTTTAAAGAACTCGCCAAGGTTTCCATCTCTGGTCTGGCATGCAATGTACAACCTCGCAAACAGCTGCATGTCCTGTTTAAGAGAAATCATCTGCTGTTTGTTCTTCGAAATTTTCCGGACCGCAGAAGCACCGAATACTACAAGCTTGTTCCTTTGTAGGGTGTCATCTATTGGTTTAGTTCGTTCAATTAGGCGTTCTCTTGTGAAAGCTGCAAATTGATTCTACCCTATTTTCTTCACCTTATTCACGGTATCAATACTTGTAGGTCCCGCGATTTCTTTTGAATGTAAGACGATCAAATCCTTGCTTTCCTCTTCAAATGGATTACCAAGTTGTTCCATCGTATTAACTAATGAGCGGACATCTCTGATGAAAGAGATTTGGACACTAGTTGTTTGGTCATGGTGATGCGAGTCACTTGATGAAAGTGACTGATTGGAACTAGACTCAAAGTCATGTATAGATTGGGCAATTTCTGGTCCCGCGATCATCCACCGAAGAAGAGCAGAAGGGTTTTCAGTCAGGCCTACAGCCCCGCCTTCTCCTTTAATCATGGCATTCAGTTGCTCATGGGCTTGATCAATAGCTATAGATGAAAATACATTTCTTGTTTTCTGAACAGTAAATTTACCAGCATTGAATTCTTCGGCTATTGCAGGCTGGGTCCTTGGTAGATCAGTCATATCTCTAAGATGAACAGGAATCCATCGTGCGTAGTTTGTATGGTCCATCGCATGAAACCATTTCGTTAACTCTGTTAGAGCATCCAGGTTCATGGAAAACGACGCCTCTCTCAATGATCTTACAAATACCAGTATGAAAAGCTCTAGCTCGAGTACAATAGACCAGTACCGAAAATGAGGGATAGAATCTGCTTTTTGGTTGCACCAAGCATCAAATTCTACAGGAATTTCATTAGTGATGGTTTGACAGTAGTTGTCATAAGCACGGCGTTGCAAAACATATAGAGCCGCTGCAGTAATCTGGTGAGCTTTTCTGGTTCGAGTTACATGGGTTGCCTTTAGAAACGAGTCAGCTGTCCCTTGTGAGGAGATGTCAGCTTGAACTAGTGCTTCAACCCAGCCACTACCTTTTAACCAATTCCCCAACATTTTCAACGCGGTCATCTCAATATGCAGGCCACCGAACATAACAACAAACTTGTTTTCACCATATTTGTCCGGCCATTTAAACTGAATTTGTTTTGCCAATGTATACAGTGGTTGGCCAATGTGACGACAGGACTCTGGTTAGGATTCAGGTGTTCAACTGCTTTCCCGATGACATCAAGGGAATGTTTTATCATCGCAACAGTATGAGCACTTTCCTGAAAAAGCGGAAGCAGAGCTGTGGAGCACAGGGGTAGAGGGTCATGTGGCCTATGACTTGCATGGAAGGCAGCCCAAGATGTATTCAACACATTATCTGGTGTGTCTGTGTCTCTTTCAATGGCATCCTTCGAATTATTTAACCACTCATACTCTTCCTTCGTATGAACGCTGACACCATCTCTTTCTAGACGTTCAACTCTACTTACTGGGACCTGTAACGATTTGATATTGCCAGCTACAGGGGGGACATTTGTGTAGCAATCCGGCAAACGGTTGATGGTTCTGGAACTACCTTTCTCAGTCCATAAACGATCACTAAGGTTTTGGCCATTCACTTCATCTACAAATGATTGATGCTGATGCAGCGATATAGCTGTGCCATGGAAAGAATCTCTGGCTGTTGTTGAACTGGGGTTATGATCGATATTATCAACAGCAGCAGTTGTAAAAACATGACTACGTAATTGTGGAGGACATACAAGTTGCTGACTTTGATATAGGTCGCAGACTTTGTTCCCCATTTCAGTTGAGAGATCAAGAACACGATCGTATGATACGCTCAAACCAAGGTTTGTCATTCTCTCTACCAACTCTCTTTTACGTGTTTTGGCATGCAACAACAATCCAATATACAATGGTACTGGTGTTTCCTGCGAAATACTGTGCCTCCCAGAAGTTGATGTCTTTGGTGCTCGTTTATGCTTAGTGCTGTTGAATTTTAATATTTGTGCAATGGTAAGTGCTGCCGGAGATGTTCCAACTGCCATTTGATCTGTTATACTTGGTCCTTCTAGGATCATTTTAACTAAGGTTAACAACAACTTCGGAACAGATTCGTCTTTGCATCGCTCATGAAAACCATTAAAAGGCTTAGCCTCACTAAATATATCAAGGAGGACAATTTGTGCAGCTCGTGCAATAAGAACGGCATCCTTAGAGCTGTCTTTTTCACAGGCTTTTTCTAGAGCAATCCCAACATCTTCTTGAAATGCCATAAGGACATCTCTTCCCTTATGATATGCTCGCAAATCGGGGAACTCAGCAAGAAGCCTATCTTTCAATCGCGTTGAATTAATCCTGTTGTCAACGTTTACTCCTAACTGCTCCATGCGTGACATAAACAGATGTGCGAGCTCAGCTAGCTTGAAAACTGGCACTGTCTCCGCATATTGCCTTGTCTCTTCAATATAAAGTACAAGTTCAGCAAATGCAATGCTAGAGGATGATTCTGCTTTACCTTGGCCATTGTCATCAAGACCTTCAAGATTAGATTTTCTTGCGCGATTGTACAAACCCGTAAGGCATTTGGCATGATACCTGGCTTCGATTGCCACCATATCTCCAGCACTTAGTTTACGAAGTAAGTCTGTGTCTTGCAGAATTGTTGCACTAGTGCGCACTCTTTTGTCTAGCTGAAAGGTAGAAGCTTCGTGGAGAAAATCTTGGCCAGCAGGCTGGCTACAGAAGAAACATATTTCATCATTTTTTGCAGAAGTTTCAGAACACAATGACTTTGACCTTGTGCGCTTGCTCTCTGTGTGCTATACTCTCATCATAAGGTCATATTGATCGCTTCTTAGCTCTCTTCAGCTTTGTTGCATTGTATTTTAGTATGCATGACTGATGGTATTGAGCTGTACTTGCAACCATTGCTGCTTCAATACCTTTTCCCATATCTAACCTCTCCAGCCGCAGTGATGGAGGGAGCTGGCCAAGCTCGTTAAATTGGATTAAGTGTTCTGCAAGTGAACTGTATCCACTCCCTTTATCAGTGCGTTTGGTATGCAGTGGACATGTTAATGGGTCTGGTGCTGATTCTTGGCATATAATGCAGAGTGTCCAATCTGTAGTGATTTGGCGAGAAGTTGAAGATCTAGGATCATCAGGATTCACAATTTTGAAAATCTTATTTGACATTTTGACACTCGTTACAGTGGCATTTAATATGAATACAGTAGAGATTCAAATTACTTATAAAAGCAACTAAAGCAGCATGTGGATGAATATTTACGATACAATATTAATTGTGACGTATGTCAATACGTCATGCCTCTTATAGCAGTCACACCAGTGTTAACGGACACAGTTTGAGGTCAGGTTTAAAAATAGAACTATTCGCTGTAGTTTTGACACCGATATCAATACCAGGGCCACACGTTATTACACAGGAAAAAAGAGCTATGTCAACGAAAGGACCAATTAAAAAAAAAATAGAACTATATACATTCTTCAATGAGCTTTGACATGTGATGGGGGACCTTCGGACATTTGAAACCAATGAAAGTCCTGATCAGTCTTCAAATATGATCAAGACCTACACTACTCATTAAAGTTCAATTAAATAGGTAAATGCAGTGCCAACAAATTTCAGTCAATATACTATTAATCCGACATGTTTTTAAACATCCATAGGCAACTTCTCTGCTTAGAACAATCTGACAGCAACCACATTCAAATATAATACGAATCTAGCCATAATACGACTCTTCACCAAAATTCATCGAAATATCTGCTCGCATTCCAAAGTAAATTAAGAAAATCCAATTTTGAAGAATAAAAAAAACTGAAAATGGCTGCCATTTGCGAAATACAGAAATTTCAGAATGGCCCAATATCAAAATATTCTTATAGTACGTTTGGCTATACTTGTACCAAATTTCATGCTTTTATCACAAAGTGAACGATTTTTCTGCTTATCTGCTGCACTAATGTGAGTTTGCTGGCTATGTTGATTTTTCAAAGAAAGACCTTCAATTTAAAAAAAAATCTGTGTTATTTGGATTGTTTGGAAAGAGCCATAGCCCATAATGCTATAATGGTGAACTATTATGTGAAAAATGAAATGATTCCATCTGACCATATACTTATGCTGAAAGGTCGTGCGATTACATATTCAGATCTATAAAGGCTCTCTGATGAAAAACATATATATACGAGTATACAACACAATACATCACATATGGCGATTTAGAGGAGTCTTTCTTCCCCTGACTACAGTAAAGCCTCAGTTCAACATTTGCATCCACACACTCTAATACGTTTTGTATGGTGCTTAACGCTGCTTTCAATATTTTGAAAGTTATATCCCGACTTTCTTGGATAAGTTACCAGTAGTACTGGTCCATCTATCCCGACTTTCTTGGATAAGTTACCAGTAGTACTGGTCCATCTATCCTGACAAAAGCGATTCAAACGTAATGCTTAGCCCACAATCCTATATTGTCAAGATAAAACAGCTATTTGCGAACAAAATATCAAATTTAAAAATATTTAAGAATACTCATGCATGTCGATAAAGATCGATGCGTGATTGATTAATTTATTGATCATTTCGTTGAATGGTTGATTTACTGATTGATCATTTGGTTGAATGATTGATTTATTGATTCATTGATTCGAGATTTTTGCAGTGTTAACAGATTTTCAAGTTTTGTCTCTGCAGCCAAATCACCTTACCTTGTGTTTCTCGCAACACTACTCCACACACCTCTTTTAACCGGCATAGGGTTACAGCTACTGTCATACTACGTGTTTCCAAGGTGGAAAACGAATGGCACAAGCCACAATGGCTTTCATCAACGGCCGGTCCGTGATTCGAACTCACGACCCCTTAATATATGTTACCGATTGAACTATCGAAACTTGACACAGACTAATGACGATGAACCGGTTGCACGAAGCACAGCAGGATAATTGTATCACGATTCTCATCTGGCGGAGGAAAGATTATTGCAGACGTTCAACATCTCACGGGATTCTTTTTATCTTTTTTTTTTAATTATTTCCTTTCCTAAAAGCATGTATGTGTCACACGGTTGTAAGAATGGCACTCTATGGTGGGACTACCCACAAGGTCACGTGATGGTTCACTTTCCGAACGGTTGGCGATTCCCGATGCAAATCTGTTTATTGAATGGTGTGCTCTCGAACGCTTTCACGATTACAGATGTTACCGTAGGTGCTAACTACACACTGGACCGATTAGACAACACGCAAAGTAAGTTGTGATACATTTGCTTGAATGGTGTGTGATCCCGCGTTCAATGGTATTTTTCAGTTATGTGACGAGCGCTTCTGAGAAAGCAATACGTGTCTCGTGCATCCCTTTCCCTCATACGACAATTCTGCAGCAGACGACTTTGAACATATTTTGTCAAAACAAAGAAAATCTCTATAATTGAATGGATAACCTATGACAAAAAGTGGAATTGTGGCAAAAGGAGAAATTGCACGTTTTGTGCAATTTCTTCTGTTGTCACTATGTTTTCAAGAAGCCGTCTGCTGCAGAGGCGTCAGAAAGCGTCTATATGAGAGTTATCCGGATACGAGAGTATCTAGCCAAAACATAATACCGATCTATAACGACTTCCCACGGAAATCCCCGATACCATACAATGTATCTTTAAGAACACACGAACTGTTATCCTATCATGCTGCAACCAATGCTGTAATCGTTAAACGAAGGGGGCAGAGAAGGAAACGTACATGTGATACATGAGTCATTTTTTGGAACAATACATTTTTCACGAAAACCGAATTAATTATGACAGTCAATTTCTTAATACAGTGAAAGCACTATCCTTTACAGTACGCAACATCACAGTCGTATCTGTTTCATGTATTGATATACAGTGACATCGGTGTATAAAGACCGCCCATGGGAACACAACAATTAGGGACATTAGTGATAATGACCAAGGAAGACCAAATAGTTGGTAGGTCCTTTTAGTTGGAATTCGTTGTCTTTATCGCTATTTCGCAATGAGATATTGCAATTGCTCTGTACACATTAATCATAAATCTGTTAATTAAAGTGATGATTCAAAAGAGAAAATTTACATAGCAGTGTTTAAAGAAAACAAATGTGAAATTACTGTTTCACTCTAATAACAGTTGGCCAAGAAAATGCAATTATAAGTGCACCATCCAGTGCAAAGAAACCAATGATAAAAACAGAGGATAGGACCTAGCTAGATGTAGAGAGTATTAAAGGGAGATAACTGACGGATGTCTCCCATTAAAACAAAAACTAAAAGTGTGGTTGCTATAGGCAGGGAATCGTTATTCCAAGGTGGCCTTAGTCACATGTTTGTCTGTATATACTATATGAACGTTGCTCTGCGGAATTCACCGTTAGGCTTCATTTGCGAAAAGTGTAGATCAAGACCAGCAAGCGCAATAGCGCAGTCTGATCTCGCTCTGCACTCTTCGCCAATTAGCCAAAGAAGGTTACATGAAGATTAGTAAAGTAGTATCTCTTGTGCATGTTTTTTTCGCATGTGTAATGATTACGAAAATGTTGGTTTTTCCAATAACACAGACATATACTTACACTGTGAATGCAAATAACATCCTGGGCAGGGGCGTAGCTTTGCAATAATCAATGTGTAGGCCGTCTCGTGAGAAATTCAACATTGTGGACTCTGCGTAAAGTATCGACCCGGATCAGCCTAAGCATGCCGCGCAGGCTAGCCCGGATAGACACGTTTCGCATCCTGTGGATTTTCTGTTTCAGGAATCACTACTCTATACATCTATCCCCCTAAGGCGGAATGTGTTGGCCGGATCAGTCTGCGCGGACAGCGCCGGCTGATCTGGTCGATACATTACGCAGATGTATATCGCCGCAGCTGCATTTTGGGGCATTTTGAGAAAAAATGAATAGGCACGTGCCTACAGTGCCTAAAGGGAGCTAGGCCCCACACAGAGTCATCGTGATTTACATAATTCCTCTTTCACGAAGCATAACTATGTGCTCCATGTCTCTTTCCACATGTTACGGACCGCCCCGGTGGTGTAGTGATAGAACGTCCGCCTATGGTACGGGAGGTCGCGGGTTCGATCACCGGCCGGATCAAACTACATATTCTAAAAATGGTAGTAATTGCTGCCCTCCTTGTCACTCATGGTTGTCGGGTTAGCATTACATTGTCTGGCTTGTGTCAGGACCAGAAGTACTGGTAACTCAACCAGGAAATACCGTGATATAACTGACACATTGTCGAAAGCGGCGTTAAATACCAAAACATATATCCACATGTTACGACACGGTTGATTTTCCAGGTGAACTGCTCATTATATTTTGATGCAGAATTCATTGCCCACAGATCAAATTACATTGACAACATGATTATCTATGATGATTCTTACAGATGGCAGTATGTGTACAGATCCGACAGTCGCCACTGATATTGTACTGAGGATTGACGCACCAGAGCAGATGTACTATGTCATAACAATGAAATACACGTATTCTATTGCTGGATAGACACGATAATAAATACAGATGTAGCATTGTGTCCGAGTAAATTGAACTGTAACATGATGAATAATGAATGATTTAATGGTTGGTGTTTGATGGTGCATCGAAGCCTACGGTCAGTTAGCGCGCATGAAGATCAGTAACAACATATCTCATATAGAAACTAGAATAATGGTGTAATGGAAATAAACAAACTATATGTTGTAGGAGAACTTAAAGTTGAAGTAAATATTTGTTTGAAAGGGAATTGAAATAATAAAAAAAGAAGACTATGACAAAGATATAAAATAAAAAGTTAAATCCTATCACAGTTAAGTGTAGAGAACTCTAAGAAGGAAATCATAGTGTTTACTGTTAAAGTGTTTAAAAGTGTCTCAAAGCTCTCGACATTAATATTATGAGCGAATATTGGCAAAGCCGATGCACCCGATTATCTCGATGAATAATAAACAAGTTAAGGTATACTGTATATTTGTATTTATTATATGCCTGTACATTTTCCGGTGGAAATACATGCAGATTGACATGCGCAAATACACCACGACAGATTAAAATTCCGTATCTACATGCGGTGTAAATACAAGATTGTGACGTCAGACAGTGCGCGGAATACTTTCAGCGAGGTATCCCCAATAAACAATGTATTGAATCTGTATATTTAATAGTTTTTTCGCTCTTCATAGATCGTAGGTATATAATAAAAGGAATATTACGTTGCGGGAGCGATAAATGGGTACGTATTGCACGACTCGTAGCGTGGGAAAATCCATATCTTACTCGACCTTCGGTCTCGTAAGATATCGATTTTTCCACGCTACTTGTCGTGCAATACAAACCCTTTTATCGCTCCCGCAACGTAATATTCCGTATGTACACTTATCTTGTTATGTATTCATCCAATCTCAATCGGACCAAACTACGTATATTGCATATGACTACACCGCATAAAAGGTCTCGAAACGACGCTATACACTTGTGTACTCAAAAGCAAGTGCTTCGGTGGTATCTTTTGCCCAATGAAATCGCAAGATAAAACCAACGATCGGTTCTATATAATCGAAACACTCGCCAATCACCGCTTCTCTGTCTCGTGTATTTACAATGTACATGGGTTATCTATCTTACCTGTTTATTTACAATGTACATGGGTTATCTTACCTGTTTATTTACAATGTACCTGGGTTATCTTACCTGTTTATTTACACTGTACATGGGTTATCTTACCTGTTTATTTACAATATACATGGGTTATCTTAACTGTTTATTTACACTGTACATGGGTTATCTTACCTGTTTATACCGAACGGTTTTGTAAGCGACAATTTGAATGGTTTAGGCAAAGGTCAATCTGAGCCATCAACCTGTCATCAGATCTATATACGAGCGAGCGAGGATAAGTTCTTGTTTTAATGAAATTGGTATTCATCATGCCACTGTTTAATGTATACGGACAGCATAGGCACATGTACGTGATTGAATATCGTTTGTTACAGTTGTATTTCGACCATTCCATAACAGATATCAATCTTTCTATATCTTAATTAAAATAAAATCTGATGTACGAATGCAAATACATAAAATATTACGCCAGTGTAAGCTCTGTTTGTCACAAACACCAACATACGTTCCGGTTTGAGGAATATGACAGATGACTAGATATGGAGGAGTAATCTGTATTTAACACAGGTGTCTGAAATTAGCGCGTAGATCGTAGATCGTAGCTCAACCAAAAAATGTAGTTGGCTGACCTGGGTCGTAGATCGTAGCTCAACTACTTAAAAATCATTGCTAATTAGTTGATCTGGGTCGTAGATCGTAGCTCAACCACTTGAAAAACATTGCGAATTGGCTGATCTGGGTCGTAGATCGCAGCTCAACCACTGAAAAAACATTAAAGGCAATATTGATGTGTTTGCAAACAATACTGATTCAGGTGAGTCAGCTCGTAACGAGCTCTCTCACCTGAAATCAGCATTGTTTGCATTTTCGTTATCAGAATAGTCCGAAACTTTTATTACATGAGAAATGAAGATGCCCGATTTTGAACATGGAAGATTCTACTTTAAACAGTTCGGGGCTGAAAGAGTTAAAGCAATTTACACGGAATTGAGAACAGACATTTGCATATTACTAAACTAATCGCAGGACAAACAGTCTATGACAGCCTAGCAGGTGTATTTAACCTTTCAACAGACATGTCCATCTTTGCATTTGGAAGATTTTAGCAGTCAACCCTACACGAGCCGTTCCACAAGAAAAACAACATTATGAACTCTGAGTAATATATCGATCCAGATCACCCTGATCAGTCTGCACAGGCTAATCCGAGCCGACACATTCTGTCTCAGGGGGGAAGAGGGTTAGCCTGCGCAACATGCTTAGGCTGATCCGGTTCGATACTTTACGCGGAGTTCACAATGTTGGTGTTCTCGTGGAACGGCTCTTATAGCCTGACCAGACGGTGCTGAGGCTTCGTAATATTGGTTCCAGCAGTCAAAGGGATCATTCTACGATCTGTTTCGTTTCTTTGTATGGTGCTTTATGCCGTCAATATTCGTCTGTATGAGAGAAAAGCACGGTTGAAAGAAATGTCTTCCAACTAGTCTATGTTTGAAAGTAGGCATTTTTCTGGGAATAATGTTGCGCGTAGAACTTATTCGAACAACCAAGGAAACACGCGGAGAGCGAGTGCATGTGTTTTTTTATGTTGTGGCAACCCATGATCGTCTGATTGATTGATGTATTGGGGTTTAACGCCGTTTTTAACAATTTCTCAGTTATATCACGGCGGCCAGTTCACCTACTCATGCATTTCCTGGTTTTCTAACACCAGTACTCCACACAACAATCTTCCCAAGCAACTGGCTGCTTTTCCACGTAGACTTAGCTCAATGGTGGAAGACGAATGACGCATGTCGCATTGACATTTGTCAATCCTCGGAAAGAAAGTTGGCCGAGCCGGGATTCGAACTCACAACCCCTGGATTGACAGCCCGCGTCGTTACCAAGTGAGCTACCGGGACTCGACCCATGATCGTCTGAACGAGACCATTTACCGCTTGACTCGGTTCACGTTCGTATGGGTTTTTTTCTGGAAAAATTCCCAGGGTTTCCATTGGACGGCCACGAGCTTGAATTCAACCAATACTGCATGTGAGTGTGTTGTGTTTCGGAGATAAGATCAGCATTTTCCAGAAATGTGTTATCAATTTACGTGTGAAAGTATACATTACGTCCGCTCTGTTATACTCTAAGACATTCGTTTGTATTTTAAAACCTTTCCAACAAACACCAACTCTGAAGCAGACGACTTTGTTTACATTTAAGCAATACATACGAAAATCTGTACAAATGAGTAAGTGTGTGAAGCTGGCAGAGCATTAGACGTTAGACATTTGATATTCAAAAAAGGAAAATATTCGAATGTCTAATTAGACATTAGACATTCGATTAGACATTCGTATTCGACATTTTGATTATCGAATGTCTAATTAGACATTCGATTAGACATTCAGAAATATTCGCAAATTTTAAATATCGAATGTCTAATTAGACATTAGAGATTCGATTAGACATTCGCAAATTACAAGATCTATAACCCAACTTCGTCGTAGGTCATTGTACATTCGAGAAAACGAATGTCTAATCAGTCAGATAGACATTAGACATTCGAATAGACATTCGCAAATTAAAAGATTTACGTATGCCATCGGAATTCAAACTGTTCCACTCCCGTGACAAAAGCCGGCCGTTCCATTGTCGTGACCAAATTCGTCGGAGGTCAATGTACAATAAAAAAACAGAATGTATAATGTCTAATTAGACATTCGACATTTAAAATTTGCGAATCTTTCTGAATGTCTAATCGAGTGTCTACTCGAATATCTAATGTCTAATTAGGCAATCGATAAGCAAAATTTACGAATGTCTAATCGAGTGTCTAATGATTAATTAGACATTCGTTTTTTTTATGTCTAATGTCTAACGTCTAATGCTCAGCCAACTTCACACACTTCAAATGAGTATATATAATTATTTCAACATGTAAAACAAGATTGTGGCAAAAGGAGAATAAGTTCAATTTTGGGAAATTTCTCATTGTGCCGCAATGATTTTAGGAATGCAACAAATAGCCGATATGAAGGAGAGGTGTTAAAGGAACTGCCAGGGCAGTCGAGCCTAAACCTTTAATAAGCTAAATCTACATGTCCTTGAAAATTAATTGTAAAACATACTTTAAATTTACAAATCATGATGTTTGAGCCAGAAAATGTTGTTGAGTAATGTCTTACACGTAACCCTTTCCCATATACAGACAGTTTTTAAGCATCTATAGAAGACGATTTCTGAAAACATTTTGGCAAAAACAGAAACACATGGTTGACCCTTCGACCGATATGATACTTGAAAAATATTCGAGATTAAAACATTCGAGATTAAAACATTCGAGATTAAAACATTCTAGATTAAAACATTTGGGAACTTTAATGTGGTTCATATAAATGGTTGTTTGAGAACATTGATACAAAAATAAAAACAAATAGTTTTCAGCAGTTTTTAATTTGTTCACTAAGGTTTCAAAAATAGTCTGCTACAGAGGTATTCCATGTATGAAACAAGGTGAATGTTTTCATATATACATAGACAGACATTATGTTGCAACATTTCATACTTATTGATACATATACATATAATATTTTGGAACTTTGATATGACCTGTACAAAACGTTGAAAACATTGATACAGAAGGGAAAGCTGGTCCTATATACATATTCATGTATAGTTGATAGACTAGCCCAATAAGCTTGTGATGCACTAATGAAACTATATGAACTAAATTGATCATACACAAACTACTAAAAACATATTCAAAATTAAATTGAGCCGTTCCACGAGAAAACCAACATTGTGGACTCTGCGTAAAGTATCGACCCGGATCATTATAATCATGCCACGCAGGCTAATCCGGATAGGCACGTTTCGCCTTCTGTGGATTGTCTGATTCAGTAGTCATTACTATATACCTCTATCCCCCAGTGACGGAAAGTGTCGGCCAGGATTAGCTGGTCTGGGTCGATACATTACGCAGAGTACATAATGTTGGTTTTTCTCGTGGAACGGCTCATTTGGTTTGTCTAACTTTTTATCTAAACCTTACCAAAATTCAATAAATCTGCAGAAGACGATTTATTTAAGCAACTTTAGGAAAATCTCTATAAATGAAAGTAGTAAAATTAAATACAGTTGAAAACATCGTGAACAAAGGAGACATTGCTCATTGTGATCAATTTCTTCATTGATTTTCGAATATTTAAAGCGTCGCATGGTGAATGCTGCAGATACGTAAAAAGCGACTATAGGTGGGAAAATGTTCATTAATAACTGAAATATTTGTTGTTTGAAAAATGTGGCATTGCTCATTGTGAGGAGTTAAAGCGTCGCATGTATAATGCTGCAGATACGTAAACAGCTGGGAAAATGTTTTTTCTTTTGTTTTTTTGTTTTTGTTGTATAATTTTATTAGCCACGTTGAAGTGAGGTCGTGGCCACCCCCCTTTAAACCTTACACTTTTTTGTGTTAGTAATTCATTAAGTAGTTTGTGTTAGTACTTGTTAGTACTTGACTCGTTTCACGCTAAAAAGGCAGATTTCGTCAACCGTTTATGGTGAACAATGCAATCAGTTTGGATCAAGATCACGCCCCACATAACATGGAGTTGACTCGTGATCCAAAAAGTTCGAAGATCAGATGAAAAAATGTAAATCAATAACTGAAATATTTGTTGTTTGAAAAATTAGACCCCAAATTCCGACAGACAGGCTTCTTTTAAACATAGACACAATTCGCTTTTGTTAATTAACCCTTTCCCCTCATATAGACGCTTTCTGACGCCTCTGCAGCAGACGGCTTTTTGAAAACATAGTGACAAAAGAAGAAATTGCTCAAAACGAGCAATTTCTCCCTTTGCCACAATGTTTTCCACTTTTAGTGATAGGTTATCCATTCAATTATAGAGATATTCTATTTTTTCACGAAATATGTTCAAAGTCGTCTGCTGCAAAATTGTAGTATGAGGGAAAGGGTCAAAATATTAAAACAGTTCTTACAGCAAATTATTGCAATGCCGTCCACAGTTTCAAAATAAAAGTAACCAATTTTAAAAAACCGCAAACTAGTTTAATCTGTATATTATTAATATTGATAAATACTACTCGGAAGGGAGTGTCCTGTGGTACAGTTTCGCAATCGCCTTCAATGTACCGAAGCGTAACCATCGATTGATTGATTGATTAACTCTTTCAGCGCCAAAGGCAATATTTAGCTTTTTGCAAACAATGCAGATTCAGGTGAGTCAGCTCGTAACGAGCTGCCTCACCTGAAATATGCATTGTTTGGCTGTGAGTTATAAAAATATTTCAAAAATCCTATAACATGAAAATAGAATCGTCCGAGTTTGAACATGGAAGAGTCTACTTTAAACAATTCGGCGCTGAAAGGGTTAAAGTCTAACGCCAGTTTTCAACAGATTGTTCCATTATATCAAGTCTAAAAGTTCACCTAACCTGCATCGCATCTGGTCTCTACATAACATTCTTCCCTTAGCAATTAGCTACCTTTCCCCATCAAATATTTAATACAAATCGGTTGAAGAGGGATGACGTTATGTCAATCATTGGAAAATATGACGTTATGTTAATAATTGGGACAGATGAGTGTCTGGGCTTGAGTTCAAACTTACGACCCCTGGATTAATAGTCCTCGCGTTAACCGCATCACATCAATGGAAACGGATATAGAACTCATAAAGTGGGTATATTGACGAACGACGTCCGCTTTATGTTCACGAGATTCCCAGGACAGTTTCAATAGACATTAGCAATGTCTAACGATGTTCGCCTACACAAAGTATCATCAGAGGCATCACTGTACGTCTATGTGATGTAATAGTCTAAATTAATATGTTGAAAACGAAAGCTTCGACGTAAAGTCCTTCTTGAGCCATTCCATGAGAAAACCAACATCATGGACTCTGCGTAATATATCTATCAAGATCAGCCTGCCCAGTCCGCGCTGGCTAATCCGGACCGACACATTCCGTCTCAGGGTAATAAAAGTATAGAGTAATGATTCCTGAGATAGAAAATCCACAGGAGGTGAAAAGTGTCTGTCCGGGTGAGCATGCTTATGCTGATCTGAGTCGATACTTTTTTTTTTTACGCAAAGTCCACCATGTTGTTCTTTCTCGCGGATCGGCTCATATCGTGAAATAGTGCTAAACCAGAGGGTCAACAAGGACAATATCGAACGTTACATTCTAGGCTTTCTTTTTCCAAAAGATGGATATAGAACTAGATTACATGTAAACGAACATTGAAGGCTCTGGTGAGACTGTACGAATGCACCGGCTCGCACGAGTCTTCACTGTAGGCAAATGCATTAACCCCCTCCCAATTGTTTAAATCATTTGACACATCTGCAGCATACGACGTTTGAAAACAATATAACAAAATATGAATTTTCTGACGATGAGCAATTTTCCTTTTTAATAATTAAACTCATATCATGATTTTCATATCTAGGCTAAGATGTTTTCAAAGACGTCTGCTGCAGATGTGTTGTTTATGGGAAAGGGTTATGATCCATAAACGCCCGAAGCGGTTCATGTTACAACTCTTATACGTCCCATTGAAATCGGACGTAGTTAAGTAGATCTACTTAATATATCTGAGTAAACAAATGTGCTGAAACCACTTTTAAAATCATAACATGACATCTTCTTCCAAGAAAACCTAAATCGAAAGACTCATAAACACTTCAGTCTTGAGTAAAGTCCAACCGCGCCACGTCAAAGATGTTTTCAATCAAATACACGTCAAAGTTTAATGCATTATGTCTCAAAACGACAATATGTCAATATGTCAGTAAGTGAATGTGTTACGGACAGACATACACACAGACAGGCAGACAGACGGACAGACTGAATTTTTCTACATATGAATGTATATTGTTTTATGGCGCATCGACAGCTAAGGTCATTTAGCGCGCATTTAAATGTTATTTTTCATGTTCCCTGGGTGAACAAACCAGTACTAGACTAGAAAATGTGCTTCTACATATGAACAACTGAAGGATTATTTATTTTGATATAAAGTTGAAACATTTGTGTGGTTAACCCTTACCCACACATGACACATATTAACAGAATATTTTGAAAAAATGAATAATTTCTATCAATGATAGTGTAATTATCGTATAGCGTTGAAATCATTGTGGCAATAGGAGAAATTTCTCCGTATGAGTAATTCATTTTTATGTCACAATGCTTTCACGATGTTTCTGCTGCGGGTACGTTTTAATGCATCAGTAAAAGGAAATGTTTAAAGAAGTTATTGCTCGATTTGTGTTTTCACACAGTGATTTCAAAAGTCGCATCCTGTAGAGGCATTTATTGACGTCTCTATCAGGGAAAGGGTTACATTGTAAAAACGTTTCATGCAAGCAAAACTGTTTACATTAGCAACGGTTACACCTTTAGGTTTACGGAGCGCTTTGGTGGTGAAGAGTTGCCTCGGACGCGGGATGTCACGGTCTAGATCCCCGGCCGTTTTATTCCAAAGACGTCTCACAGGCTTGTGTCGTTAGTAGTTTGACTGACTCGCTGTTGTCGGTATAAAACGACCACTAGTACCGGTAACTTACTAGTGATACCAGGGGCGTAGCTCCCTTTAGGCACTGTAGGCACGTGCGTACACTTTTTTCTAAAAATGCACCAAAATGCAGTTGCGGCGATACACATCTGCGTAATGTATCGACCAGATCAGCCTGCGCTGTTCGCGCAGACTGATCCGGCCGACACATTCCGTCTAAGGGGGGATAGATAGAGAAGTGATTCCTGAAATAGAAAATCCACAGGAGGCGAAAAGTGTATATCCGGGTACGCCTGTGTGGCATGCTTAGGCTTATCCGGGTCGATACTTTACGCAGAGTCCACAATGTTGACTTTCTCACGGGACGGCCTACACATTGATTATTGCGAAGCTACGCCCCTGGATACAACTGATTATTTCTTCCAAGAGGTGTAAAACCACAACAGACATAATCATCGATATCGTGCGTAAATATGCACGTAAATATACACTTAAATATACACGTAAATATACACTTAAATATACACGTAAATATACACAATATACACGTAAATAATTACGTAAATATACACGTAAATATATACGTAAATATACACGTAAATGCAAAACCGCAGTTTATTAGAGATGTACAGTCAGGCGAAATGAGGTCTTTTTGCATCTACGAATTGTGAAAACCCAGACGAGTCTGTGTTTTGTTTGCGCTTTCAGTTATCAATGGATACTTCCTTTTGGTAAATCTTCAAGCTTTAAAACATAATAATATGTTAAAAAGTTCAATTCCGTAGGGAATAAATATATATAGATACAAATAAAACCCCTCTATAATTCAATAGTTCAGCCAAAGGCAGTCTTATTTAACAAATATCACACACTAGGTTGCGTCCATCTTAAAAGTATTGAATAGGAAGAATCCCTTCTTCAAGTTGTATTTAACAAAGATCACGCACTAGGTTGCGTCCATCTTGAAAGAATTGAATATGAAGACTCCCTTCTTCAAGTTATATTTAACAAATATCACACACTAGGTTGCGTCTATCTTGAAAGAATTGAATATGAAGACTCCCTTCTTGAAGTTATATTTAACTCACAACCCCTGGATCGACAGCCCGCGTCGCTACCAACTGAGCTACCGGGCCTCGGCTCGCACACGAAGAAGGTCTATGGCCGAAATATTGAATTATAGAGTGTTTTTATTTATATTTCTTTAAAACATAACGCTCATTTTCAATGTCCAAGCTTCAAGCACAATAATGTTCATGCTTGAACATGAGGCACACTTTTCTCATTTTAGCCTGTGTTACAAATTAAAGCGCTCAGTTCAAATAAAATATTTATAATAATTCGGCTTATTTTTAGATGCTGTGTAAGCCCCCTGCCTATTGGCCTCTCATTCTCTCATCCGGGTTTGAAGGCGAAGTTTTTTCAGTGAACACATCAGTTGAAGCACTGCGATTAACGAGATGTGGACGCTTTTCGTGTTGAGTTTTTGTGTTGGAATGTATGGAAGCTGTGAGTTTATAAAACGTTTTCTACTATACTTATATTAACTTAACGTTGAGAGTTAAATTTCGCTATGTTGGATTTTGTTGGTGTTTTACGCCGCTTTAAACAAATCAGTTATAGCACACCGTTTCCTGGTACGTTACCAGTGCTACTGGTCCATTTATACTGACACCAGCCAGTCAATCGTATTGCTCACCCCGCAACCCTGAGGGCCAGTGAGGGCAGCAATTACTACCATTTTTAAAGTCATTGGTATGACACGGCCGGGGATCAAACTCACGCTTTGCCAGTGGACAACCGAGGCTGTAAAAATATATCTGAAATAAAAACATCCACTTCAGACACTCAAGATGTTAAATACAGGGTTGCAAATTAATTGTTGTGAATACTTTTTTTTAAACACCAAATTTGCTACATGATGTTTAGTAATTTACAGCAACTATTTGGTAAAGTGGTATTAACTTTTTCAGATTTCATTAACATATCTTTGATAAAAATAAGTTTTCCTGTGTAAAAAAACCCAAACAATTTCAAGCAGATCCTTTACATCTTCACTCAGCTGTTTACGTTTATGACTTTAACTGTAATTGCATGTGTCATTGTATTTTATATCCATTTGCAGAGAACTAGATTAGGAGGAATGAACTGGTCTTTTCCCATCCATATCTCTTTTACGACTCCACTAAACCCTATGTTGTTGGTACTCACATTAATCGTCTCAATAATCGCTTCTTTTGAGTACTCACAACATAGGGTTTGGAGGTCTAATAAGGTTTTGGGAATGTGAAATACTCTTTTTATCTAGAGCTCTGCATTTTGGCCCCTATGTCCATAGAGATGATTATTGTTTTTATTATTATAATTTTCATTATTATTATTATCATTATAATTATTGTTGTTGTTGTTGTTCTTCTTCTTCTTATTATTATTATTATCAATATTTTCATCATCATAACTTTAATAGTATGTATTCTGTCATTTATTATTTATTATTATTGTTACTAATAACATCCTACATAAACGGCTGCTTTTATTCATATAGCCTCTCAGTTCGCTATACACAATATAATAAGTTCTCCAAAATAAATAACTAACGTCATATCACATGACTTGAAGACTTACCGTCTTAAGGTCCAGTTATTCGGATCCAGTAATATGCCGAATTAACCTGTAAACATATACCATTTGCTTGAAAGCCGGTGTATACCGGGTAAACCTGTAAACATGTACCAGTTGCTTGAAAGCCGGTGTATACCGGATAAATTAACAAGGTACAGCGCACTTGGCAGATCCGAGTAAACCTGTAAACATGTACCAGTTGCTTGTAAGCCGGTGTATACCGGGTAAATTAACAAGATACAGCGCACTTGGCGCTTGTTACTCATTATGCTTGTAATTTTATTTCTAGATGGCGCATCATTACCTGCCATAGGCGACCCAGTTGTATTGCAAGGAGATAACTCGTGCAAATTGGTGATATCGAGAGAAGGAATTAAAGCCAATGATCTCGTAACAGCCTGGGGTGGTGATCTGAACCAGGTGGATTGTGACGTCAGCTGTCCCGGTGCGTCTCTTTCTCCTGCCATCCAGTGGTTCAGGGTTAGAAGCGCTAAATTGGAGAAAATTAGGGCGATTAGAAAGAGGTAAGTCGGGCCAGACGAAATGGAGTCTTGCTGCATTTCTCTTATATTATCACATAGAGGTGTTTGGCTGTAAACACGGTAGAGCTACACTTCTGCCTTTGTTTTATATTAGTAACAGCTTTAACTATATTTCACACGGGCATCAACATGAGGTTCTGTCGATAAAGAGCATACGCGCAAGCTCATAAGTTCCATCAGATATACAATACAATACAACGCTACTGTTGTTTTGTTTTATTGGAGTTTGACGCCATTGTCAGCATTACTTCACATGAAATAAAACAACAACAAAAAACGCTCCGTTGCTCATGCCACTTAAAATCCGGTGTACTCTAAACGCCTCTGGAACATTTATCCATCGTTTGTTCATCCATCCGTTCGTCTATATCCCCCGGTTGTGTAGTGTGCCTAGAGTTGTCATCAATACAGCTTATGCAAATCTTGTATAGGGTTAAACAAGGTCGAAAAAAAGGAACATTTGTACTTAATTATCTTGGAATCTGATAAGCAGAGTCAGAGAAGAAGCATTTTACAACTTAATCATTTTACTCCCTTCCATCTGCCGCAGCAACAAAAGTTGTGTATATAATTTATATCTTTGAACACATTTGAAAGTAGACACACCAAAGGAACTTTCTGTGAAGTTTTGTTGAAATTTCCAATCGATTAGGATGAGATAATGTATCGTTTGAAGCTAAAAGTTCAATTTACTCCCTTTTTCTGATACAACTCTGGTAACTATGTAACCAGAGGGTAATTGTTTAGGCTTGGGTGGGGCGTAGAGATATTCTTGTATCCGTATTACACTTAAATATGATATTTACACATTCAGAGACTTGTAATTTTATTTGGTTACCCAGAATAAAGCGGAATTTATTTTATTATTTGACCTTTGCTTATGTTTCCATTCGTAATTTAGTCTAGAATTATGTGCACTATTTTGGGGGTGGTTCTCAGTCTTTTACATCACGTGACTTCAACATCTTACCTGTAACTATGATATCTTTGCTTTCGCAAATCTACCAAAAATAGTAGTAATGGTTTGGCGCTCCAGGATGCATGCTTCTTTCCAGCACTCCGTAGTTAGATTAATACTATACCGCGTAGCACTACTGCAACATAATTTTCCTTTTGCTATTCGCTATGCATTTTACCCCCAAGAAAAGGGGACAAAGAGTGCCCTGCAAAAGAATAACATCTGATAATATGGAATCTTCTCTCTCTTCTCTTCTTTCTCTCTGTCTCTGTCTCTGTCTGTCTTTTATCTCTCCTATGTCTCTACTCTCTCTCTCTCCTCTGTCTCTGTCTCTGTCTCTGTCTCTCTGTCTCTCTATTTCTTCTCTCTTCTCTCCCCTTCTCTTCTATTTCTCTATCCCCCTCTATCCCCTCTCTGTCTCTCTATCGTCTCTCTCTCCTCCCTCTTCTCTGTCTCTCTCTCTGTCTCTCTCTGTGTCTCATCTTTGTCTCTCTCTGTCTTCGTCTCTTCTCTCTTGTCCTCTCTCTTCGTCTCTCCTCTGTCTCTCTTCTTCTCAGTCTCTGTTCTCTCTTCTCTCTCTGTGCTCTCTCTGTCTCTCATCTCGTCTCTGTCTCTGTACTGTCTCTCTCTCTCTTCTCTCTTCAGTCTAGCTCTCTGTCTCTCTCTCTGTCTCTCTGTCTCATCCATTCCTCGTCTCCTCTCTCTGTCTCTCGTCTCTCTCTCTCCTTCTCTCTCTGTCTCTCTCTCTAGTCTCTCTCTCTCTCTTCTCTCTCTCTCTCTCTCTCTTCTCTCTCAGACTCTCTCCTCTCTCTCTCTCTCTCTCTCTCTCTCTCTCACTCTTCTCTCTCTCTCTCTCTCTCTCTCTCTCTCTATCTCTCTCCTCTCTCATCTCTCTCTCTATCCTCTCTTCTCTCTCTCTCTCTCTCTCTCTCTCTCATCTCTCTCTCCTCTCTCTCTCTCTCTCTCTCTCTTCTTTCAATGAATGATATTGGTTATTTTTCATATATTCTCTTTTTGAGAAAATACGATTGAATTGAATTAAGACACAGAACGACAAAATTACACAAGTATAGCATTTTAATACATGAAATAAAAACACGCCTACTTCCATCTGTCTCTTCGCTGCCCGGTCCCAGTCTGCACATTTGCCACATAAAACCAGTATAGTATAAACGCTTCCCGCACACTTCTTAGAATAGTTATTCCATTGTGCAAACACTACTGATTCATGCGAGTAGCAGATCGTAACTGAGCTGTCTCACCTGAAATCAGCATTGTTTGCTTTTTGTGTTCATTCCGCTCGTCTATCGGCCCGGTGGTGTAGTGGCTAGTGCGTCCGATTTGATAATGGGAGACCCGGGGTCTATCCCTGGTCGGTTCATACTAAAGACTTTGATCAAAGTACAGAAAGTACTAGAGGGTGTGTCAGGATTAGCTGTGTTGTTAATTTACCCCAAAACGCCCGTAATATGATTGAACTGCTATTGAAAGTAGCCACACACAATAAAACGAGCCAGCTCGTAATCCCTCGTGATCTGGTGTAGTCCACGTCTGAGCAATTATGGAAGCATTATCCGCCATATGTCCGTCCATCCGTCTGTCTGTATTGCTCTCAAAATTCAGTTATTTACATATTGGTTGTCGACTCAGAAGACAACAACATTTTGGCCTCTGTGTAATGTATCGACAAAGATCAGCAGTCAGCTGCGCAGGTGAGGCGCGCAGACTGATTACGGGAGCCGGACAAGGGGGGACAAATATATGGAGTAATGATTCCCCTGAAAATCCACAGGAGGCAAAAACCCTGTCTTTCCGGGTTAGCCTGCGCGGCTTGCTTAGGCTGATCCGGGTCGATACTTAAAGCAAAGTGCAAAGTGCACACTATTGGTTTTCTCGAGGTACGGCTCAAATGTTTTTGTTTTGTCTATATACAGGGTGTACTCTATCCGTTACTGTGTTTGGTGGTACTTCTACTCTTACGTTCAGGAACTTTCTGGAGAGAGACGCGGGACTGTATATGTGTAAGGGCCTGGTCTGGGTGAGGAACACGAGGCTGGGTAGAGAGGAATGTGGAGATCAGAATCGGTAAGATAACGGATCTGTTGTCCTTGATTTATTAGTCCCCTACCGAGCGTGGCCTGAAGGGGACTATTAGTGTTTGCACTCCGTCCGTCAGTCAGTCCGTCAGTCCATCTGTCAGTCAGTCAGTCCAATCTGTCAGTCAGTCAGTCAGTCAGTCAGTCAGTCCGGCAAATTTTTTGTCCGGAGCATATCTCCAAAACTGTACTAGCTATTGGCTATGAAATTCCATATGTGGAATACATTCTCCATCAATGCGGAGTGCAGTGCATATGAACCATAACTCTTGCTTCCCTAATTTTTGAGTTATTTCCCTTTCTTTATTTTCATTACTTGATTTTTGTCCGGAGCATATCTCCAAAATTGTACTAGCTATGGTTATGAAAATTTCACACATGGATGCATCTCATCAAGGGGGGAGTGCAGTGGACATGAACCCATAACTCTTCTTGCCTAATTTTGAAGTTATTTTTCCTTTCTTTATTTTTCATACTTGATTTTTGTCCGGAGCATATCTCCATAACTATACTAGCTATGGCTATGAAATTTCACACATGAATACATCGTATCAAGGGGGAGTGCAAGTGGACATGAACCATAACTCTTGCTTGCCTAATTTTTGAGTTATTTTCCCTTTCTTTATTTTCATACTTGATTTTTGTTCGGAGCATATCTCCAAAACTGTAACTAGCTATGGTTATGAAATTTCACACATGGATGCATCTCATCAAGGGGGAGTGCAGTGGACATGAACCATAACTCTTGCTTGCCTAATTTTTGAGTTATTCTACCTTTCTTTATTTCATACTTGATTTTTTGTCCGGAGCATATCTCCATAACTATACTAGCTATGGCTATGAAATTTTTACACATGAATACATCGTATCAAGGGGGAAGTGCAGTGGACATGAACCATAACTCTTGC
>JASEVX010000011.1:46544022-46627155 GCA_031761405.1 Serripes groenlandicus | reverse complement strand
AATTTCTTTTTCTTCTTCTTCTTCTTCTTCTTCTTCTTCTTCTTCTTCTTCTTCTTCTTCTTCTTCTTCTTCTTCTTCTTCTTCTTCTTCTTCTTCTTCTTCTTCTTCTTCTTCTTCTTCTTCTTCTTTTATAAGTTATGATGATAACGATGTAGAGTATTCGTATTAGTACGTTTACTAAATTATACTATTGTTATAATTACTATCATCATTATTATCTTTATTTTTTACTTTTAGTGGAAGTAGAAATAGAAGAAGTAGATAGTAGTAGTAGTAGTAGTAGTAGTAGTAGTAGTAGTAGTAGTAGTAGTAGTAGTAGTAGTAGTAGTAGTAGTAGTAGTAGTAGTAGTAATAGTAGTAGTAGTAGTAGTAGTAGTAGTAGTCGTCGTAGTAGTAGTAGTAGTAATAGTAGTAGTAGAAGTAGTAGTAGTAGTAAAAATAATAGTAGTAGTATTAGAAGAAGTAATAGTAGAATTAGAAGTAGTAGTAGTAGTAGTAGTAGTAGTAGTAGTAGTAGTAGTAGTAGAAGTAGTAGTAATTGTAGTATCAGTAGTAGTAGTATTCATTCATTCATTCTCTTTATTTTCTCCGTTCGGAGATTAATTGAATACATTCATTATATCAACTGTTAACAACAAGTAATTGGACTAGTTTCTATACATAAAATGATATGGAAATTGAAAATCTTTACATTATAGTACACAGATTGTAAATAGTCACAATATGTATATATGCATATATTTACATACCCACATATATACACATACATATACATATACATATCCATACACACATATACACATATACCCACGTATTCACACATACACAGAGTCATTGTGTCGTCTAAAAATGGCCGTTGAAACATTTGTATGCGAATAATATCGCTTCGCAGCGAAAGTAATACTCTGAATCAGTGGTGACTGATGTAGGGCTTGCACCTAAAACCATCATCACAAACGTTTCACTGGTTGCAAGCACAAGCTCAGTATATACTTCATGGCCAATATTTGTGTATATGCCACTAAGAAATAATCGTTTCTTATCATATGTTGCGCTACATTCTGTTATTCTATGTTTGATAACATCTAAATGTAAACGGCCACACAGATCACATGACCAAGGTTTTTCTGAAGCAATAGTTACCCACAATTAAGCCATAAAGACTATTTTATGTGCAGCTATTCTTGTACCATAGAGATTATAGGTTTATGTGGCAGGAAGCAACCGTCATTTACATACATATTCATAAGAAAATTCAAGTTGTATTTATTCAACAATGAACATATATCTGGAATGTAACCACGTATTGATTTTGTTGGGTTATATACGAATTGCATACATTTTCTCATGAAAATCTTTTTGCAAAGAGAGCTATTCTCAAGGCTCAAGATTTTGTGCAGGAATATTAACTTCTTTTTGTCAATCAATGATGTGATTCGCTTAATTCCAAGCATTGATTCGCACATATCAAACCTTGTTCTGGTATTAAATCCCTGAACAGTTTTTACAATAAAATGTTGCAAACGGTTGAGCTTGAGTACGTCGCAACTTGTTATATTACTCCATAGCTCACACCCATACAAGGCTATTGGGATAATGATTGTGCTATATAGCTTAACAGAAGTTAATGGATTTAATGCATTAGGTCTCATAACAAGATCAGCCATTGCATAAAAGGCATTTTTAGCTTTCTGACAGCGTTCTGAAATGCGATTTGTTAATTCTAGAGATCCATCCTGTCGAATTCCGAGATGTACAACACTGTCAATTTCGTGAATGTAGGATTCTACCAGTAAAAACTTGACAGGGGCATTTTTCTTTTTGTTATTGTTAAATACAACGACATTGGATTTCTTACAATTTCCTTCGAATTTCCATCTAAAGGAATACCTGTACACAATGTCAAGCAAATTTTGCAGATACATAGGCGATAATGCAATTACAGATAAATCATCAGCAAACGCAGGATTCCCACATTTAGCATGGATTGGCGAATAGAGACGTAGGCTATACTCTGAATTTTCAAATTCTTTAAGTAAGTCATTTATAAAGATAAGATAATAACATGTGGAAGCGACCCCTCCCTGACGTACGCCGCGTTTTACCGGGACTGGGAGTGATTTATTGCCATTTGCCATGACAAAGCAATTCAAGTTTGTATAGGAATCCCTTATTATCCACCATACTTTTCCAACTATTCCTAGATTATGGAGTTTATAAAATAGCGCATTGTGCCATGCGCTATCAAAGGCACATTTAAAGTCAATGAAAGCCACGAATACTTTACTATGTAGATCCGCGAGTTCGTTTATAGTTTCCTGTAGACAAAACGCGGCTGTAATACAACTTAGCCCTTTTTGAAACCCTTGTTGCTGTGGAGATGGAAATATGGTTTTATTACATAATAATAAAGAATGCATTCTATCAACCAATATCTTCTCAAAGTTTTTACAGAATGACGGTATCAGTGAAATTGGCCTATACATGTAGCTGGTAGGGTCATTTGTTGGCTTTCCAGAGCCTTTGTAGATCGGTTCTATGTAACTATTACGCCAGGAGTCGGGTGTACTTTCAAAGCGTAGAATAGAGTTAAAGAGCTCTACCAAGGCATTCACTATTGGTATTTTACCATATATAATATGCTCACTAGTGATGTTGTCATGAGATGGACTTTTCCCACGTTTAATGTCAACTGAAGCCTTTTTAACTTCGTCAAATGTGAACTCGCGTTCTACTGTTTGTGAGAGCGTTATTGTAGTAGGTTTTAGTCTAGCATAATTTTCCAGCGTTTCATCGACTTCTATTTCCAGTTTACTTTTGGGATTTAACGCGTGGGTATCAAATATATCAGTAAAGTATTTTTCGAACCCGCTTATGACATTTTCAGCTTTATAGTTAATATCTGTATATATTATTTCTGATGTGTGTTGCCGGGGTGTTTTCTTATGACGATTCATTAAATTCCAAAATAGACGAGAGTCTAGCTGAGAACATCGTTCGAGTTCTCGGAAAATATTGTTTGTGTAATTGTTCGATGCTATACGTTGGGTTTTTCTGAATCTCGTTTGGCCGCCTTATAATTAAAATATGAGGTATAATACATACCGTAGTAGTAGTAGTAGTAGTAGTAGTAGTAGTATTGGTAGAAGTAGTAGTATTAGTATTAGAAGTAGTAGTGGTAGTAGTAGTAGAAGTAGTAGAAGTAGTAGTAGTAGTAGAAGAAGTAGTAGTAGTAGCAGTAGTAGTTCTACTATTATTATTGTTATTATTAATATGATCATTATTATTATTATCTTTTTTATTAATAGTATTATTGTTATAATTATTATTATTATTATTTTTTTATTTTTTTATTATCATTATTGTTTCAATTATTTTCATTTAATTCTAATATTATCAAAATCCCATGCAGAAAGATGTATTGATGGTGTCGAGTTTGATTGCCTTGATGGTTCATGTATCCCAATAGACTGGGTGTGTGACTCCTATGACGATTGCAAAGGGGGTTTAGATGAACTTGAATGTAAGATGGAAGACGGTAAGTTGGAAGTACACAGAATACAGAATAAAGACTCTAACTTTGTAAATAAAGTCTTCAAACCAAATGCATTTTGCTCGTAAGCTATCTGGTTTGTCACGTGTAAACACTAAGATATAAATGCACAGTGGATTTCTCCTTTCTGAACAATGTATATGCCAAAAGACTTAACCTACTTTGTCCATCCAACACATTATGTATAGAATGAGTCGTATAAAGTGTGGCAAAAGGAGTAAATAATGATTTTGAGTAATTACTCCTTTTGCATTGACTATATTCAAAAGACGTATGTTGCCGATGCCTAAACAGTCTTGAAACGCGTCTATATGTGGAAAAGCGTTCTCCTTTTAATTGACATTAAATTTTATCGAATAGTATATGATATAGAACGCCACACTTTTCTTGTGTTCTTATGTGTTCTGTCATGTCTACTGACATGTTATCATGTCCAATTTGCTCGCAAAATGGCATTATTGCCGAGCGCGAGGGTAAACAACGTCATAAATCATCTTATCATGTCCAACTTACATGTTTTTATGTATGACTGACATGTTATCATGTCCAACTTACATGTTATTAGGTCTGTCTGACTGACATGTTATCATGTCCAAATTACATGTTATTATGTCTGACTTACATGTCACTATGTGTAACTTACATTTTACATGTTACATGATATGTGAATCTTTATACATTCAAGTGCACAACATTTAAGTGCACTACATTAAAGTACACTACATTAAAGTACTACATTAAAGTACACTACATTAAAGTACTACATTAAAGTACTATATTAAAGTATACTACATTAAAGTAATACATTAAAGTACACTACATTAAAGTACACTACATTAAAGTAATACATTAAAGTACACTACATTAAAGTACTATATTAAAAGTACTACATTAAAGTACTACATTAAAGTACACTACATAGAAGTACGACATTAAAGTTACACATACGAACATATAAGTTAGACATAATGTCATGTAAGTTATATATAATAACGTGTGAATTAGACATAATGTCATGTAAGTTATATATAATAACGTGTGAATTAGACATACTAACACGTCAGATACATATAATAACACATACGTTATACACATTATGATATAATTTAGACATAATAACATGACATATCCCAACATAAGACAGCTGTTGCGTTACATAATTTAATAATAGTAGATACAATTTGTTCACTACTGTTTAAAGAACATATTATGATTCATCAAATCTCTGTTACATCATTGGGGAAATTGGCGTCAGCACGAATCTAATAAAGCTGCAATTCTGTTGTTTAGTCAATGCCTGTACATTCTTACAGTCATACAGAATAGAACTGTTTGTCACAGGTTCCCTGGGACTTACGAGCTAACAGTGCAAAGGCATAGCAAGCTGCACGGACTAGCTTGTTGGTCTTGATCTGCATTGGTCGCAAGTGACCCACGGTTGGTTTTTCCCAAAGAGCCGCTCGATTATTTATTCACAGGCTGTTTGACTTCCGAGTTCAGGTGTCACGAAGGTATGTGTGTATCACAACAGGCTGTCTGCAACCAAACACCAGAGTGTCCATTTGGGGAAGACGAGGAGGATTGCGGTAGGTTAACTGATCATTATGTTCAAAATTCGTTTCATACAGCATTCGTCCTGTTCAAGATTCGTTTTATACAGCATTCGTTATTTTCAAGATTCTTTTTATACAGCATTTTATACAGGATTCGTTATGTTCAAGATTCTTTTTATACAGCATTCGTTATGTTCAAGATTTGTTTCATATATCATTCGTTATGTTCAAGATTCTTTTTATGCAGCATTCGTTCTGTTTAAGATTCGTTTCATGCAGCATTCGTTATGTTCAAGATTGTTTTTATACAGCATTCGTTATGTTCAAGATTTTTTTTATGCAGCATTCGTTATGTTCAAGATTCGTTTCATACAGCATTCGTTCTGTTTAAGATTCGTTTCATACAGCATTCGGTCTGTTTATGATTATTTTTATACAGCATTCGTTATGTTCAAGATTCGTTTCATTCAGCATTCGTTATGTTCAAGATTCATTTCATACAGCATTCGTTAAGTACTTGTTATTATATCAAATATTCTTTCATACACTATTTGTTATATATTCAATATTCTTTATATTCAATATTCTTTATATTCAATATTCTTTATATTCAATATTCTTTATATTCAATATTCTTTATGTTAACTATTCTTCCTCTGCTTTATTGTGTCACGTTGATAAACATAAATGTATATAATTATAATGTAAAAAGAAACATGTATGTTTACGTTACGAAGTAAAGAGTTTGAATATTGAATATTGAATCTATTCATTATTCGTTATATCAGATAGTCTTCATATCCACTATTCGTTATATCCAATATTCGTGTTAATCGATATTCTTTATTTAAATCGTTTTTATATCCAATATTATTTCATACAATTTTTTTAATTTCATTATTCTGTACATGTATATCCAATGTTCTTTATATCCAATATTCTTTATATCTAATATGCTTTATAACCAACATTTGTTATCAAAGATTCATCATACAAGACTTACTATATTCAATATTCTTTATAATTAATAATTGTCACATTCTTGTTCAAGCACGAGTACTGCTAGACATGATTCAGCCGATCCCTTCGTTACTGCTAGACATGCTTCATCCGATCCCTTCATTACTGCTAGACATGATTCACCCGATCCCTTCCTTACTGCAAGACATAATTCATCCGATCCCGTAATTACTGCTAGACATGATTCAGCCGATCCCTTCATTACTGCTAGACATGATTCATCCGATAGCTTAATTACTGCTAGACATGATTCACCCGATCCCTTCCTTACTGCAAGACATAATTCATCCGATCCCGTAATTACTGCTAGACATGATTCATTCGATCCCTTCATTACTGCTACACATGATTCACACGATCCCTTCATTACTGCTACACATGATTCACCCGATCTCTTCATTACTGCTAGACTTGATTCACCGATCCCTCTAGACATGATTCATCCAATCCCTTCATTACTGCTACACATGATTCACCCGATCTCTTCATTACTGCTAGACTTGATTTACCGATCCCTCTAGACATGATTCATCCGATCCCTTCATTACTGCTACACATGATTCACACGATCCCTTCATTACTGCTAGACTTGATTCACCGATCCCTCTAGACATGATTCATCCGATCCCTTCATTACTGCTACACATGATTCACCCGATCCCTTCATTACTGCTACACATGATTCACACGATCCCTTCATTACTGCTACACATGATTCACACGATCCCTTCATTACTGCTAGACCTGATTCACCGATCCCTCTAGACATGATTCATCCGATCCCTACAGACATGATTCATCCAATCCTTTCATTACTGCTAGACATGATTCATCCGATCCCTGCATTACTGCTAGGCATGATTCATCCGATCTCTTCATTACTGCTAGACATGATTCATCCGATTACTTCATTACTGCTAGACATGATTCACCCGATCCCTGCATTACTGCTAGGCATGATTCATCCGATCACTTCATTATTGCTAGACATGATTCATCCGATCCCTTCATAGCCCAATCATCCCGTGAGAGGTCAAAAACTATGTCAAATTGAATTCAAATTTTGTTAACACTCTAGAGGCCTCATTTTTAACTTGAGTATGTTGAAACGTTATCGGAATGTTTGGCTAGGAGAGCTTGGTCGTTTTCCCCTATCTATTTTATGTCGAGAAAGGTCACTTAAATGTTGGTGTAAGATAATGTCAAAAACTGATTCTCCTATTTATTTTATGTATAAAGATCTATGCGACAATGTCAGAGGTAATTGTTGGACATCACGGATTAAGACTATCATAGATCACCTAGGATATAGTCAATTAAGATATAACTTTAATACCAACTCAAACACTTTTCACAATATGAAACAGACACTACGAGATCAGTTCTTACAAGAATGGAATACTAACATAAATTCGTTACCTAAACTAGACTATTTTTGTAAATTTAAGGAATGTTTTGAATTAGAAAATTATTTAAAAGTTATAACTGATGACAACTTGAGAATACACATGAGTCGTTTGCGCTTAAAGTCCCATCGTTTAGAAATTGAGCAGGGTAGATTCAATAATATTAACAGAGAAAACAGAATATGCAAATTATGTAGCCAAAATGTAGTGGAAACAGAATTTCATTTTCTTTTAGTATGTACAAAATACAGTTCACTAAATATTTAGGAAATGTAACATGGCCCTCAATGCAAAAGTTCATAGCAATAATGTCTCAAACAAACAAAAAGAAACTGTACAATCTTGCTAAATATATCAAGGAAGCTATGTTAATTAGAAAAAATACCCTTGATGATATTGCTGTTTCTTAATATATATTAACATTGAATTGTTTGTATTTGTATGTAATTTTATGTATTAATGTATTATGTCTGTCTGTGCCATATAATAATTTTGTAAATGGCCAAAGGCAAAAATATTGCTGATTGCCAATAAATATGAATGGTGATATGTAGGCCAAGTTTGAATATGAGTCATGTCGGGTCAAAAAGTAGGTAACTAGATCAAAATGAAGGAAAGTCATGTTAACACTCTAGAGGATGCAATTTGTTTGCTTCAGCAGTTTGAAATGTTATCAGAATGTTTGTCTTAATGATATCTGAGTCAAGTTCGAATATGGGACATATTCGGTCAGAGACTATGTCACTAGGCTAAATTGAAAGGAAATCGTGTAAATTCTTTAGATGCTGCATTTTTAACTTGAGCATGTTGAAACTTTATCAGAATGTTTTTTTTGATGATATGTAGGCCAAGTTTGAATTTGGGTCATGTCTGTTCAAAAACTTGGTTAGGAGGCAAATTTGAAGGAAAATCTTGTAAAAACTGTAGAAGTCAAAACTGTGTCAGAATGTTCGTCTGTATGCTATCTAGGTCAAGCTCAATTATGGGTCAAAAACTAGGTCACTAAGCTAAATTGATGGACATCTTGTTTAACACTCTGGAGGCCGCATCTTTCAGCAGTTTGCTTCAGAATGTTTGTCTTAATGATATCTAGGCCAAGTTAGAATATGGGTCATATTTGGTTAACAACTAGATCACTAGGCCAACTTGAAGGGAAATAGTGTTAAAACCCCGGAGTACGCAATTTTACTTTGAGCAAGTTGAAAATTTGTCAGAATGTTTTGTCTTGGTGATATCTAGTCCATGTATGAATATGGGTCATATTAGGTAAGAAAAAAAAGGTCAATAGACCAATTGTCAGAATAATTGTCTTGATGTGTTTTGCATAAGAAATCAGGGGCGTAGCTCCCTTTCGGCACTGTAGGCACGTGACTTCACATTTTTTCTCAAAATGCCTCAAAATGCAGCTGCGGCGATAGACATCTGCGTAATATATCGACCAGATCAGCCTGCGCTGTCCACGCAGACTGTTCCGGCCGACACATTCCGTCTTAGGGGGATAGATGTATAGAGTAGGGATTCCTGAAATAGAAACATCCACTACACATTGATTATTGCAAAGCTACGCCCCTGGAAATCCCATTGCATACTTCAGGTGAGCGATCTAGGGCCATCATGACACTCGTTCATACTTCAGGTGAGCGATCTAAGGTCATCATGGCCCTCGTTCATACTTCAGGTGAGCGATCTAAGGCCATTATGGCCCTCGTTCATACTTCAGGTGAGCGATCTAGGGCCATCATGGCCCTCGTTCATACATCAGGTGAGCGATATAAGGCCATCATGGCCCTCGTTCATACTTCAGGTGAGCGATCTAGGGCCATCATGACACTCGTTCAAACTTCAGGTGAGCGATCTAGGGCCTTCATGGCCCTCGTTCATACTTCAGGTGAGCGATCTAAGGCCATTATGGCCATCGTTCATACTTCAGGTGAGCGATCTAGGGCCATCATGGCCCTCGTTCATACATCAGGTGAGCGATATAAGGCCATCATGGCCCTCGTTCATACTTCAGGTGAGCGATCTAGGGCCATCATGACACTCGTTCATACTTCAGGTGAGCGATCTAGGGCCTTCATGGCCCTCGTTCATACTTCAGGTGAGCGATTTAAGGCCATTATGGCCCTCGTTCATACTTCAGGTGAGCGATCTAAGGCCATCATGGCCCTCGTTCATACTTCAGGTGAGGATCTAAGGTCATTACGGCCCTCATCCATACTTCAGGTGAGCGATCTAAGGCCATTATGGCCCTCGTTCATACTACAGGTGAGCGATCTAGGGCCATCATGGCCCTCGTTCATACTTCAGGTGAGCGATCTAAGGCCATCATGGCCCTCGTTCATACTTCAGGTGTGCGATCTAAGGCCATCATGGCTCTCGTTCATACTTCAAGTGAGCGATATAGGGCAATAATGGCCCTCGTTCATACTTCAGGTGAGCGATCTAGTGCCATCATGGCCGTCGTTCATACTTCAGGTGAGCGATCTAAGGCCATCATGGCCCTCGTCCATACTTCAGGTGAGCGATCTAAGGCAATAATGGCCCTCGTTCATACTTCAGGTGAGCGATATAGTGCCATCATGGCCCTCGTTCATACTTCAAGTGAGCGATCTAAGGCAATTATGGCCCTCGTTCATACTTCAAGTGAGCGATCTAGTGACATCATGGCCCTCGTTCATACTTCAAGTGAGCGATCTAGGGCCATCATGGCCCTCGTTCATAATTCAGTTGAGCGATTTAGGGCCATCATGGCTCTCGTGTTTACAACTCCTAAGTAACCCATGTCATGTCTTCCCTCTGAGTTAATATGAGAAGCTTAGGTTCTAAGGTGTGTTTTTATATGAATTTTCACAAGTGTTCTTTATTGAGTGTATACGAGAAGCTTATGAAGCAGATACCTCTAATGTGTATAGGGGAATACATACGCAGTACGTTTTGAAAACCTAAGTACCTCATTCCTTTTGTTCTGCATTGTTTAGGCTGACATTTAGCTTTGCTTCTTTCAATGTTACAGGCTGTGACGGTGATGACTTCATGTGCTCAGACACCACCTGCGTTAGCCAGAGCGTTCGATGTAACCATATTCGGGACTGTCCCGATGGCTCAGATGAGGAGTGGTGTGCCCAAGGTATAAACTCAGAACTGTAGAAGCCAAAATTTTGTCAGAATGTTCGTGTGTATGATATCTAGGTCAAGCTCAAATATGGGTCATATTGTGTTAGAAACTAGCCAAATTGATGGACACTCGTGTTAACACTCTGGAGGCCGCATTTTGCATCAGTTTGCTTCAGGATGTTTGTCTTAATGATATCTAGACCACGTTCGAATATGGGTCATATTGCGTTAACAACTAGATCAGTAGGCCAAGTTGAAGGAAAATAGTGTTAAAACTCCGGAGGACGCATTTTCTTACTTTGAGCAAGTTGAAACTTTGTAAGAATGTTTGTCTTGGTAATATCTAGTCCATGTTTGAATATGGGCCATATTAGGTAAGACAAAATAGGTCACTAGGCCAAATAAAGGAAAATCGTGTTAACACTGGAGGTTTCATTTGAATCTTTTTCAGAATAATTGTCGTGATGTGATTTGCATTGGAAATCACATTGCATACTTCAGGTGAGCGATCTAAGGCCATCATGGCCCTCGTTCATACTTCAGGTGACCGATCTAGTGCCATCATGCCCTCGTTCATACTTCAGGTGAGCGATCTAAGGCCATCATGGCCCTCGTTCATACTTCAGGTGAGCGATCTAAGGCCATCATGGCCCTCGTTCATACTTCAAGTGAGCGATCTAGGGCCATCATGACACTCGTTCATACTTCAGGTGAGCTATCTAGTGCCATCATGGCCCTCGTTCATACTTCGGGTGAGCGATCTAGGGCCATCATGGCCCTCGTTCATACTTCAGGTGAGCGATCTAGGGCCATCATGACCCTCGTTCATACTTCAGGTGAGCGATCTAAGGCCATCATGGCCCTCGTTCATACTTCAGGTGAGCGATCTAAGGCCATCATGGCACTCGTTCATACTTCAAGTGAGCGATCTAAGGCCATTACGGCCCTCATTCATACTTCAGGTGAGCGATCTAATGCCATTATGGCCCTCGTTCATACTTCAGGTGAGCGATCTAAGGCCATTATGGCCCTCGTTCATACTTCAGGTGAGCGATCTAAGGCCATCATGGCCCTCGTTCATACTTCAGGTGAGCGATCTAGTGCCATCATGGCCCTCGTTCATACTTCAGGTATAAACTCAGGCTTAATTCGTGACCTCGATTTAGACTTCGGACATCATTCGATTTAACTCGTAAATGCGTTTTAAACTTCGGAAGGCGTTCGGGCAATCTCGTGAACCCGAGTTAGACATCGGACGTCTTTAAGCTTAGCTCGTAAACGCGATTTAAAACTCGGAAGTCGTTCGGCTAATATCGTTAACCCGAATTAAACTTGAAAGCCCCATCCTCACTGTCCAGGATCTTGTCCCGGTATCTCCACGTATTCTCGTTTGACTTCGGCATTGCAAAACTTGCATTGGATTAATAAAGAAATCTACGACTTGTATGATGAGTTATGTCTAACAGAAGAAGACAAACCAATCACAAGTCATATACATTGTACATGGAACATAACTAGTTATTATTTGTTGGTTAGCATAATTAGAATTCTAGGGCAACGCATTAACTGTATTATTCTATTCATACTAGAGGTAAAACATTCCCAATGTGACTCGGCAATTGCCATGTTATGATGGCAGCCGTCATTAAAAACAAATTGCTTGTGATCCTACAAACAATACTAATCTCTTACGACTTCCAACGAAAATTATTGAGCTCTATGTGGATGTTCTATCAAAATAGTTTTAATGCCCCCTCGAACAATACTGATTTCAAACGACTTCATACGGAAATAATCCAGCTCTATTTGTATGTTTTACCATTAAAATCGTGCCTGCAACGAATTGCTAATCCACACTGGTGGTTTTCTCGCGGTTTTAAACAAACACAATCATAACAAAAGTGAACGAATTTTCCGAAGAGCTCCACTTTTATCCGTACATCTTTTACCCAACATGTTTATATACGCAAACAAGTTACATTTGAGCCGTCCCGTGAGAAAACCAACATTATGGACTCTTCGGAATGTATCGACCGAGATCAGCCTCACATTCCGTCTCAGGTGGATAGAGGTAAAGAGTAATGTTATCATCTGGAGGCTAAAGGTGTATATCCGGGTAAGCCTGCGCGGCATGCTTAGGCTGATCCGGGTCGATACTTTAAGCATGGTCCACAGTGGTGGTTTTCTCGCGGGAAGGCTCATTTGTAAGGAATACAGGAAGGTTGAGTGATCACTGCTATTATATAATTGTGATTGAGTGATCACTGATATCATATAATTGAGATTGAGTGGACATTTCTATCGTATAATTGTGACTGAGTGATCATTGCTATCATATAATAGTGATTGAGTGATAACTGCTATCGTATAATTGTGATTGAGTGATCATTGCTATCATATAATAGTGATTGAGTGATAACTGCTATCGTATAATTGTGATTGAGTGATCATTGCTATCGTATAATAGTGATTGAGTGATCACTGCTATCGTATAATAGTGATTGAGTGATCACTGCTATCGTATACTTGTGATTGAGTGTGTTTAGTGTTGATGACAGACTGTTGTTTGTCGTTGTGATTGGGTAGTTAGTTATTGAATGGTCGATATGAGCCGTCCGCGAGAAAACCAACATTATAGACTCTGAGTAAAGTATCGACCCGGAACAGGCGAAGCATGCAGCGCAGGCTAAACCGGGCAGACACTTTTCGCCTCCTGGTGATTTTCTGTGTCAGGAATCATTACTCTATACATCCATTCGCCTGAGACGGAATGTGTCGGACCGGATCAGGCTGCGCCGACTGTTTGTTTTATCGCAGGACGATACTACAATTTGCAGTTATATCACGGCGTGTCCTGGGTAAGTTACCAGTACTACTGGTCCATTTATCCAAACATCAGCCAGTAAGTCGTAATGCTAACCTCGCAACCCTGAGCGCCAAGGCCGGGAATCAAACCCTCAAGCTGCCACACACGAGGCGGTCTCGATATATGGTATGACAGCGAGTGATTGATATATTGTTATGGTATGGTATATTGTTATATATGAGCCGTTCCACAAAATAAAAACATAATGGACTCTGCGTAATGTATCGACCCAGATCAGCCTGCGCAGTCCGCGCAGGCTAATCCGGGCCGACACATTCCGTCTCAGAGAGATAGAGGTAAAGAGTAATGATTCATGAAGTAGAAAATTCACAGGAGGCGTTAAGTGTCTGCCCGGATTAGCCTGCGCGGCATGCTTAGGCTGATCTGGGTCGTTATTTTACGCAGAGTCCACAGTGTTGGTTTTCTCGCGGAACGGCTCATATATATGGCAAACACACTAGTCGTTATAAAACTGAAAACACCGATGAAAATGGCGTTGAACTGCAATCAATCAGTAGGCTTTCTTTAAAACAATCTGCCAATCATCTGTAAATAATTCAAGTTCTTTCAATTGTTATAGGGCTGGCAACCAGCAAGACGGATGGCAACCAGCAAGTCAAAATTGAGGTCAATCTGAACCTAGGTAATACTTAACTCTTTCAGCGCCGAATTGTTCAAGAAGACTCTTCCACGTTCAAAATCGGGCGTCTCCATTTCTCATATAACGAAAGTTTTGGACTATTTTGATAACTAAAAGACAAACAATGCTAATTGTAGGTGAGACAGCTCTGAATCTGTATAATCTGACTGGTTATAAGGTTATTCATTCAAATCTGATTGGTTAGAAAGTTATTCATTCAAATATGATTGGTTAGAAAGTAATTCATGGAACATAAGTGGAAAAGAGGAAATTGCTAAGAATGAGTAATTTCTCATTTTCACACACTGTTTTAACTCTTTCTTAAATTTCAAAATACTTCTTATTAATAATTTGAACTTATTTTGTTTACATCGATTGCGAAATAAGCTTTGAGCTTATATTAACGGCGCTCGATGTCGGCGTTATAAATAGTTGATGATTGTGCAAGACAATTATAAATAAAAACATAATTAATCATTTAAAAATGCTATGAATTCTCAAAGTTTTGCTTTTCCCGCAAACTTGTTCAACAAATCTATATTGTTTCAGAAATCATTACTCTATACCCCTCTCCCCCTGAGACGGAATGTGTCGGCCCGGATCAGTATGCGAGGACTGCGCAGGCTGATCTGGGTCGATACATTACGCAGAGGCCATACTGTTGGTTTTCTCGCGGAACGGCTCATATGATGTTTGAGAGTCTTATGCTTTTAAAAGATATGTGGAAAAAATGTTATACATCTTGGAAATTGCAAGCAGAATTATGATGAAGAAAATATCATCAAGAGTCATCATCCTTTTCACACAATGCTTTTGAAATATCGTATGTGTCAAAGGCGTCAAATTGTGTTTATATCATGGAATGGGTTTGCATCGTTTAAGTTGTTTTTGTTTTTGTTTAATTTCAGAAGCAGTTGAAGAAGTTGACCAAGGGCAACCAATTGAATAATATGTACTCAAAAACGCAAATATAATCCGAACACGTACGGACATTATGTATTAATTTAGAAAATTGTAAATACATTAATTTGTTTACCTTATATTTTGAGGGGGAAAAGAAACTAACTGAAGGCACTTGCATAATCAGATCCCTTACACAGTCCAAAACCTTAGACATTCACTCCTTTTAAACTGTCCAATACCGTAAACAGTCCAATACCTTAAACAGTAAAATACCTTAAACAGTCCAATCCCTTAAACAGTCCAATGCCTTAAACAGTCCAAACCCTAAAACAGTCCAAATCCCTTAAACAGTCCAAAACTTTAGACATCCAATCCTTTAAATTGTCCAATACCTTAAACATTCCCATACCTTAAACAGTCCCATACCTTAAAGAGTCCAATCCCTTAAACAGTCCAATGCCTTAAACAGTCCAATACCTTAAACAGTCCAATACCTTAAACAGTCCAATACCTTAAACAGTCCAATCCCTTAAACAGTCCACTGCCTTAAACAGTCCAATACTTTAAACAGTCCAATACCTTAAAATGTCCAATACCTTAAACAGTCCAATCCCTTAAACAGTCCAATACCTTAAACAGTCCAATCTCTTAAACAGTCCAATACCTTAAACAGTCCAATCCATTAAACAGTCCAATGCCTTAAACAGTCTAATACCTTAAACATCCAATACTTTAAACAGTCTAATCCCTTAAACAGTCCAATCCCTTAAACAGTCCAATACCTTAAACAGTACAAAGCCTTAAGTAGTTCAAAGAGATATGCAGTGACATTTGATGAAATCAATAAACAATAATAAGACATCTCTCTAAACCTGAACTAAACGGTCAACAAAAGGAATCTCCTATAGACTGGTATTCAAGTAATTTATGTTGATAGCGTAATAATACTTTAAGTTTAGGGAATAGTTCCCGTCCACATTTGAATTTTTGATAAATGTCTGCAATATAAACTGTTAGCCGAAACATAGCTTTACTTATGAATTCCATTCATTACGACGATTGCATAACATGATCCTAGTGTAATACCACTATGTTGATAGTGTTATACAACTTTAAGTTTAGGGAACGGTTCCAGTCTACATTCGAATATTTGAAGAGTGTCTACAATATATGTTACTGTCCGCTAAATCACACCTGCATACTTATAAATCCCACTGATTACGGTGATTACGTAACATGCTCATAGTGTAATAACACTTCATGTTGATAGTGTAACAGTGATTTACGTTTAGGGAATGATTCCAGTCTCCATAACATACCTTAACTTATGAATCTCACTCATTACGAGGATTACGTTAAATTACATGTATAACATCGTTTATAACCCCTATCCCTCTACACGCAACTTGAACAACACGTGCATATCCATCTTTGCACGGTTTTATAGTTATAGTTATAGTTATATTCCACAACCATAAAAGCCAAGACTGGCTTGCACATTTATACTGCAACTGAACATTCATACTGCCACTGCACATTCATACTGTCCTACATTCATACTGACACTGAACATTCATACTGTCACTGTACTTTCATACTGTCACTGCACATTCATACTGCCACTGCACATTCATACTGTCACTGTACATTCATACTGCCACCACTGCACATTCATACTGCCACTGAACATTCATACTGTCAACTCTTTTTTTACCGGCGTCATATCGCAGGAAACTTCGTTAATCCTTTCTCAAATACAAACAAGAAACGGCATCAAACGACTTCGAAAGAATCTGGTTAAAATGTGTAAAACCAGTATTAATGAAGTAGTAATTACTGAAAATAATTGAAATTAACGTGACAAAGGGAGTGATTTCTCAGCATAAGCACAGTCTTCTTTTGTCACAATGTTTTCAAAACTAAGTCGTCTGCTGCAGATGCGTCAGAAAGCGTCTACATGGAGAAAGGGTTAATATATTACCTCGTTAATGACCAAGGATAGTAAGTAAAACAAGCTGCTGGAATGAAGCAGGTTAAGGGTTAAACTTCGATCATCAGTCCACGATGCTGCTGAACTAGATACTCGGTTAATTAACTCTTTTAGGGCAGAATTGTTCAAAGTAGACTCTTCCATGTTCAAAATCGTGCGTCTCCATTTCTCATATAATGAGCTGACTCACCTGAATCTGTATTGTTTGAAAAACATCAATATTGCCATGGGCGCTGATAGAGTTAAGCCATGATATTTCAAATATTTTAAATGTTGCCTACTGTACATTCCACGGATCCACAATTTGAACAATCTGGGAAATTGACAAAGAGTTGACAATATTGCAATTAAAGGTGAAATTGCTCGTTGCTGTCCGCGTAGGCTAATCCGGGCAAAACATATTCTGTCTCAGAGGGATAGAAGTATAGAGAAATAATTTCTGTAACAGAAAATCCACAGGAGTCGAAAAGTGCCTGATCGGGTTAGCATGCGCGGCATGCTTAGGCTAATCAGGTCGATACTTTACGCAGATTCCACAATGCTGTTTTTTTCGTAATTCGGCTCAATTATGCTCTTTGGAGAAGCTTGCATTTCTTTCTTTTAGCGAAAAAGAAATCCTCAATTGGTCTTACCCTTCTTAAGTTCTTTTCAAGAATATGTTTCAATTCAATTCTTTATTTCTGTATTTCAGGCCGCCGGCCCATATACAATAATATATACAAAACATAAAAATGTTTCGTTGTTTCGTAAAATGAAATTGTTCTTGTAAAATTATGTTAATATTCTGTAGGATATAAGTATAAGGCCTCCTTTCCTCGGATAAATATTTTTGTAAAAAAACATTGATTAACTAAATAACCCTTATCCAGATCAGTCCACACGACTATAGTATCGATCACTTTCATATTAGTGGGCTGCTGCATGTTGATTGTACATGCATTGGCTTAAAGAATCATAGAATGAGTGGCGGACATCTAGACCAACATTAAACTGTATGAATATGCATACTCATCTGGGTCTGTGTTGTTCGCAAAAGCGTTTAACTCTTGCACTGCCGTATTTCATAAAGATTGGACCACTTCCATAATTCGTCCAACAGAAAATTTGGTATAATGTTATGTCAGTGGCAAACAATGTAGATTTCATGTGAGACAGTTCGTTACAAACAATGTAGATTTCAGGAGAGACAGTCCGTTACAAACAATGTAGATTTCAGGAGAGACAGCTCGTTACGAACAATGTAGATTTCATGAGAGTCAGTTCGTTACAAACAATGTAGATTTCAGGAGAGACAGTTCGTTACAAACAATGTAGATTTCAGGAGAGACAGCTCGTTACGAACAATGTAGATTTCATGAGAGTCAGTTCGTTACAAACAATGTAGATTTCAGGAGAGACAGTTCGTTACGAACAATGTAGATTTCATGAGAGTCAGTTCGTTACAAACAATGTAGATTTCATGTGAGACAGTTCGTTACAAACAATGTAGATTTCATGTGAGACAGTTCGTTACAAACAATGTAGATTTTAGGAGAGACAGTTCGTTACAAACAATGTAGATTTCAGGAGAGACAGTTCGTTACAAACAATGTAGATTTCAGGAGAGACAGTCCGTTACGGGCAGTCTAACATGAAATCTGCATTGTTTGAAAAAGCCTTTAATTGCCTTTGGCAGCGAAAGTGTTAAATGTCCTATATCTTTGTAATGTGTTTCTTTTTCACACGGGCCATGTGGCCTTTTGAATTTATATCCATAATAAACTTATTCTCTAACATGATAATCTTATGTTTTTATAAAGTCCTTTATAGAAGCATAACAGTATATTCGCAAACTGCCACTTAATAACAGTTAACGGAAGGGCGTGTTTGCATTATCCTATTGTCCTGACTATCAAAACATCAGGGAACCGCCGTTGTCGAGTGGTTAGCGTCGTGGATTTATAACCGGGCGTTCCAGGTCCGATCCCCAGTCTCGGCGGTTATAGTGTAGTGCCCTTGTGCAAGGCACATTTCTTAGTCTAGTACGGATTTGTTTACACAGGGTACATTGTCGCCGTGATATAACTGAAATGGAGTTGAAACTGGCGTAAATTCCCAATAAAACAAACAAGTTAACAGATCAATGCGCGGCTTGGTGCGGATTTCTAAAGATCGGATTGGGGCAGGCAATTCCAGATGAAATCATTATATTCGTAGCAATACGCACATATTTGGTATTCACTTATCATCACGCACTTATACGAACGCGTCGACCCGGGTTCTATCACCGTTCGCGGTGCTGTAGTCATGATGAGTGATTTTGATCAACAAGGCACATTGCCTAGCCTATTACTGGTTTGCTTACCAAAGGATCATGCATAAGTGAACTGTCACCGTGATTTAACTGAAATATTGTTGAAAACGGCGTAAAACCCAAACAAAACAAACACACAAGCGTTTACTAACAACTATAACCGACAGTCTACGTACAACCCTTTCGTTTTTCGAAGCCCAAGTATAGTGTTCTGTATCAAGTCATTAAATAAGAACAAAAATTCCTCTATGCTTTGTTTTGTTAAGACACACGTTGCATGGCACCACGTGCTTATAAACTATAATATTACCCATCTACGTAATTTGTATTATAGCTCTGCGTACAGCGTATACTCATGCGAGTCTATGCATACGCCTAGTTTAACCTGTGTCCTCACTGTCCCCGTTTATGCTCGTCTGACCAAATACATTTGGAAATCTATTTTCACTCGATGTACTCCAATTGAACTTTGAATAATGCGAAACTGGAGAGACAACATTTATGTCAAAGGGAAGTAAATCGGATCGGCTTGCCGTTCAGACAATTTTGTCAGGGAATTTCAGATGAATATATAAGACTGAGGTTGGCTCCCATTGGACAATAATGATTTTGAAATTGAAAGTAAAATTCAGTGCAGGATAAGGGTCACCTTGATTCCACCTCCTACATGTAGCTCTGTCAACAAACGGTGATTATGTGGGTTTCTTTTGCTTTGTTGATAGTTCTAAGAACGAACTTTAGTTTGATATAGGTATATGTGTTAGTTCATTTGCTAGTAACGAACCATAACCCATAATGCTATAATGGTCGCCTATGGAAAATGATTTACTTCCCTTTGATCATGAGCCTAAATTGCCATTCAATGCGCATTTGTATTTGAACAGTGCTCTGTGAAAAACAGCATAATCGTATTTATTACACGTGCAGACAAAACACTGCCTGCGTGTTCATGCTAAGGATCATGAAAGTTAAAGCTTAAAGACAATTCTTCAAACCTGTTTTGACTTATTGACGAACAGTGCAGAGTCAGATAAGACAGCGCCAGCTGATCTGGATCTACACTGGTCGAAAAGTCATGAGCACGTTTTACAATGAACGCGAAAATATGAAAGTATGCCATATTCCATGATATAATATGAGCCGTTCCATAAGAAAACCAACATTGTGGACTCTGCGTAAAGTATCGATCCTGATCAGCATGCCGCGCAAGCTAACCCGGAGCGACACTTTTTGCCTCCCTTGGCTTTTCTGTTTCAGGAATCATTATGCTTAACCTCTATCCCAGAGAGACGGAATGTGTCGACCCGGATTAGCCTGCGCGGAGGACAGCTCAATGATGTGTATTAATTAATAAGTCATATACATGTATGTTGTATAATTTATCTATATAACCCGAGAAGAAACGAAATTTTCCACTATTCCACATTTTGTAGCATGTTCTATTAATAAATCGTATATGTTGTATAGTTTATTTATATAACCGGAATTTCAAAGACCCAAGCTACAAAAATACAAACATGACAAATATACAATATACACGAAATTACATGTCAAACATACATTGCACATGTACAAAATAAACATATTTTGAATGCTTTTAAATATCGATCCTGATACTTATCTTCTTAGATGAAATTCAGTTTGAGCAGAAACTTATAATATATACGAAACACTATACGCAGGTTATCCAACATGTCCCTGTGTTTTCCGGATATAGCTTAAATCAAACAAATGACTCATTTATCTCATTGTTTTTTGTTTTGAGAATCACTACTGATGTATTGTCCTCACACTTGCATATTATTAATGTGCATGCTATAACCATATTCGGGATATATGGGAAATAAATGGGCGGGGTAATTTACAATGAAAACGGAATTTCAGACTTAATATGGCACTGATTTTTGTTGTAGGGTTTATTATCAACAAAATGAATGTAATGTTGCTACATTTTATATAAACATAGCTGAAAATAGAGTCAATATGTACACGCAAAATGCATATTCATATTCTGAAGACTTAATGGAAGTATATTGTCATTTATAAAGACGTTAAATTGTTTGGCCAAGACTCTTCTTCAAATAGTTATCTGCCATTGAATGACAATATATTTAATATTTAATCAGCAATACAGACAAAAGTCATTTTCACCTGTTGCAATGGCTCGTTTTTGTTTGTGTTATTCTATTCTGTTGAGCAATACATATACGCCACAATGTCAATTAATTGTATTTGTGTGCATTGGAGCATGTATGCATTCGTATGTGCGTGCTTATTTCTACGCGTGCAATCACAGCTTATCAGAACTACAACTGTTACATGAATTTTTATATTTTGAAATAACCTTGCACAATTGTTCATCTTGATATAGTCGTCGCCACTCTGGTATATAAGGTATAGGGGGTTATTTTTTAGTAATGTCTCTTACGCTGTTTATATATGAAAAGAGACATAAATAAAAAATAACATTTTTTGGGGTTGCGGCGATAGCGTTGTCACTTCAGTGCTAGGCGCTGCCGTTGGAAGGGTCGTGGGTTCGAATCCCGGCAGCGGAACAAATGGAAAATCATATAAAATAAAAAATCTCTCTTGTCCCAGTCAGATTTAAAAGGCAAAGTGTCGGGTCTGCGTTGGAGACATCATAAGCGAGTATAAAAAGAGACATGAATAAAAAATAACCCCCTATATACTATGTACTTGAGTGGCGACGACTATATCAGGGTTATTTGCACAACATTTCTTGGGGCTGCGGCGATAGCTCAATCGAAAATTATATAACTTTACAAACTTTTCAAAAACTGTTAACGATTGTCCATCAGTATAACGATTGTCCAATAAAGACAACTCCAGTCTTCATCTGAAATTCCCTCGATAAGAGTGTCAGCCCGGTCAAGCCGATCCGAATTGCTTCCCTTGACCTTTTAGCTGTTATAATTGTATGGTATGCTACATTTATTTAGCAAAGTAACAGCCCAGTTACACAGAGCCATCGATGATTGATCGGTAGTTTTTTTGGAGTGAACCGATGACAACGTATTTAACACCGATATCACCTATTGGTCACCTGTTTTTTACCTATCAACTGCTATTGGGGAAAGATAAGTTTTATCGGTGAAAAATTACCGATTGGGATTTTTAAACATGTTTAAAATTCTCGATCGGTGAAATATTTTACAAATATCCGATTGACAACCTGTCTACAACCGATATCACTTATGAGCCACCGATGAGCCACCGATAAGCAACCGATCAACTAATATTTACCACCGATAGAAAAAAGATGAGAATTAAAATGTGGGATTTTGTCGGTTTTGATCGGTGGTTAATAGGGATTCAATCTGTGATCAATCGATTGCCGCCATCGTGTCATCGGTGGGTTTAAATTTGTAAGTGGCCAATCGGTCAACTCAACTGCAAAAAAATCATCGGTTCTCGTCACTTAAATATATTGTTTTAATAAAAGAACCGACAGCAACCTATATCACGAGATATGCAAGCTATTAATCACCGATATCGCCGATCGGACAAAGATTACCAAATATGAATCACCGGCCATATCTGACGGAAAGTGTTTAACCACTGATGACTAGCTATCAAACACCGATTAATCAGCGTTACGCCCGATTTAGCTCCGATTTACAAACGATAAAAAACGATAGTATTTCAGCATTTTTATCGATGAAAATATCCTTATCACCGATCCAACCCCGTTTGAGTTGCTTTCGGTCACCGCTACCAGCAACCCATGAAATGTTTGTTTAACATATTGAACACTTGTCCATCACCGATGGCCGTTTACACAGAAAACCAGAAATAATCACGCATGACAACCGATCAAAACAGCGAGTAAATTTAAAATAAAATGACCGATTGGGGACCGACCGTCTGTGTAACTGGGGCATAACAGCTCAAAAATCTAATTATATTTATATTATTTCACGTGTTTTTCCACCTGACACGTTCCGTTCTGTCTTTTTTTCATGGAGTTCGCTTTGGCCGAGTGGTAAGTATCTGGGATTTGCTCCCCATTCGTGGCGGTCATGGTGGAGAGTGACCTTAAACTAGGCAGATTTCCTAACCTAGGACTGTTTTGTTTACCCAAAGTAAACTTTCGCCGTGATATGATTAAAACAGTTTTTGAAAACGGCAAAGATACATGTGAGATGCATCAGACTTCTGAGGTCTTACTGTACAGTTAAGTACGTGTATTTGTAGACTCACACCACTCTTCGAGGTCCACCTACTTCCAAATTGACCACAATACATATTCTGACAAAATACTAGAAGTACAGCCCCATTAATTGCACATTCAAGTAACTTCAAATGATACCAAACCGTCAATAACGAGCCATTTTCTCGAGGGTGTAGTGCTTTAGCCGTCTGTCACGACAACGATGGACCAGGTTCCACGTTATTTAATTTTGCGTGTTAACCCCCTTTAAAACATTAAACAAATCTGCAGCAAAAGACTTCGAAAACATGAAGGCAAAAACATGGAAGTTATATATGAATTTTTGTTAAATTATGTACAAGAGTTGAAACATTGTGACTTGATGAGAAATTTTGACATCATGAGAAATTTCTCCTATTGCCTCAACGTGTTTAAAAGTCGTCTGCTGCAGAGTTGTCAGAAAGCTTATGTATGTGGGAAAGGGCTAATGTACTTAGAGTGCAGTCTCGCCTGAAAAGTTATTTTATAAAAGTATGTATATTCAATATAAAAAATATTAAACTACGAGGGGTGTTCAGAAAGTTAGCGGCAAATGACTCTTATTTATATATTATGGCAGTTTTGTTGCTGGAACTTTATTCAAACATTGTTCGATTTAATACCAATTTGATAACAAAATGTGATATCCATTACTCATGTAGATATAGTGTAATCGTAACTACGGTAACGTCACTTAAAACCTACCTTCTCCAATCGGAACTCCTCTGGTAATTCCGTAATCCTTCATTGGTGAAGCGTTCATCACCGAGGTATTCCGAATGGTACCTTGCACTGCACGAAAATTGGGATTTAATTTAAAAGTAAAGTTCCTTAAATTTCCTTAAATTCCGAAATTTACTTGCACATCAAGTAAATTCCGGAATTTAACGAAATTTAAGGAAATTTACTTCTAAATTAAATCCCAATTTTCGTGCAGTGTTGTCTACACAGTTTGACGTCGACCTCAACGTATCCGTACATGTTAACTGCTCTGCGAAAATACACTCAGTGCTTTTTAAAAATAATATCCATTGAATAAAATACAATGCATTCAATGTTCAAGCAATGCCTCTTGGAAACAGGTTAGAAGAGTATGAATGTATGTAATATACAGGGGCGTAGCTCCCTTTAGGCACTGTAGGCACGTGCCTACACATTTTTTCTCAAAATGACCCAAAATACAGATGCGGCGATAGACATCTGCGTAATGTATCGACCAGATCAGCCTGCGCTGTCCGCGCAGACTGATCCGGCCGACACATTCCGTCTTAGGGGGATAGATGTATAGAGAAGTGATTCCTGAAACAGAAAATCCACAGGAGGTGAAGAGTGTCTATCCGGGTAGGCCTGCGTAGCATTCTTAGGCTGATCCGGGTCGATACTTTACGCAGAGTCCACAATGTTGATTTTCTTACGAGACGGCCTACACATTGATTATTGCAAAGCTACGCCCCTGATATATGGACACCTGGACTGCAGAGGAGTATTTTTCTTCAGGCAGCTCTCTGACGGTAGTGATGTGTGCTGACGTTATGGGTTTTTCGACGACGGCTACGATCGTCATGCCCGATGTTGTCTCTTTCCTCCTCGAAGCGTTTATGACACCTATATACTGACGATCTCCTCACTGCAGCTTCACAAAATACATTGTTCAACACTGAACATGTCCATGAATTTTGGCTTGAAATTAATGGCCGATCTCTGTTCTTCACTCATGTTAACACATGTTCTTAGAAAACATACCAGATGTGTTTGTTTCTGACGTCAGAAATATAAATGACGTCACCAACGTCATGTCAGTGAATTTCGGGAATGATTAGTTGTCGTTTTAAAGACTTGCCTTTAAAATCAAAGACAATGAACGTAATGATTCGAAAACAGATACATTTAGAAAAATTGAAAATTTGGCCGGGATGACGTCGGTGATGTTACTTTGTCGTTATAAACGATTTACGCATATCTGAAGTTTACATATTGAACAAGGGATATCGCGATGTACATATTAGCGAAATTTCACGTGATTCCTCAACAAATACAGCAATGGGATCACTTTTCTGAGATCATATTAAACACCCCTCGTATGAAATGGAATAATGGATTTGCTCCGCCATTACGTCAGTGTTTAATAAGAAAGGACAAGGGAAAATGAGAAAATGTATTAAGGTATTATAATGCAATGCAAACGAATGCCTTTTTAAGTTTGACGCCTTTTTAATTGTTATCCTACAATCGCATTCACGATTCAAACTCTTAATTTCGTAACGTAAACATACATGTTTCTTGTCACATAATAACTGTATATGAGCCGATCCACAAGAAAACCAACATTGTGGACTCTGCGTAAAGTATCGACCCGGATCAGCCTAAGCATGGCGCACAGGCTTACCCGGACAGACACTTTTCGCCTCCTGTGGATTTTCTGTTTCAGGAATCACTTCTCTATTTATACCCCCTTAGACGGAATGTGTCGACCGGATCAGTCTGCGAGGACAGCGCAGGCTGATCTGGTCGATACATTACGCAGATATATTGATATGAGCCGTTCCACGAGAATACCAACATTATGGTATCTGCGTAATGTATCGACCCAGATCAGTCTGCGCAGTCTTTGTGTTGTAAAGGTCTAACTTAATAAGTTGAAAAAGAAACCATGGGCGTGAAGTCCTACTACAGCTATAAATGAGCCGTTCTACGAGAAAACCAACATTATGAACTCTGCGTAATGGCTAATCCGGGCCGACACATATAGAAGTATATAGTAATGATTCCTGAAACAGAAAATTCACAGATGGCGAAAAGTGTCTTTCCGGGTTAGCCAGCGCACAAATAAGATGGTCTCTTTCAATATTAAAAAGACGAACGAGTTTAGCGTTAACCCTTTCCCCCATACGACAATTCTGCAGCAGACGACTTTGAACATATTTTGTTAAAAAATAGAAAATCTCTATAATTGAATGGATAACCTATGACAAAAAGTGGAAAACAATGTGGCAAAAGGAGAAATTGCACGTTTTGTGCAATTTCTTCTTTTGTCACTATGTTTTCAAAACGCCATCTGCTGCAGAGGCGTCAGAAAGCGTCTATATGAGGGAAAGGGTTAAGTTTGTGGCCTGTGCAGATCCAGATCAACCTGCGCGAGACCGCCTAGATTAATATTGCATTTGTACTGTTCACATATAAACCCATTCCAATATATATCTCGGACAAATCTACCGAAGACGACTTTAAAAACAGCTATGAAAAAAAGTAGAAAATATATACTTATGAAAGTGTAATTATTGAATAGAGTCGGAAATATTGTGGCAAAATGTGAATGAGCAATGTCTACTTTATCACAATGTTTTCAAAGGTCGTCTGCTGCAGAGACATCAAAAAGCGACTGCATGTTGGAAATGTTTTTGTCTTCGTTAAATGGAAGTTCCAAACATTGAACCATACATACTTTACGCCAATGAGTCTAGAATAGTGCGCTATGTATACGTACGTAAACGACTTCACTGCAGTTTGAGAAACAGTTGATTTCATTTAAGTAATCTTCTTCTTCTTTGCGTCCACGCGTCTACACTGTCACTCGGGTCAGATCAATGAAGATCGTCGTCTTCTGCAGTTCCTCCATATTGCCGTATAGCTTTCTCTGTATACTCTTCTTTACTGGCGAAACACTTTTATTTAGTGCTCTAGCAGGGGCACTTTTGCATGTAATTAAAATCGGTATATTTTTACCAAGGTTAATCACCCCGCCATAAAGTCTGTATAGGCGTTAAATCATTGTTCTTGGTAAACAATGGAAATTTAGGTGTCATTGCTCGTTCTGAGCAATGGCACCTACATTTGCATTGTTTACAAAGGGGTCAAAATTGCCCCTAAATCAGGGTTTCCAAGATAGGTTTTTAGTAACAACCGTTTCACGCCAAGCCCTCGATATGCTATGCAAAGTTTGTTGTTATATGCCACATGAGCACTGAGGTGATGGGGATAGCTTGAACTTTGAATGCATATGTGCATTAAGCCTGTTGTGTTCCTTGCGTAGCCTGAATTAAGCAATAATTTGTGTGTAAGGTATTTTACGACACTTTCAACATTTTCCAATTATATCACGGTATTTCTTTTGTAAGTTATGAGCAATCCTGGTCCATTTTGTTCTTACACGAGCGAGTCCGTCGTTATACTAAACCCAAATTTCTGAGTGCCTAAGACGGAAAGTCATTACTATCAGTTCGTGTCGTTACCCGTTCGCGGATCGAACCCGCAGACTCCGAAACCCGATGCGGACGCTATACCGCTACACCAACGAGGCGGTTCAAGCAAAGAATTTATGTTTATGTTGTAAATGGATTTAGGGATTATATATGATAAATTACATTATGTAATTGTAAACACTTTAAAATGTTTTGTATAATAGACAGCCATACAATATAAACGTTTATTTGTGAAAGGGATTTCATTCTCTACTTTATGACCGACCTTTTCTCAACTACTTTAGTGGATTCAGATTAGCGAAAGAACAAACCGAAGAAAATAATTCAAACATTTATCCATTTCTTATACACTGTTATATTTATATTTCGTGTTATGGAGATACATGTATATGCCATATTTGTTCATCGAATTCAAAAAATGAATAGCGTATTTCAATTGATCTTCAGTATAAACAATATTGAAGATTTACTTAACCCTTTAACCACGTGCAGACTCCTTTTGACGCGTCTGCTTCATATGGCTTTTGAGAACAGTGTGTCAAAAGAAGGAATTTCTCATCGAATGAACATGTTATGTTTTCCTTTTGCCACAATGTTGTTCTTTTTTTTATTTCTATTAACTTGTATTAAGTAATTATACTTATTGTGAAGATTGTCCTTTTCTTCAAAATCGTCAGCTGCATATATATATGTGGGAAAGGGATAATAGCTTATGGGCTTCGATTTATAGGGGTTCATAACTCAATAGGCAATTTAACTATTGTATTGATATCGTCGCGTCTATAATCGTTACCTTATAACTGACGTAAGACACAAGTCCGGAACTAGTCGCGATATAGAGCTTTACGCTGCCCTCCTCAAGTGTACAGTTTTATCAAGTTACCAGTAATACTGGTCTTACACCAGCAAGTCAGTCGTAATCCTAACCCCACAATCTTAACCCCACAATTCTTACCCCACAATCCTAATCCCATAATGCTAACCCCACAATCCTAACCCCACAATCCTAACCCCACAATACTAATCCCACAATCCTAACCCCGCAATCCTAACCCCACAACCCTAACGCCAAAATCCTAACCCCACAATCGTAACCCCATAATCTTAACCCAACCATTCTAACCCCACAATCATAACCCCACAATCCTACACACACAATCATAACCCCACAATCCTAACCCCACAATCATAATCCCACAATCATAACCCCACAATCATAACCCCACAATCCTACACACACAATCCTAACCCAACAATCCTAATCCCACAATCCTAACCCAACAATCATAACCCCACAATCCTACACACACAATCCTAACCCCACAATCCTAACCCCACAATCCTAACCCCACAATCCTAATCCCACAATCCTAACCCCACAATCCTACACACACAATCCTAACCCCACAATCCTAACCCCACAATCCTAACCCCACAATCCTACACACACAATCCTAACCCCACAATCCTAACCCCACAATCCTAACCCCACAATCCTAATCCCACAATCCTAACCCCACAATCCTAACCCCACAATCCTAACCCCACAATCCTAACCCCACAATCCTAATCCCATATTTCTAACCCCACAATCCTAACCCCACAATCCTAACCCCACAATCCTAACCCCACAATACTAATCCCACAATCCTAACCCCGCAATCCTAACCCCACAATCCTAACGCCACAATTCTAACCCCACAATCTTAACCCCACAATCTTAACCCCACAATCCTAACCCCACAAGCCTAACCACACAATCCTAACCCCACAATTCTAACCCCACAAGCCTAACCACACAATCCTAACCCCATATTTCTAACCCCACAATCCTAACCCCTAAATCCTAAACACACAATCCTAACCCCACAATACTTACCCCACATTTCTAACATCACAATTCTAAACCCACAATCCTAACCCCACAATCCTAACCCCACAATTATAACCCCACAATCCCAACCCCACAATCTTAACCCAACAATTCTAACCCCACAATCCTAACCCCGTAATCCTAACACCACAATCCTAACCCCACAATTCTAACCCCACAATCCTAACCCCACAATCATTACCCCACAATCATAACCCCGCAATCATAACCCCACAATCATAACCCCACAATCCTTACCCAACAATTATAACCCCCCACAATCATAACCCCACAATCCTTACCCCACAATCCTAACCCCACAATCCTAACCCCACACTTATAACCCCACAATCATACCCCCACAATCATAACCCCATAATCTTAACCCCACACTCCTAACCCCACAATCGTAACCCCACAATCGTTACCCCACAATCATAACCCCACAATCATAACCCCACAATCCTAACCCCCACAATCCTAACTCAACAATCCTAACCCCACAATCTTAACCCCACATACTTAACCCTACAATCTTAACCCTACAATCCTAACCCCCACAATCCTAACTCAACAATCCTAACCCCACAATCCCGAGCACAAAAGAAGAAAACCATATGATTACTACCATTGTTGTGACTCGGCCGGAGATCGAACCAGCGACATCCCGCACCAAGTTGGACGCTGTACCGCCGAGTCGGTGTTAGCTATTTTACACCGGATGTCCCGGCTTCAGTCCCTCTCGCGACAGTCTGGATAAAGTACCAAAGGGTAAGGCACAATCCTAGCCTCGTATGCTCCTAGACGCATTATTGATACGCGTACTTTCGCCGCGATATGATATAACTGAATAACTGAAGAAAACGGCCTAAAATCATAACACTTGATATACTTGACAATGAACCCAGGCTGGTATTATATAATAATCATAAATGATCAGGAATGCCGTCCATAGCATGTCCGTAGAATGATAGTATATAACAAGCATAAATGATCAGGAATGCCGTCCATAGCATGTCCGTAGAATGATAGTATATAACAAGCATAAATGATCAGGAATGCCGTCCATAGCATGTCCGTAGAATGATATTATATTACGATCATAAGTGATCAGGAATGCCGTCCATAGCATGTCCGTAGAATGATGTTATATTACGATCATAAATGATCAGGAATGCCGTCCATGGCATGTCCGTAGAATGATATTAAATTACAATTATTTTTCCCTCTTCCCACAGTCATGTTTCTTCCAGAAGTATTACCGACAGTATTGACCTGATCTGGACCTTTGTGCAAATATGTTTATTATAATGACATCGTGGATTCAGCTTTATTGTACTGGTGCACCGTGTATCATTTACCCCATGATGTTATTCGTCCACCTCGAGGGTTTGGCGTGAAACGGTTGTCTTCTTCAAAATGAAAATCCAGTAGTTAGTAGTAAAAAATAGCCTTTTATGTTTCTAAGCTTTTTGAAGAAATTTGATTGTGCACTACATTGTACGTTGAATGTAATATACTTTGTATGTATTGTGGGCCGGAGTCCTAAATACGTAAATGAACTATTGTATTGTATTGTTGTGTAAGTAAGTAAGTAAGTAAGTAAGTAAGTAATCCTTTCCCACATATGACAAATCTTCAGCAGGCGACTCTGAAAATAATTTCTCCTTGCAGCAATGTATTCAAACGTCGTGTGCTGCAGATGCATCAACAAGTGTATGTCTGTATGTCGGAAAAGGTTCAGCATACTCATCAATACCCCTTTCATCTTGACGCAGACCTATACCTATTCAAGTTTTTTTTTCATCTTTAACAGAAAAACGGCGTGCTGGTGACCATGACATCGGAGGACATTGTTCGCAAAGCAAAGGCTCTAGCTGACACTTACGCTGATAAGAGGAAGAAAAAGCCAACTGGGAATGAGGAAGAGGAGTAAGTACACTATGAACAATACAGGTGGAAAGGATCTGTGAAAACAATAATCGTGTGTGGGCGAAATTTTACATGAATAGTAGATATACGGGACTATACTATATGTTTGTTGAACCAGAGGGTTCATGAAAATCGTGGTTAATTATGACAATCACATTCTTAATACTATTCAGTTTTTCTAAACATCTGCGACAAGGGTAGATCGAAATATAATATCCAAACAATGGTATCATACAACATTATCTAATTAATGAGTTTATTTGTTTGGACGTTGTATTACGCCCCTTTCAGCGATAGTTAAGTTATATCACGCCTTTCCCTTGGTAAAGTATCCGTATTGTCGGTATTATTTATCTTGACACCGATGCATTTTGTCGTAATGCTATTCCGAAATCCTGAGCGCCAAGCGGGAAAACCATTGTTACCATCTTTAAAGTAATTGGTATGACCTGATCGGAATCGAACCCTGGAGTACCGCTCCTTAGGGGACGTTGTAAACATTACACCGCGTAGACGGTATATGACCCAAATTACGAGAAAATCAACATTGTAGTCTCTGTGTAAAGTATCGACCCGGATCAGCATAAGCATGCCGTACAGACTAACCCGGACAGACACTTTTCGCTTCATGAGGATTTTCTGTTTCGGGAACCATTGCTCTATACCTCTAGCCCCCTATAACGGAATGTGTCAGCCCGGATTAGCTTGCATAGGCTGGTCTTGGTCGATGCATTACACAGATTCCATAATGTTGTTTTTTATCGTGGAATGGTTCATATTGACTATGCGCTATTACATGCACTCAAGCTCTAGCCCAACAATATAATCTTTTTTTCAGATGGAACACGATTCTCTATGCAGAAAACAAACAGGCTAAAATGCTAATAACGGCAAACAAAGTCAGGCTGAAAGACTTAAAGCGAAGGATGGCGGAGTTGCAAAAACGAAGAGAAAGGGACAGGGAACGTCGAAGTCCGAGGAAGTCACCTATACATACTGAAACTGACTCATTTACAACCGAAGATCAAACAGTTGCTACAGTACACAGTGAGTCCGAACGACTACCTAGTTCATCGGATTTAAAGACTGATATAAACGAAAATCAAGATGCAGACACTGATAAAGGTGATGAAGACGCCGAACAGATGTCACCGAACGAAGATAAACAAGACGATAGCAAGGAAATAGAAAACAATATGACAGACGATTCTATTAATATCGATCTGGGTATAGATAGACACAGTGCATTAGTTTCTGACAGTGTTGAAGAACTAGAAAGCCGCGATTCGTTTAGTGTAGACACTGATCGGGATATCAAGGTTGTACGATATAACACTGTGTCCCAGCCTGATAGTGCTATAGGCAGTATGGAAAGCAGCGATGATGTCACGTTTGACAGTGTTATTACAACAGAAGTAGAATCAGCTAAAGATAGAAGTAACCATGGCGATAGTGATTATATCGAAGCTTAATTGTCAGATGGGTAACATTTAACTGGTGTTTAAACTAGCGTTGGGGATTTGGAACCGGGCCTTCCGGGTTGGATCCACAATCACGACGGTCATGATGGAGTGCCCTTTGTTAGGCACATTATACCTAGCCTAGTATTGGTATAACGGCACTAACCCCCAATAAACAATTAAACGAATAAATTATGTTTCAGAGAATTGGGTTACATTCATTCGAGGGTCACAGAAATTGTTTGTTTCGAAGTTCCAACTGTCAATCAGACCATTACCGATTTTGCGATTTGAATTATTGGTGTAATATGAGTAACTGTAATTGTGTAATTTTGATCACCATGGCTACAAAAGGTGTTTTAATAATTTAGCTACACACATACAATAGATCGTTCTATACCGAATACAGAATATGAGATGGTGTGTGTATGTGTGTGTGTGTGTGTGTGTGTGTGTGTGTGTGTGTGTGTGTGTGTGTGTGTGTGTGTGTGTGTGTGTGTGTGTGTGTGTGTGTGTGTGTGAGAGAGACAGAGAGACAGAGAGAGACAGAGAGAGACAAAGAGAGACAGAGAGAGACAGAGAGAGACAGAGAGAGACAGAGAGAGAGAGAGAGAGACAGAGAGAGAGAGAGATAGAGAGACAGAGAGACAGAGAGACAGAGAGAGACAGAGAGACAGAGAGAGAGAGAGAGAGACAGACAGAGAGACATAGAGACATAGAGACAGAGAGAGACAGAGAGAGACAGATAGACAGAGAGAGACAGAGAGAGAGAGAGACAGAGAGAGAGACATATAGGGGGAGAGAGAGAGACAGACAGAGGGGGAGAGAGAGAGAGAGACAGAGATAGAGACAGACAGACAGACAGACAGACAGACAGACAGACAGACAGACAGACAGACAGACAGACAGACAGACAGACAGACATATAGACAGACAGACAGACTGACAGACAAACAGACATTCATACATACAGACAGACAGACATACAGACATACAGACTGACAGACAGACAGACAGACAGACAAACAGACAGAAGGGGACATAGGGAGGGGAAGAGAGATAGAGACAGAGAGAGAAACACACACCCATCCACAGACAGACATACACAGAGACAATACGTTAAACACCTTGATTTTCGTGTTATTTGTACAAGTAAAATCAACTCAAGATAATTATGGTGTACGGGGGATCATCTGAGAATTTGAAATTCATTTCTAAAGTTTACTATCAAGTTGCTTCACGCATTTTCTGTAATAGATAAAATGCTTCCTTGAATGACTGTACGGCTAAAATGCAAATATGGAAGATATTGAGCAGGCGTAGTCAGATCTGCATTTTCGCTCGATTGTTGGTAATTAATGAAAGCCGATTTCGTGTGGCGTGACCCGTATATAACTATTGATAAGAGATACAAAATAGTAAAAATAGGACAGATTTACGACAATGATAAGAGATACAAAATAGTGGAAATAGGACAGCTTTACAGAATAGAAAAAAAATACGACAATGTGGACGTTTTATTTTGTTCTCATTTCTGGTGCAGTTGTGAACGGCTTTATCTTTGACAATCCGTGCGATGTTCGAAAGAATATGGACGACAAGTAAGTAATTGAACACTTTGATTAGAAAATTTTAAATTTTAAAACAGACATTCTGTATGCAAGCAGACTATCAAGCATAGGATATGGTTTAAGCATGTGCAGTGTTGTAAACAAACATTGAACAATCCTTTTGTCACAAACTAAAGTGGATAAGATACGCCTCGACGACAGTGTCGCGTGCGTAGTCATTTAGCTCTCCCATCGCGTTTTATTAAAGGGAAGCAATTCGTTTCGGCGCGCCGGGCAGACAGTTTCAGATGAATACATTAGACTGAAGTTTTTCTCCGATTGGACACTAATGAATTTATTGAAAGTTAAAACATTTGTGTTATATAGTTTAACCCGCTCTGACTAATTTGTAACCAACATGGTGTATGCCTTGAGCTATATTAACACATTATGAGTCATGTCCAGAACAACATGTATTTTCTGGAATTAAAAGTAAAATTCACTGCGGGATAATGGTGATTCCTGATTTGATATAATAGCATGTGAGTTTGCTGGCTATGTAGGTTTTTCAAAGAAAGACCTTCAATTTAAAAAAAAAATCTGGGTTATTTGGATTGTTTGGAAAGAGCCATAGCCCATAATGCTATAATGGTGAACTATTATGTGAAAAATGAAATGATTCCATCTGACCATATACTTATGCTGAAAGGTCGTGCGATTACATATTCAGATCTATAAAGGCTCTCTGATGAAAAACATATACATACGAGTATAAAACACAATACCTCACATATGGCGATTCAGAGGAGTCTTTCTTCCCCTGACTACAGTAAAGCCTCAGTTCAACATTTGCATCCACACACTCTAATACGTTTTGTATGGTGCTTAACGCTGCTTTCAATATTTTGAAAGTTATATCCCGACTTTCTTGGATAAGTTACCAGTAGTACTGGTCCATTTATCCTGACACAAGCGATTCAAACGTAATGCTTAGCCCACAATCCTATATTGTCAAGATAAAACAGCTATTTGCGAACAAAATATCAAATTTAAAAATATTTAAGAATACTCATGCATGTCGATAAAGATCGATGCGTGATTGATTAATTGATTGATCATTTCGTTGAATGATTGATATATTGATTGATCATTTGGTTGAATGATTGATTTATCGATTTATTGATTCGAGCTTTATGCAGTGTTAACAGATTTTCCAGTTTTGTCTCGGCAGCCAAATCACATTACCTTGTGTTTCTCGCAACACTACTCCACACACCTCTTTTAACCGGCATAGGGTTACAATTCCTGTCATACTATGTGTTTCCAAGGTGGAAGACGAATGGCACAAGCCACAGTGGCTTTCATCAATCGTCCAAACAAAGCAACGGCAGATCCGTGATTCGAACTCACGACCCCTTAATATATGTTACCGATTGAACTATCGGAACCACGAAGCAGGATAATTGTATCACGATTCACATCTGGCGGAGGAAAAATTATTGCAGACGTTCAACATCTCACGGGATTCTTTTATGTTTTTTTTAATTATTTCCTTTCCTAAAAGCATGTATGTGTCACACGGTTGTAAGAATGGCACTCTATGGAGGGACTACCCACAAGGTCACGTGATGGTTCACTTTCCGAACGGTTGGCGATTCCCGATGCAAATCTGTTTATTGAATGGTGTGCTCTCGAACGCTTTCACGATTACAGATGTTACCGTAGGTGCTAACTACACACTGGACCGATTAGTTTTTTTGTTTGTTTGTTTGGAGTTTAACGCCGCTTTCAACAGCTTTGGTCATATCACGGCGGTCAGTGCACCTACCCATGTTTTCCTGGCTTTCCCACACCAGTACTTACACAACATTCTTTCGAAGCCACTGGCTACTTTCTCACATAGATCAGAGGTGAGAGGCAATGGAAAACATCGCCCGAAAGAATGTCGCCGCAACCGGGTATCGAACCCGTGACCTCCACATCACGAGTCAGATACGCTACCAATTGAGCTACCCGGCCGGGTCCTGGACCGATTAGACAACACGCTAAGTAAGTTGTGATACATTTGCTTGAATGGTGTGTGATCCCGCGTTCAATGGTATTTTTCAATTATGTGACGAGCGCTTCGGAGAAAGCAATACGTGTCTCGTGCATCCCTTTCCCTCATACGACAATTCTGCAGCAGACGACTTTGAACATATTTTGTCAAAACAAAGAAAATCTCTATAATTGAATGGATAACCTATGACAACAAGTGGAAAACATTGTGGCAAAAGGAGAAATTGCACGTTTTATGCAATTTCTTCTGTTGTCAATATGTTTTCAAGAAGCCGTCTGCTGCAGAGGCGTCAGAAAGCGTCTATATGAGGGTTATCCGGATACGAGAGTATCTAGCCAAAACATAATACCGATCTATAACGACTTCCCACGGAAATCGTTGATACTATACAATGTATCTTTAAGAACACATGAACTGTTATCCTATCATGCTGTAACCAATGCTGTAATCGTTAAACGAAGGGGGTAGAGAAGGAAACGTACATGTGATACATGAGTCATTTTTTAGAACAATACATTTTTCACGAAAACCGAATTAATTATGACAGTCAATTTCTTAATAGTGTGAAAGCAATACCATTTACAGTACGCAACATCACAATCGTATCTGTTTCATGTATTGATATACAGTGACATCGGTGTATAAAGACCGCCCATGGTAACACAACAATTAGGGACATTAGTGATAATTATATTATCTCCCTTGTCAGATAAAGACCAAGGAAGACCAAATAGTTGGTAGGTCCTTTTAGTTGGAATTCTTCGTCTTTATCGCTATTTCGCAATGAGATATTGCAATTGCTCTGTACACATTAATCATAAATGTGTTAATTAAAGTGATGATTCAAAAGAGAAAATTTACAAAGCAGTGTTTAAAGAAAACAAATGTGAAATTACTGTTTCAATCTAATAACAGTTGGCCAAGAAAATGCAATTATAAGTGCATCATCCAGTGCAAAGAAACCAATGATAAAAACAGAGGAAACCAAATGATAGGACCTAGCTAGATGTAGAGAGTATTAAAGGGAGATAACTGACGGATGTCTCCCATTAAAACAACAAAACTAAAAGTGTGGTTGCTATAGGCAGGGAATCGTTATTCCAAGGTGGCCTTAGGCACATGTTTGTCTGTATATACTATATGAACGTTGCTCTGCGGAATTCAACCGTTAGGCTTCATTTGCGAATAGTGTAAATCAATATCAGAAAGCGCAATAGCGCAATCTGATCTGGCTCTACACTCTTCGCCAATTAGTCAAAAGAAGGTTACATGAAAGTTAAGTAAAGTAGTATCTTTTGTGCATGTTTTTTTCGGCATGTGTAATGATTACGATAATGTTGGTTTTCCGATAACACAGACATATACTAACACTGTGAATACAAAGAACATCCTGGGCAGGGGCGTAGCTTTGCAATAATCAATGTGTAGGCCGTCTCGTGAGAAAATCAACATTGTGGACACGTTTCGCCTCCTGTGGATTTTCTGTTTCAGGAATCACTACTCTATACATCTATCCCCCTAAGGCGAAATGTGTCGGCCGGATCAGTCTGCGCGGTCTGATCTGGTCGTTACATTACGCAGATGTATATCGCCGCAGCTGCATTTTGGGGCATTTTGAGAAAAAATGTGTAGGCACGTGCCTACAGTGCCTAAAGGGAGCTAGGCCCCTACTGGGCAGTCTTTTTCTTTTGAATGACACACAGATTCATCGTGATTTACATCATTCCCCTTTCAGCGAAACTATGTGCTACATGTCTCTTTCCACATGTTACGGACCGCCCCGGTGGTGTAGTGGTAGAGCGTCCGCCTATGGTACGGGAGGTCGCGGGTTCGATCACCAGCCGGATCAAACTACATATTCTAAAAATGGTAGTAATTGCTGCCATCCTTGTCGCTCATGGTTGTGGGGTTAGCATTATAACTGACTGGCTTGTGTCAGGACCAGAAGTACTGGTAACTCAACCAGGAAACACAGTGATATAACTGACACATTGTCGAAAGCGGCGTTAAATACCAAAAAATATATCCACATGTTACGACACGGTTGATTTTTCAAGTGAACTGCTCATTATATTTTGATGCATAATTCATTGCCCACATATCAAATTACATTGACAACATGAGTATCTATGATGATTCTTACAGATGGCAGTATGTGTACAGATCCGACAGTCGCCACTGATATTGTACTGAGGATTGACGCACCAGAGCAGATGTACTATGTCATAACAATGAAATACACGTATTCTATTGCTGGATAGACACGATAATAAATACAGATGTAGCATTGTGTCCGAGTAAATTGAACTGTAACATGATTTATAATGAATGATTTAATGGTTGGTGTTTGATGGTGCATCGAAGCCTACGGTCAGTTAGCGCGCATGAAGATCAGTAACAACATATCTCATATAGAAACTGGAATAATGGTGTACTGGAAATAAACAAACTATATGTTGTAGGAGAACTTAAAGTTGAAGTAAATATTTGTTTGAAAGGGAATTGAAATAATAAAAAAAGAAGACTATGACAAAGATATAAAATAAAAAGTTAAATCCTATCACAGTTAAGAGTAGAGAACTCTAAGAAGGAAATCATAGTGTTTACTGTTAAAGTGTTTAAAAGTGTCTCAAAGCTCTCGACATTAATATTATGAGCGAATATTGGCAAAGCCGATGCACCCGATTATCTCGATGAATAATAAACAAGTTAAGGTATACTGTATATTTTTATGTACACTTATCTTGTTATGTATTTATCCAATCTTAATCGGACCATAATACGTATATTGCATCTGACTACACCGCCTAAAAGGTCTCGAAACGACGCTATACACGAAATGACGCAATACACTTGTGTACTCAAAAGCAAGTGCTTCGGTGGTATCTTTTACACAATGAAATCGCAAGATAAAACCAACGATCGGTTCTATATAATCGAAACACTCGCCAACCACTGTTTCTCTATCTCGTTTATTTACAATGTACATGGGTTATCTTACCTGTTTATTTACAATGTACATGGGTTATCTTACCTGTTTATTTACAATGTACATGTGTTATCTTACCTGTTTATTTACAATGTACACGGTTATCTTAGAATCCACAATGTTGGTTTTCTCGAAGAACGGCTCGTATAGCCTGATAAGACGGTGCAGTGGCTTCGTAATATCGGTTCCAGCAGTCAAAGGGATAATTTTACGATCTATTTCGTTTCTTGGTATGGTGCTTTATACCCTCAAAATGCGTCTGTATAAGAGAAAAGCACGGGTGAAAGACATGTCTTCTAAATAGTCTATGATTGAAAGTAGGCATTTATCTGGGAATAATGTTGCGCGTAGAACTTATTCGAACAACCAAGGACACACGCAGAGAGCGAGTGCATGTGTTTTTTATGTTGTGGCAACCCATGATCGTTTGATTGATTGATTGATTGGGGTTTAACGCAGATTTTAACATTTTCTCAGTTATATCACGGCGGCCAGTTCACCTACTCATGAATTTCCTGGTTTTCTAACATCAGTACTCCACACAACAATCTTCCCAAGCAACGGGCTGCTTTTCCACATAGACTTAGCCCATTGGTGGAAGACGAATGACGCATGTTGCATTGACTTTTGTCAATCGTTGAAAGAAAGTTGGATGAGCCGGGATTCGAACTCACAACCCCTGGATTGACAGCCCGCGTCATTACCGACTGAGCTACCGGGACTCGACCCATGATCGTCTGAACGAGACCATTTACCGCCTGACTCGGTTCACGTGCTTTTTTATTTTTCTGGAGAAATTCCCAGGGTTTCCATTGGACGGCCACGAGCTTGAATTCAACCAATCATGCATGTGAGGTTGTTGTTTTTCGGAGATAAGATCAGCATTTTCCAGACATGTGTTATCAATTTACGTTCGAAAGTATACATTACGTCCGCTCTGTTATACTCTAAGACATTCGTTTGTATTTTAAAACCTTTCCAACAAACACCAACTCTGAAGCAGACGACTTTGTTTACGTTTAAGCAATACATACGAAAATCTGTACAAATGAGTAAGTGAGTGAAGCTGGCAGAGCATTAGACGTTAGACATTTGACATTCAAAAAAGGAAAATATTCGAATGTCTAATTAGACATTAGACATTCGATTAGACATTCGTATTCGACATTTTTATCGAATGTCTAATCAGACATTCGATTAGACATTCAGAAAAATTCGCAAATTTTAAATATCGAAGACATTAGAGATTCGATTAGACATTCGCAAATTATAATATCTATAACCCAAATTCGTAGGTCATTGTACATTCGAGAAAACGAATGTCTAATTAGTCAGATAGACATTAGACATTCGATTAGACATTCGCAAATTAAGAGATTTAGGTATGCCATCGGAATTCAAACTGTTCCACTCCCGTGACAAAAGCCGGCCGTTCCATTGTCGTGACCAAATTCGTCGGAGGTCAATGTACAATAAAAAAAACGAATGTATAATGTCTAATTAGACATTCGATATTTAAAATTTGCGAATCTTTCTGAATGTCTAATCGAATGTCTTATGTCTAATTAGACATTCGATAATCAAAATTTACGAATGTCTAATCGAGTGTCTTATGTCTTATGTCTAATTAGACATTCTATTTTTTGTTTTAATGTCTAATGTCTAACGTCTAATGCTCAGCCAACTTCACACACTTCAAATGCGTATATATATTTATTTCAACATGTAGAACAAGATTGTGGCAAAAGGAGAATAAGTTCATTTTTGGGAAATTTCTCATTGTGCCGCAATGATTTTAGGAGTGCAACAAATAGCCGATATGAAGGAGAGGTGTTAAAGGATCTGCCAGGGCAGTCGAGCCTAAACCTTTAATAAGCTAAATCTACATGTACTTACTTGAAAATTAATTGTAAAACATACTTTAAATTTACAAATCATGATGTTTGAGCCAGAAAATGTTGTTGAGTAATGTCTTACACGTAACCCTTTCCCATATACTGACAGTTTTTAAGCATCTATAGTGGACGATTTCTGAAAACATTTTGGCAAAAACAGAAACACATGGTTGACCCTTCGACCGATATGATACTTGAAAAACATTCGAGATTAAAACATTCGAGATTAAAACATTCGAGATTAAAACATTCTAGATTAAAACATTTGGGAACTTTAATGTGGTTCATATAAATGGTTGTTTGAGAACATTGATACAAAAATAAAAACAAATAGTTTTTAGCAGTTTTTAATTTGTTCACTAAGGTTTCAAAAATAGTCTGCTACAGAGGTATTCCATGTATGAAACAAGGTGAATGTTTTCATAAATACATAGACAGACATCATGTTATAACATTTCATACTTATTGATACATATACATATAATATTTTGGAACTTTGATATGAGCTGTACAAAACGTTGAAAACATTGGTACAAAAAAAAAGCTGGTCCTATGTACATATTCATGTATAGTTGATAGACTAGCCCAATAAGCTTGTGATGCACTAATGAAACTATATGAACTAAATTGATCATACAAAAACTACTAAAAACAGATTCAAATCAAAAATAAATTGAGCCGTCCCACGAGAAAACCAACATTGTGGACTCTGCGTAAAGTATCGACCCGGATCATTATAATCATGCCACGCAGGCTAATCCGAATAGACACGTTTCGCCTTCTGTGGATTGTCTGATTCAGTAGTCATTACTATATACCTCTATCCCCCAGTGACGGAAAGTGTCGGCCAGGATTAGCTGGTCTGGGTCGATACATTATGCAGAGTACATAATGTTGTTTTTTCTCGTGGAACGGCTCATTTGGTTTGTCTAACTTTTTATCTAAACCTTACCAAAATTCAATAAATCTGCAGAAGACGATTTATTTAAGCCAACTTTAGGAAAATCTCTATAAATGAAAGTAGTAAAATTAAATACAGTTGAAAACATCGTGAACAAAGGAGACATTGCTCATTGTGATCAATTTCTTCATTGATTTTCGATGATTTAAAGCGTCGCATGGTGAATGCTGCAGATACGTAAAAAGCGACTATAGGTGGGAAAATGTTCATTAATAACTGAAATATTTGTTGTTTGAAAAATGTGGCATTGCTCATTGTGAGCAATTTCTTCATTGCTTTTCGATGAGTTAAAGCGTCGCATGTATAATGCTGCAGATACGTAAACAGCTGGGAAAATGTTTTTTCTTTTTGTTTTTTGTTTTTGTTGTATAATTTTATTAGCCACGTTGAAGTGAGGTCGTGGCCACCCCCCTTTAAACCTTACACTTTTTTGTGTTAGTAATTCATTAAGTAGTTTGTGTTAGTACTTGTTAGTACTTGACTCGTTTCACGCTAGAAAGGCAGATTTCGTCAACCGTTTATGGTGAACAATGCAATCAGTTTGGATCAAGATCACGCCCCACATAACATGGAGTTGACTCGTGATCCAAAAAGTTCGAAGATCAGATGAAAAAATGTAAATCAATAACTGAAATATTTGTTGTTTGAAAAATTAGACCCCAAATTCCGACAGACAGGCTTCTTTTAAACATAGACACAATTCGCTTGTATTAACCCTTTCCCTCATATAGACGCTTTCTGACGCCTCTGCAGCAGACGGCTTTTTGAAAACATAGTGACAAAAGAAGAAATTGCTCAAAACGAGCAATGTCTCCTTTTGACACAATGTTTACCACTTTTAGTCATAGGTTATCCATTAAATTATAGAGATATTCTATTTTTTCACAAAATATGTTCAAAGTCGTCTGCTGCAAAATTGTAGTATGAGGGAAAGGGTTCAAATTATTAAAACCGTTCTTACAGCAAATTATTGCAATGCCGTCCACAGTTTCAAAATAAAAGTAACCAATTTTATAAAACCGCTGACTAGTTTAATCTGTAAATTATTAATATTGATAAATACTCGGAAGGGAGTGTTCTGTTGTACAGTTTCGCAATCGCCTCCAATGTTCCGAAGCGTAAAAATCGATTGATTGATTGATTAACTCTTGCCAAAGGCAATATTGAGCTTTTTACAAACAATGCAGATGCAGGTGAGTCAGCTCGTAACGAGCTGTCTCACCTGAAATCTGCATTGTTTGGCTGTGAGTTATAAAAATATTCCAAAAATCCTATAAAATGAAAATAGATTCGTGTGAGTTTGAACATGGAAGAGTCTATTTTAAACAATTCGGCGCTGAAAGGGTTAAATTCTAACGCCAGTTTTCAACCTGATTGTTCCGTTATATTACCTCTAAAAGTTCACCTAACCTGCATCGCATCTGGTCTCTACATAACATTCTTCCCTTAGCAATTAGCTGCCTTTCCACATCAAAAATTGAATACAAATCGGTTGAAGACGGATGACGCTATGTCAATCATTGGAAACAATGACGTGTTGTCAATAATGGGGAGAGATGAGTGCCTGGGCTTGAGTTCAAACTTACGACCCCTGGATTAATAGTCCTCGCGTTAACCGCATGACATCAATGGAAACGGATATAAAACCCATAAAGTGGGTATATTTACGAACGACGTTCGCTTTACGTTCACGAGATAACCAGGAGAAATTATATAGACAAGAGAAATATCAACCTATCTTCGCCTACACAAAGTATCATCAGAGACATCACTGTACGTCTATGTGATGTAAAAGTCTAAATTAATATGTTGAAAAAGAAACCTTCGACGTGAAGTCCTACTTTACCTATATATGAGCCGTTCCACGAGAAAACCAACATCTGACTCTGCGTAATATATATATATATCCAGATCAGCCTGCACAGTCCGCGATGGCTAATCCGGCCCGACACATTCCGTCTCAGGGGAATAGAGGTATAGAGTAATGATTCCTGAGATAGAAAATCCACAGGAGGTGAAAAGTGTCTGTCCGGGTGAGCATGCTTATGCTGATCCGAGTCGATACTTTTTTTTTTTTTACGCAGAGTCCACAATGTTGTTCTTTCTCGCGGATCGGCTCATATCGTGAAATAGTGCTAAACCAGAGGGTCAACAAGGACAATATCGAACGTTACATTCTAGGCTTTCTTTTTCCAAAAGATGGATATAGAACTAGATTACATGTAAACGAACATTGAAGGCTCTGGTGAGACTGTACGAATGCACCGGCTCGCACGAGTCTTCACTGTAGGCAAATGCATTAACCCCCTCCCAATTGTTTAAATCATTTGACACATCTGCAGCATACGGCGTTTGAAAACAATATGACAAAATATGAATTGTCTGACCATGAGCAATTTTAGACGTCTGCTGCAGATGTGTTGTTTATGGGAAAGGGTTATGATTCATAAACGCCCGAAGCGGTTCATGTTACAACTCTTATACGTCCCATTGAAATCGGACATAGTTAAGTAGATCTACTTAATATATCTGAGTAAACAAATGTGCTGAAACTACTTTTAAACTTCTACTTGGGGTTTATAGGCTGTTTTCAACAGCAGTCATGTCCAATCACTCTCACAGTTCACAAACTCATGGGACCTGGGAGAATCAACCCAGCTATGCGTTAGGACGACTGAAAACAGCGTGGAAAGAGGAGCCGTTGCTAATCATGATTTCAAAGGTCGTTTTGTTTGTATTGTTGGGTGTTTTACGCCGGTTTCAACATCATATATGTCCAATCACCCGCACTGTTCACATACTCATGCGTCCTGGGTGATTAAATCCAGCTACTCAATAGTACGGAACACACTGTGACAAAGGGAGCCATTGCTCGCCCTGCTTTCAGAGGTCGTTTTGTTTGTAGTGTTGGGTGTTTTAGGCCGTTTTCAACATCATTCCAGTCATACCACCCCGTCAGTTCACACACTCGTGATCCCTGGGTGAATCAACCCAGCTATGCAATAGACCTGAACACATCGTGGCAAGAGAAGCAATTGCCCGCCATGATCTAAAATGTCGTTTTGATTGCACATACTCATGTTTTTTGAGTGATTCTACCCAGCTAGGCAACAGGACTGAAAACAGTGTGGTAAGAGGAGGCATTGCTCATCATGTTTTCAAAGGGCGTTTTGAATGCGTTGTTGGTTGTCTTACGCCGTTTTCAACATCATATATGTCAAATCGCCGCACGCACTGTTCATCTACTCGTGCGTCCTGGGTGATTCAACCCAGCTAGGCGTTAGGACTGAAAACAGTGTGGAAAAAGGAGCCATTGCTAATCATGATTTCAAAGGTCGTTTTGTTTGTATTGTTGGGTGTTTTACGCCGTGTTCAACATCCTATATACCAAATCACACGCACTTTTCACATACTCATGCGTCCTCGGTGATTCAACCCAGCTACTCAATAGTACTGAACACACTGTGACAAAGGGAGCAATTGCCCGTCCTGCTTTCAGAGGTCGTTTTGTTGGTATTGTTGGGTGTTTTAGGCCGTTTTCCACATCATTCAAGTCATACCACCCCGTCAGTTCACACACTCGTGATCCCTGGGCGAGTCAACCAAGCTATGCAATAGACCTGAACACATTGTGGCAAGAGAAGCAATTGCCCGCCATGCTTTAAAATGTTGTTTTGTTTGCATTGTATGGGTTTTGATCTTGGAAGCGAGTGGTTGCATGACTAAATAAGTGTGGAAAGTCGCATAAAGTAACTGCATGTGGGAAAGGGTGAGATTGTGCTCACTGGTCTTCGCACCTCTGCAGGTCAAATCCCTTTCGGCGGTACAGTGAACAATTTTCCCATAACCCCGTTCACACATGCATACACTCCATAAAAATGAACTATCGAAAACATTGTGTAAAAAACAGCCATTGCTCATCATGTTCTCAAAGGTCGTTTTGCTTGCATTGTTGTGGTTTTAGGCCATTTTCGACATCACAGTGCACGTACTCGTGTTTTTGGGTGATTCTACCAAGCTAGGCAATAGGACTGAAAACAGTGTGGTAATAGGAGCCATTGCTCATCATGTTTTCGAAGGTCATTTTAATAGCATTGTTGGTTGTTTTAGGCCGTCTTCAACAGCATTTATGTTAAATACACCTCACTGCTCACACACACACACATGCTTCCTGGGTGAATCAACCCATCTACGCGATAGGACTGAAAACAGTGTGGCATAAGGAGCCATTGCTCATAATGTTTTCAAAGGTCAATGTGATTGCATTGTTGGGGTTTATAGGCCGTTTTCAACAGCATTCATGTCCAATCACTCTCACAGTTCACAAACTCATGGGACCTGGGAGAATCAACCCAGCTATGCGTTAGGACGACTAAAAACAGCGTGGAAAGAGGAGCCGTTGCTAATCATGATTTCAAAGGTCGTTTCGTTTGTATTGTTGGGTGTTTTACGCCGGTTTCAACATCATATATGTCAAATCACCCGCACTGTTCACATACTCATGCGTCCTGGGTGATTCAATCCAGCTACTCAATAGTACGGAACACACTGTGACAAAGGGAGCCATTGCTCGCCCTGCTTTCAGAGGTCGTTTTGTTTGTAGTGTTGGGTGTTTTAGGCCGTTTTCAACATCATTCCAGTCATACCACCCCGTCAGTTCACACACTCGTGATCCCTGGGTGAATCAACGCAGCTATGCAATAGACCTGAACACATCGTGGCAAGAGAAGCAATTGCCCGCCATGCTTTAAAATGTCGTTTTGATTGCACATACTCATGTTCTTTTAGTGATTCTACCCAGCTAGGCAACAGGACTGAAAACAGTGTGGTAAGAGGAGGCATTGCTCATCATGTTTTCAAAGGGCGTTTTGATTGCGTTGTTGATTGTCTTACGCCGTTTTCAACATCATATATGTCAAATCGCCGCACGCACTGTTCATCTACTCGTGCGTCCTGGGTGATTCAATCCAGCTACTCAATAGTACGGAACACACTGTGACAAAGGGAGCCATTGCTCGCCCTGCTTTCAGAGGTCGTTTTGTTTGTAGTGTTGGGTGTTTTACGCCGTTTTCAACATCATTCCAGTCATGCCACCCCGTCAGTTCACACACTCGTGATCCCTGGGTGAATCAACCAAGCTATGCAATAGACCTGAACACATCGTGGCAAGAGAAGCAATTGCCCGCCATGATCTAAAATGTCGTTTTGATTGCACATACTCATGTTTTTTGAGTGATTCTACCCCGCTAGGCAACAGGACTGAAAACAGTGTGGTAAGAGGAGGCATTGCTCATCATGTTTTCAAAGGGCGTTTTGATTGCGTTGTTGGTTGTCTTACGCCGTTTTCAACATCATATATGTCAAATCGCCGCACGCACTGTTCATCTACTCGTTCGTCCTGGGTGATTCAACCCAGCTATGCGTTAGGACTGAAAACAGTGTGGAAAAAGGAGCCATTGCTAATCATGATTTCAAAGGTCGTTTTGTTTGTATTGTTGGGTGTTTTACGCCGTGTTCAACATCATATATGTCAAATCACACGCACTGTTCACATACTCATGCGTCCTGGGTGATTCAACCCAGCTACTCAATAGTACTGAACACACTGTGACAAAGGGAGCAATTGCCCGTCCTGCTTTCAGAGGTCGTTTTGTTGGTATTGTTGGGTGTTTTAGGCCGTTTTCCACATCATTCAAGTCATACCACCCCGTCAGTTCACACACTCGTGATCCCTGGGTGAATCAACCCAACTATGCAATAGACCTGAACACATTGTGGCAAGAGAAGCAATTGCCCGCCATGCTTTAAAATGTTGTTTTGTTTGCATTGTATGGGTTTTGATCTTTGAAGCGAGTGGTTGCATGACTAAATAAGTGTGGAAAGTCGCATAAAGTAACTGCATGTGGGAAAGGGTGAGTTTGTGCTCACTGGTCTTCGCACCTCTGCAGGTCAAATCCCTTTCGGCGGTACAGTGAACGATTTTCCCATAACCCCGTTCCCACATGCATACACTCCCTATAAATGAACTATCGAAAACATTGTGTAAAAAACAGCCATTGCTCATCATGTTCTCAAAGGTCGTTTTGCTTGCATTGTTGTGGTTTTAGGCCATTTTCAACAGCATGTATGCCCAATCGACATCACAGTGCACATACTCGTGTTTTTGGGTGATTCTACCAAGCTAGGCAATAGGACTGAAAACAGTGTGGTAATAGGAGCCATTGCTCATCATGTTTTCGAAGGTCGTTTTAATAGCGTTGTTGGTTGTTATAGGCCGTCTTCAACAGCATTTATGTTAAATACACCTCACTGCTCACACACACATGCTTCCTGGGTGAATCAACCCATCTACGCGATAGAACTGAAAACAGTGTGGCATAAGGAGCCATTGCTCATCATGTTTTCAAAGGTCAATGTGATTGCATTGTTGGGGTTTATAGGCCGTTTTCAACAGCATTCATGTCCAATCACTCTCACAGTTCACAAAATCATGGGACCTGGGAGAATCAACCCAGCTATGCGTTAGGACGACTGAAAACAACGTGGAAAGAGGAGCCGTTGCTAATCATGATTTCAAAGGTCGTTTTGTTTGTATTGTTGGGTGTTTTACGCCGGTTTCAACATCATATATGTCAAATCACCGCACTGTTCACATACTCATGCGTCCTGGGTGATTCAATCCAGCTACTCAATAGTACGGAACACACTGTGACAAAGGGAGCCATTGCTCGCCCTGCTTTCAGAGGTCGTTTTGTTTGTAGTGTTGGGTGTTTTAGGCCGTTTTCAACATCATTCCAGTCATACCACCCCGTCAGTTCACACACTCGTGATCCCTGGGTGAATCAACCCAGCTATGCAATAGACCTGAACACATCGTGGCAAGAGAAGCAATTGCCCGCCATGCTTTAAAATGTCGTTTTGATTGCACATACTCATGTTTTTTGAGTGATTCTACCCAGCTAGGCAACAGGACTGAAAACAGTGTGGTAAGAGGAGGCATTGCTCATCATGTTTTCAAAGGGCGTTTTGATTGCGTTGTTGGTTGTCTTACGCCGTTTTCAACATCATATATGTCAAATCGCCGCACGCACTGTTCATTTACTCGTGTGTCCTGGGTGATTCAAACCAGCTATGCGTTAGGACTGAAATCAGTGTGGAAAAAGGAGCCATTGCTAATCATGATTTCAAAGGTCGTTTTGTTTGTATTGTTGGGTGTTTTACGCCGTGTTCAACATCGTATATGTCAAATCACACGCACTGTTCACATACTCATGCGTCCTGGGTGATTCAATCCAGCTACTCAATAGTACTGAACACACTGTGACAAAGGGAGCAATTGCCCGTCCTGCTTTCAGAGGTCGTTTTGTTGGTATTGTTGGGTGTTTTAGGCCGTTTTCCACATCATTCAAGTCATACCACCCCGTCAGTTCACACAATCGTGATCCCTGGGTGAATCAACCCAGCTATGCAATAGACCTGAACACATTGTGGCAAGAGAAGCAATTGCCCGCCATGCTTTAAAATGTTGTTTTGTTTGCAGTGTATGGGTTTTGATGTTGGAGGCGAGTGGTTGCATGACTAAATAAGTGTGGAAAGTGGCATAAAGTAAATGCATGTGGGAAAGGGTGAGTTTGTGCTTACTGGTCTTCGCACCTCTGCAGGTCAAATCCCTTTCGGCGGTACAGTGAACGATTTTCACGTAATCCCGTTCCCACATGCATACACTCCCTATAAATGAACTATCGAAAACATTGTGTAAAAAACAGCCATTGCTCATCATGTTCTCAAAGGTCGTTTTGCTTGCATTGTTGTGGTTTTAGGCCATTTTCAACAGCATGTATGCCCAATCGACATCACAGTGCACATACTCGTGTTTTTGGGTGATTCTACCAAGCTAGGCAATAGGGTTGAAAACAGTGTGGTAATACGAGCCATTGCTCATCATGTTTTCGAAGGTCGTTTTAATAGCGTTGTTGGTTGTTTTAGGCCGTCTTCAACAGCATTTATGTTAAATACACCTCACTGCTCACACACACATGCTTCCTGGGTGAATCAACCCATCTACGCGATAGGACTGAAAACAGTGTGGTATAAGGAGCCATTGCTCATCATGTTTTCAATGGTCAATGTGATTGCAATGTTGGGGTTTATAGGCCGTTTTCAACAGCATAAATGTCCAATCACTCTCACAGTTCACAAACTTATGGGACCTGGGAAAATCAACCTAGCTATGCGTTAGGACGACTGAAAACAGTGTGGAAAGAGGAGCCGTTGCTTATCATGATTTCAAAGGTCGTTTTGTTTGTATTGTTGGGTGCTTTACGCCGGTTTCAACATCATATATGTCAAATCACACACACTGTTCACATACTCATGCGTCCTGGGTGATTCAATCCAGCTACTCAATAGTACTGAACACACTGTGACAAAGGGAGCCATTGCTCGCCCTGCTTTCAGAGGTCGTTTTGTTTGTAGTGTTGGGTGTTTTAGGCCATTTTCAACATCATTCCAGTCATACCACCCCGTCAGTTCACACACTCGTGATCCCTGGGCGAATCAACCAAGCTATGCAATAGACCTGAACACATCGTGGCAAGAGAAGCAATTGCCCGCCATGCTTTAAAATGTCTTTTTGATTGCACATACTCATGTTTTTTGAGTGATTCTACCCAGCTAGGCAACAGGACTGAAAACAGTGTGGTAAGAGGAGGCATTGCTCATCATGTTTTCAAAGGGCGTTTTGATTGCGTTGTTGGTTGTCTTACGCCGTTTTCAACATCATATATGTCAAATCGCCGCACGCACTGTTCATCTGCTTGTGCGTCCTGGGTGATTCAACCCAGCTATGCGTTAGGACTGAAAACAGTTTTGAAAAAGGAGTCATTGCTAATCATGATTTCAAAGGTAGTTTTGTTTGTATTGTTGGGTGTTTTACGCCGTGTTCAACATCATATATGTCAAATCACACGCACTGTTCACATACTCATGCGTCCTTGGTGATTCAACCCAGCTACTCAATAGTACTGAACACACTGTGACAAAGGGAGCAATTGCCCGTCCTGCTTTCAGAGGTCGTTTTGTTGGTATTGTAGGGTGTTTTAGGTCGTTTTCCACATCATTCAAGTCATACCACCCCGTCAGTTCACACACTCGTGATCCCTGGGTGAATCAACCCAGCTATGCAATAGACCTGAACACATTTTGGCAAGAGAAGCAATTGCCCGCCATGCTTTAAAATGTTGTTTTGTTTGCATTGTATGGGTTTTGATCTTGGAAGCGAGTGGTTGCATGACTAAATAAGTGTGAAAAGTGGCATAAAGTAACTGCATGTGGGAAAGGGTGAGTTTGTGCTCACTGGTCTTCGCACCTCTGCAAGTCAAATCCCTTTCGGCAGTACAGTGAACGATTTTCCCATAACCCCGTTCCCCTATAAATGAACTATCGAAAACATTGTGTAATAAACAGCCATTGCTCATCATGTTCCCAAAGGTCGTTTTGCTTGCGTTGTTGTGGTTTTAGGCCGTTTTCAACAGCATGTATGCCCAATCGACATCACAGTGCACATACTCATGTTTTTGGGTGATTCTACCAAGCTAGGCAATAGGACTGAAAACAGTGTGGTAATAGGAGCCATTGCTCATCATGTTTTCGAAGGTCGTTTTAATAGCGTTGTTGGTTGTTTTAGGCCGTCTTCAACAGCATTTATGTTAAATACACCTCACTGCTCACACACACATGCTTCCTGGGTGAATCAACCCATCTACGCGATAGGACTGAAAACAGTGTGGCATAAGGAGCCATTCCTCATCATGTTTTCAAAGGTCAATGTGATTGCATTGTTGGGGTTTATAGGCCGTTTTCAACAGCATTCATGTCCAATCACTCTCACAGTTCACAAACTCATGGGACCTGGGAGAATCAACCCAGCTATGCGTTAGGATGACTAAAAACAGTGTGGAAAGAGGAGCCGTTGCTAATCATGATTTCAAAGGTCGTTTCGTTTGTATTGTTGGGTGTTTTACGCCGGTTTCAACATCATATATGTCAAATCACCCGCACTGTTCACATACTCATGCGTCCTGGGTGATTAAAGTTCATAATTTACGCCGCTTTCAACATTATCTCAGTTATATCACGACGACGGTTCATTTATTCATGATCTCTCGGCAAACAAACCAGTAATAGGCTCCACCACAACCGTAGTGGCGCGACTGGGGATCGAACCCGGGACAACCGGTTTTAATCGTAATTTAGTGACACACGTTCCACATAAACTTGAATTTCACATATGAAACACACAAATATATTATACAAACATTTGTAGATGAAAATGTATCATGTACATGTACATGTACAAAAGTTCTTGTTTTCCCAGTTTTACCAAAGATGTGTGCAGCAATGATTAGTCTGGAGTTGAACCAGTTCAACCCTTAAAAAAAGCTGTCTTTTTCACAAAGTACTGTATATCAGCATGGATAATGAGCGCATATAAAACAAATCAACACTTGACTTTGTCTATTTTGTCCGGTTTCGTTTATCTATTGTTTCAACATGAAACAGAGTGTCTTATTTTCCGTGTGATATTCAAAGTACCACTTACGTACTTCTAATATCTACCGGGACATTATCATTTAGAACAAGAAATATCTTTAAAAAAGATAAACGGCGATCAATATGAGAAAACACTAATAAATGGAACATGCGCATATTATTTGATATTTTATCTTACTTATTAGAATGACAGAAAACAATAACGCTAAATATGTAATATTTGGTTTATAAATGTTTTAGTTCATATATATACTTTGGTTTTGATATGAAAGAGAGAGAGAGAGAGAGAGAGAGAGAAAAAAGCTTGCCTCTGCCAGGAAGTGAACCACAGACCTTTACTTGACAATCCAAGTCAACATCCATCACACTTGCGCGACATGACGTTAATACCTTTCAAGGCCGAGCAATTATCACTGGACTGGAGATTACACGAGGCTCCCAAGAGGTGTATTATGTAACATAGTATAAGTTTCAATTGACGATAAATAACTGAAAACTTATCATGTTTCAAAAATAATTAATATTTTGCTCTTAAATATTATATTTCATACGTTTTCACTGATTTTTTCACTGAAATCTATTTCTTAAGGAAAACAATTAAAGGTTAGTATGCAGAACATTTCATTTTAAAACTTCACCTTATTGGTGCCTCTCGTAGGATCGCCAACTTAACTATGAACCAATCAAAACGTTTCATTTCCTTTATTTCTTCGATATTATTCATTAAATACAACATTTGATCAGTCTACAATCTAGATCATTTTTTTAACATCTAGGTCAAAACCCACGTTAGTCAGCTATCGCCGAAAAAGTGGTTTTAAGTATGTTTCAAGTTGGAGGAGAATAGGAACAGAGTTTGTGTTAAGGCCGTGACATTGACATTTGAAAAGGAGAAGGCGGACACTGAGAAGTAGAAGAAGTAGTTGTAGTAGTGTTAATAGTAATTGTAGTAGTGTTAATAGTAGTTGTAGTAATGTTAATAGTAGTTGTAGTAGTATATACATAGCATAAGTAGTAGTAGTAGATGCAGTAGTAGAAGAAGTAGTAGTCGAATTAATAGTAGTAGTGTTAGTGGTAGTAATAGTAGTGATAGTAGTAGTAGTGGTAGTAGTACATAGTAGTAGTAGACTACTAGTAGTAGTAGTAGTAGCATAGTGGCAATGAAAATGGTCAAATGTCCATCTCGGTGGTATAGTGGTAGAACGTCCGTCTCGGTGGTGCAGTGGTAGAACGTCCGCCTCTGTAATGTAGTAGTAGAAAGTCAGCTTCGGTGGTGTATTGGTAGAACGTCCGTCTCGGTTGTGTAGTGGTCGAATGTCCGTCTCGGTAATGTAGTGGTCGAATGTACGTCTCTGTGGTGTATTGGTAGTTCCTCCGTCTCGGTGGCGTAGTGATAGAACGTCCGTCTCGGTAATGTAGTGGTAGAACGTCCATCTCGGTAATGTAGTGGTAGAACGTCTATCTCGGTAATGTAGTGGTAGAAAGTCCGCTTCGGTGGTGTAGTGGTAGAACGTCCATCTCGGTGATGTGATGGTAGAACGTGCATCTCGGTAATGTAGTGGTAGAAAGTCCGCTTCGGTGGTGTATTGGTAGAAGGTCTCGGTGGTATAGTGGTCGAATCTCCGCTACGGTGGTGTAGTGGTAGAACGTCCGTCTCGGTGATGTAGAGGGCGAATGTCCGTCTCGACAATGTAGTGGTAGAACGTCCGTCTCGTTGGTGTAGTGGTCGAATTTCCGTCTCGGGGGCGTAGTTGTATAACGTCATTTTCGGTGATGTAGTGGTAGAACGTCCGTTTCGGTAATGTAGTGGTAGACAGTCGGCTTCGGTGGTGTAGTGGTAGAATGTCTTTCTCGGTAGTGTAGTGGTAGAACGTCCATCTGGCTGGTGCAGTGGTAGAACGTCTGCCTCTAAATAAGTTAAGACTATTTCCGGCGCTGACGTCAGCGTATGATTGCTGATGACGTCAACAACCACTTAAAAAAACCACATAAGCTATTTCCTAAAATAACTCCAAAGTGACCCCATTGTAGTAACGTCCGTCTCGGTAATGTAGTGGGAGAAAGTCCGCTTCGGTGGTGTAGTGGTAGAACGTCCGTCTCCGTGATGTATTGGTAGAACGTCGGTCTCGGTAGTGTAGTGGTTGAACGTCGGTCTCGGTAGTGTAGTGGTTGAACGTCCGTCTCGGTGGTGTAGTGGTAGAACGTCCGCCTCGGTGATGTAGTGATAGAACGTCCGTCTCAGTGTTGTAGTGGTAGAACGTCCGCCTCGGTAATGTAGTGGTAGAATATCCGTCTCGGTGGTGTAGTGGTAGAACGTCCGTCTCGGTGGTGTAGTGGTAGAACGTTCGCCTCGGTGGTGTAGTGGTAGAACGTAATTCTCGGTAATGTAGTGGTAGAATATCCGTCTCTGTAATGTAGTGGTAGAACGTCCGTCTCGGTGGTGTACTGGTAGAACGCCCGCATCAGTGATGTAGTGGTAGAACGTCCGTCTCGGTGGTGTACTGGTAGAACGCCCACATCAGTGATGTAGTGGTAGAACCTCCGTCTCGGTGGTTTAGTGGTAGAACGACCGTCTCGGTGGTGTAGTGGTCGAATATCCGTATCGGTGGTGTAGGGGTAGAACGCCCGCACCATTGGTGAAGTGGTAGCACGGTGGTGTGAGGTAGAACGTCCGTCTCGGTAATGTAGTGCTAGAAAGGCCGATTCGGTGGTGTAGTGGTAGAACGTCCTTCTCGGTGGTGTAGTGGTCGAATGTCCGTCTCGGTAATGTAGTGATAGAACGTCCGTCTCGGTGGTGTAGTGATCGAATGCCCGTCTTGGTGGGGTAGTGGTAGAACGTCCGTCTCGGTGGTGTAGTGGTAGTACGTCCGTCTCGGTAATGTAGTGGTAGAAAGTCCGATTCGGTGGTGTAGTGGTAGAACGTCCGTTTCGGTGGTGTCGTGGTCGAATGTCCGTCTCTTTCGGTAATGTAGTGGTAGAACGTCCGTCTCGATGGTGTATTTGTCGAATGTCCGTCTCGGTGGTTTAGTGGTAGAATGTCCGTCTCGGTGGTGTACTGGTAGAACGTGCATCTCGGTAATGTAGTGGTAGAAAGTCCGCTTCGGTGGTGTAGTGGTTGAACGCCCGTCTCGGTGGTGTAGTGGTCGAATGTCCGCCTCATCGGTGTAGTGGTAGAACGTTCTCCTCGGTGGTGTAGTGGTAGAACGTCCGTCTCGGTGGTGTAGTGGTAGAACGTCCGTCTTCGTGGTGTAGTGGTAGTACGTCCGTTTCGGTGGTGTAGTGGTAGAACGCCCGTCTCTGTAATGTAGAGGTAGAACGTCCGTCTCGGTAATGTAGTGGTAGAATGTCCCTCTCGGTAATGTAGTGGTAGTACGTCCGTCTCGGTAATGTAGTGGTAGAATGTCCTACTCGGTAATGTAGTGGTAGAACGTCCGTCTCGGTGATGTAGTGGTAGAACGTCCGTTTCAGTGATGTAGTGAAGGTAGAACGTCCGTTTCGGTGGTGTCGTGGTCGAATGTCCGTCTCTCTCGGTAATGTAGTGGTAGAACGTCCGTCTCGATGGTGTATTGGTCGAATGTCCGTCTCGGTGGTTTAATGGTAGAATGTCCGTCTCGGTGGTGTACTGGTAGAACGTCCATCTCGGTAATGTAGTGGTAGAAAGTCCCCTTCGGTGGTGTAGTGGTTGAACGTCTCTCTCTGTGGTGTAGTGGTCGAATGTCCGCCTCATCGGTGTAGTGGTAGAACGTTCTCTTCGGTGGTGTAGTGATAGAACGTCCGTCTCGGTGGTGTAGTGGTAGAACGTCCGTCTTCGTGGTGTAGTGGTAGTACGTCCGTTTCGGTGGTGTAGTGGTATAACGCCCGTCTCGGTAATGTAGAGGTAGAACGTCCGTCTCCGTAATGTAGTGGTAGAATGTCCCTCTCGGTAATGTAGTGGTAGAACGTCCGTCTCGGTAATGTAGTGGTAGAATGTCCTACTCGGTAATGTAGTGGTAGAACGTCCGTCTCGGTGATGTAGTGGTAGAACGTCCGTCTCGGTGATGTAGTGGTAGAACGTCCGTCTCGGTGATGTAGTGGTGGTAGAACGTCCGTCTCAGTACTGTAGTGGTCGAATATCCGCTTCAGTAGTGTAGTGGTAGAAAGTCCGTCTCGGTTATGTAGTGTAGAAAAACTGTCTCGGTAGTGTAGTTGTAGAACGTCCGTCTCGGTGTTGCAGTGGTAAAACGTCCGCCCCGGTTATGCAGTGATAGCACGTCCGTCTTGTTGGCATAGTGGTAGAATGTCCGTCTCGGTAATGTAGTGGTAGAAAGTCCACCTCGGTGATGTAGTGGTAGAATGTCCGTCTCGGGGTTGTTGTGGTAGATTGTACGTCTCGGTAATGTAGTGGTAGAAAATTCGCCTCGGTGATGTAGTGGTAGAACGTCTGTCTCGGTGATGTAGTGGTAGAACGTACGTCACTGTAATGTAGTGGTAGAACGCCCGTCTCGGTAATGTAGTGGTAGAACGTCCGTCTCGGTGATGTAGTGGTAGAACGTCCGTCTCGGTAATGTAGTGGTAGAATGTCCTACTCGGTAATGTAGTGGTAGAACGTCCGTCTCGGTGATGTAGTAGTAGAACGTCCGTCTCTGTGATGTAGTGGTAGTAGAACGTCCGTCTCGGTGCTGTAGTGGTCGAATATCCTCTTCGGTGCTGTAGTATTCGAATATCCGCTTCAGTAATGTAGTGGTAGAAAGTCCGTCTCGGTTATGTTGTGTAGAAAAACTGTCTCGGTAGTGTAGTGTTAGAACGTCCGTCTCGGTGTTGCAGTGGTAAAACGTCCGCCCCGGTTATGCAGTGATAGAACGTCCGTCTTCTTGGTATAGTGGTAGAATGTCCGTCTCGGTAATGTAGTGGTAGAAAGTCCACCTCGGTGATGTAGTGGTAGAATGTCCGTCTCGGTGTTGTTGTGGTAGATTGTACGTCTCGGTAATGTAGTGGTAGAAAATTCGCCTCGGTGATGTAGTGGTAGAACGTCTGTCTCGGTGATGTAGTGGTAGAACGTACGCCACTGTAATGTAGTGGTAGAACGCCGTCTCGGTAATGTAGTGGTAGAACGTCCGTCTCGGTGATGTAGTGGTAGAACGTCCGTCTCGGTAATGTAGTGGTAGACTTCCGGCTCGGTAATGTAGTGGTAGATTGTCCGTCACGGTAATGTAGTGGTAAAATGTCCGTCTCGGTAATGTAGTGATATAACTTCTCGGTGATGTAAATGTAGTGGTAGAACGTCCTTCTCGGTGATGTAGTGGTGGTAGAACGTCCGTCTCGGTGCTGTAGTGGTCGAATATCCGTCTCGGTGGTGTAGTGCTAGAAAGGCCGCTTCGGTGGTGTAGTGGTAGAACGTTCGTCTCGGTGGTGTAGTTGTCGAATGTCCGTCTCGGTAATGTAGAGGTAGAACGTCCGTCTCGGTGTTGTAGTGGTCGAATGCCCGTCTCGGTGGTTTAGTGGTAGAACGTCCGTTTTGAAGTGTAGTGGTAGAACGTCAATCTCGATAATGTAGTGGTAGAAAGACCGATTTGATGGTGTAGTGGTAGAACGTCCGTTTCGGTGTTGTAGTGGTCGAATGCCCGTTTCGGTGGTTTAGTGGTAGAACGTCCGTTTTGAAGTGTAGTGGTAGAACGTCAGTCTCGGTAATGTAGTGGTAGAAAATCCGATTTGATGGTGTAGTGGTAGAACGTCCGTCTCGGTGGTGTAGTGGTTGAACGTCCGTCTCGGTGATGTAGTGGGCAAATGTCCGTCTCGGTGATGAGGTGGGCAAATGTCCGTCTCGACAATGTAGTGGTAGAACGTCCGTCTCGGTGATGTAGTGGGCAAATGTCCGTCTCGACAATGTAGTGGTAGAACGTCCGTCTCGGTGATGTAGTGGGCAAATGTCCGTCTCGACAATGTAGTGGTAGAACGTCCCTCTAGGTGATGTAGTGGGCAAATGTCCGTCTCGATAATGTAGTGGTAGAACATCCGTCTCGGTGATGTAGTGGGCAAATGTCCGTCTCGACAATGTAGTGGTAGAACGTCCGTCTCGGTGATGTAGTGGGCAAATGTCCGTCTCGACAATGTAGTGGTAGAACATCCGTCTCGGTGATGTAGTGGGCAAATGTCCGTCTCGACAATGTAGTGGTAGAACATCCGTCTCGGTGATGTAGTGGGCAAATGTCCGTCTCGACAATGTAGTGGTAGAACGTCCGTCTCGGTGGTGTAGTGGTCGAATGTCCGTCTCGGTGGTGTAGTTGTAGAACCTCCTTCTCTGTGGTGTAGTAGTAGAACGTTCGTCTCGGTGGTGTAGTGGTTGTATGTCCGTCTCGCTGGTGTAGTTGTTGAACCTCATTCTCAGTGGTGTAGTGGTCTATTGTCCGTTATTGTAGTGGTAGAAATTCCGCTTCGGTGGTGTAGTGGTAGAACGTCTTTTTCGGTGGTGTAGTGGTAGAAAGTCCACTTCGACGGTGTAGTGGTAGAACGTAAGTCTCGGTGGTGTAGTGATCGAATGTCCGTCTCGGTAACGTAGTGGTATAATATGGCACGCCTCAACTGTCTTATAATGACACTTATTATTCTATTATGTGCACCCTGTATTGTGGTGTGTACATGCTTTATTATGTCATGTACATACTTTATTATGTTATGTACATCCTTTATTATGATGAGTACATATTCTAATATAGTATGTGCATTATTTACTTTGTTTTGTGCATTTCTTATTATTTTATATAGCTTGTCTATTATGCTAAGTGCACTCGATGTTATGTTCTGTGAGAGTTGTGTTACCTTATGTTTATTTTCTGTTATGGTGTGTTCGTTCTTTATTATGTTACGTAGGTTCCTTATTCATTTATGAAGGCACATACAATTTATTCCATTGTGTAGTTTCTGATTTGTGTTGTGTGACCTTTTTATTATGATATGCACACTCTTTGTTTTGCTGTGTACACTTTTAATTATGTTATGCACACTATTTATTTTTTCATTTGTATCCTGTATTGTGTTTTATGCAGTTTTCATTATCTTATGCACTCTCTGTGTTATGCTATGTGCAATCTTTCTTGTGTTTTGTACATTCGTTGATACATTGAGAAGGTTTTTATCGTGTTATGCACATTATTTATTCAGTTTTGTGCAGTCTTTATTATCTTCTGGGCATTATTTATTGTCTTACGTGACTTCTTATTGTGTTGTGTATATTTTTGTTATATGGTGTACGAACTGTATTTCGTTATGTAGATAGTTTATTAGGATGACGCGGACAACACAAACGAGTAGAATTTAAAGATGCACCGGTAAAAAGTAACGTGAACGGGGTATAGGTTTAAATAGCATTTCTACAAAACACATTACGAAGCTGTCTATTATAGCGACATTGGACGAGTGGATGTTCCTTCCTGTAAGTTAAGCAACGTTCATTGCGGTTAGTGCCTGGATGGGTGACCCGCGATGTTTTAAAGACGATCGCGCTAGTTTCGGATCTATCTTTTTTATTTCATTAGCCAAGTTGGAGGAATATCGACCACAGGACATTTGTCACCAATGTAGTTCTAGATAAACATACACATCTGTGTAGTCTGATCCAACTCTGCACTGTTTGCTGAATAGTATCAGAAAGTTTCTACTTTCTTTTTTACTTGTCATAAATATGCCAAGATGAGTATTTCCTGGAGCACAGCTCATGTTTAGATATATAAGTAAAAGTGTGTGTTTATTTGACAACTTGTATTTTTTAAGATCAAAGCACAAGGTGATCTAATCGGATCACGCTCTATACGTCGTCCGTCCGTGCGTCTTTTTTCTGACTCAATACATCAGTTAACTCGAAATCTGGACCCACCACCTAAAATAAGATTTTATTTTATTTGAAAAGCAATCTGGTTACCTATTATTTGTAAGTTTAATTTTGATACAGTAATATATATACCTATTTTTATACAAATGTTAACAACATCTGAATGTTGAATCATTAAACATTAAAATTTTGAAAATTTAGGATTTTTTATGCAATGAATTTCATTAAATTATTTTTAATGGTGTCATTTATTCGTGATGGTTTACAAACAAATAATGTAAATCTGAAAATAAAATTTTAAAAATTAAACAACAGAAAAAATAGCCTTTTTACCACATACAGCAAATCTGCAGCAGACATTTAGTCAAAAATATGGAAACTCTCTATAAATGAAAGAACAATAATTAAATAAAGATGAAAACATTGTTGCAAACGGAGAAATTGCTCATGGATCGCAAGACGTTGCGCTAGCCGTTTTTTTGACGGTGCATGCTGGAATTATACCCGTTTATATCGTCCGCGTCAACATAATAAACTTCCTACATAAGGAAATACAGTGTGTACATCATATAAAACAAAGAACAAAACACAATTAAAATTGTACACAGCATAACAAAGAGTGTACATATCACAATACAACAGTCACAAAACAACAAACAGAACCTACACAATGTAATACATAGTATATGCCTTCATTAGGGACTAAGGAATCTACATAACAGAATATAGAACGTACACAACATAACAAAGAATGTACATAAGACAATAAAACTCTCACAGAACATAACATTGAGTGCACTTAGCATAATAGACACGCTATATAAAATAATGAAAAATGCACAAAACAAAATAAACAATGCATAGACCAACATTGAAGTATTATTTATTTTGATATAAAGTTGAAACACTTGTGTGGTTAACCCTTACCCACACATGACACATATTAACAGAGTATTTTTTGAAAAATGAATAATTTCTATCAATGATAGTGTAATTATCGCATAGCGTTGAAAAGCAACATTGTGGCAATAGGAGAAATTGCTCAGTATGAGAAATTCATTTTTATGTCACAATGCTTTCACGATGTTTCTGCTGTACGTTTTAATGCATCAGTAAATGGAAATGTTTAAAGAAGTTATTGCTCGTTTTGTGTTTTCACGGAGTGATTTCAAAAGTCGCTTCCTGTAGAATCATTTATTAACGTCTCTATTACACTGTCGGGACGTTTCACGCAAGCAAAACGGTTTACATTACAAATGAGCGCCTTGGTGCTGAAGTGTTGCATCGGACGCGGGATGTCACGGTCTCGATCCCCGGGCCGGTTCTTTCCAAAGACGTCTCCCAGGCTTGTGTCGTGAGTAGTTTTGACTCACTCGCTGGTGTCGGTATAAAAAGACCAGTAGTACCGGTAACTTACTAGTGAAACATCGTGATACCAGGGGCGTAGCTCCCTTTAGGCCATGTAGGCACATGCCTACACAGTCTTTCTAAAAATGACCCAAAATGCAGCTGCGGCCATACACATCTGCGTAGACTGATCCGGCTAACACATTCCGTCTAAGGGGGGATAGATAGAGTAGTGATTCCTGAAACAGAAAATCCACAGGAGTCGAAAAGTGTCTATCCGTGTACGCCTGTGTGGCATGCTTAGGCTGATCCGGGTCGATACTTTACGCAGAGTCCACAATGTTAATTTTCTCACGAGACGGCCTACACATTGATTATTGCCAAGCTACGCCCCTGGATACAACTGATTATTTGTTCCAAGAGGCGTAGATCACCAACAGACATACTCATCGATATCGTGCGTGTGCATATGAATATACAAGTAAATACAAAACTGCAGTTTATTAGAGATCTACAGTCAGGCGAAATGAGGTCTGTTTGCATCTACGAATTGTGAAAACCCAGATGAGTCTGTGTTTTGTTGGCGCTTTCAGTTATCAATGGATACATCCTTTTGGTTAAACTTCAAGCGTTAATTAAAACATAATAATATGTTAAAAAGTTCCATTCCGTAGGGAATAAATATATATAGATACAAATAAAAACACTAGATAGAATAATTCAATAGTTCAGCCAAAGGCAGTCTTATTTAACAAATATCACACACTAGGTTGCGTCCATCTTGAAAGAATTGAATATGAAGACTCCCTTCTTCAAGTTATATACACCAGGTTGCGTCCATCTTGAAAGTAGGTCTATGGCCGAAATATTGAATTATAGAGTGTTTTTATTTATATTTCCTTTAAACATAATGCTCATTTTCAATGTCCAAGCTTCAAGCACAATAATGTTCATGCTTGAACACGAGGCACAATTGTCCCATTAGAGCCTGTGTTACAAATTAAAGCGCTCAATTAAAATAAAATATTTATAATAATTCGGCTTATTTTTAGATGCTGTGTAAGCCCCCTGCCTATTGGTCTCTCATTCTCTCATCCGGGTTTGAAGGCGAAGTCGTTTTAGTAAACACATCAGTTGAAGCACTGCGATTAACGAGATGTGGACGCTTTTTGTGTTGAGTTTTTGTGTTGGAATGTATGGAAGCTGTGAGTTTATAAAACATCTTCTACTACACTTATATTAACTTAGCGTTGGGAGTTACATCTCGTTATGTTGGATTGTTTGGTATTTTACGACGATTTTAACAATGTTTCAGTTATATCACAGCGTTAACTGGGTAAGTTACCAGTGCTACTGGTTCATTTATCCTGACACCAGTCAGTCAATCGTACTGCTAATCCCGCAACCCTGAGGGCGAGTGAGGGCTGCAATTACTACAATTGTTAAAGTCTTTGGTAAAACCAAGCCGGGGATCAAACTCACGCTTTGCAAGTGTACAACCGAGGCTGTAAAAAGATATCTGAAATAAAAACATCCACTTTAGACCCAAAACTCTCAAGATGTTAAATACAGGGTTGCAAATTAATTGTTGTGAATACTTTTTTTTAAACACCAAATTTGCTACGTGATGTTTAGTAATTTACAGCAATTATTTGGTAAAGTGGTATTAACTTATTAATTTATTTAATTAACCTGTCTTTGATAAAAATAAGTTTTCCTGTGTAAAAAAACAAAACAATTTCAAACTTTAACTGTAATAGCGGTATGTGTGTCATTTTATTTGATATCATTTCAGCAGAGGAATAGGAGGAGTGAACTAGACTTTTTCCATCCATATTTCTCTTTTGACTCAACTAAACCCTTTGTTGTTGGTCCTCACAAGAATCGTCTCACTGATACGATTATTTTGAGTTCACACAACATTGGGATTGAGGATCAAATGTGACATACTCTTTTCATCTAGAGCTCTGCATTTGGCACATAGAGATGATTATTGTTATTGTTATTAATTGTTATTATTATCATTCATATAATTATTATTATTATTTTAATTATTATTATTGTTGTTATTTTTGTTCTTCTTCTTATTATTATTATCAATATTTTCAATATTTTCATCATCATAACTTTAATAGTATTTGTTCTGTCATTTATTATTTATTATCATTGTTGATAGTAACATCCTACATAAAAGGCTGCATTCATTCATATAGCCTCTCAGTTCGCCATACACAATATAATAAGTTCTCCAAAATAAATAACTAACATCATATCACATGACTTGAAGACTTACCGTTTTAGGGTCCAGTTATTCGGATCCAGGAATATGCCGAGTAAACCTGTAAACATGTACCAGTTGCTTGAAAGCCGGTGTATACCGGGTAAACCTGTAAACATGTACCAGTTGCTTGAAAGCCGGTGTAGACCGGGTAAACCTGTAAACATGTACCAGTTGCTTGAAAGCCGGTGTAAACCGGGTAAACCTGTAAACATGTACCAGTTGCTTGAAAGCCGGTGTATACCGGATAAACCCGTAAACATGTACCAGTTGCTTGAAAGCCGGTGTATATCGGGTAAATTAACAAGTTACAGCGCACTTGCCGCTTGTTACTCATTATGTTTGTATTTTTATTTCTAGATGGCGCATCATTGCCTGCCATGGGCGACCCAGTTGTATTGCAAGGAGATAACTCCTGCAAATTGGTGATATCGAGAGAGGGAATTGAAGCCAATGATTTCGTCACAGCCTGGGGTGGTGATATGAACCAGGTGCACTGCGAGGTCAGCTGTCCCGGTGTGTCTCTGTCTCCTGCCATTCAGTGGTTCAGGGTTGGAAGCACTAAATTGGAAAAAATTAAGGCGTTTAGAAAGAGGTAAGTCGGGCCAGACGAAATGGAGTCTTGCTGCATTTCTCTTATATTATCACATAGAAGTATTTGGCTGTACAAACTGTAGAGCTACACGTCTGCTTTTTTCTTTATATTAGTAACAGCTTTAACTATATTTCACACGGGCATCAACATGAGGTTCTGTCGATAAAGAGCATACGCACAAGCTCATAAGTTCCATCAGATGTACAATACAATTCAACGCTACTGTTGTTTTGTTTTATTGGGGATTGACGCCATTGTACATGAAATAAAAGAAAAACCGCGTACTTCCATCCATCTCTTCTCAGCCCGGTTCAACTCTGCTCCTTTGCTCATGCCACTTAAAATACGGTGTAATCTAAACGCCTCTGGAACATTTATCCATCGTTTGTTCATCCATCCGTTCGTCTATCACCCCGATTGTGTAGTGTGCCTATAGTTCTATTCGTCTGGCTGTCATATTTTTCAACCAATCAATATAGCTTATGCAAATCTTGTAAAGGGTCAAACAAGGAACATTTGTACTTAATTATCTTGAATCTGACAAGCAGATTCAGAGAAGAAGGATTTTACAAATTATTCATTTTACTCCCTTACATCTGCCGCAATAACAAAAGTTGTGTATATAATTTATATCTTTGGACACATTTGAAAGAGAACCACCATAGGAACTTTCTGCAAAGTTTTGTTGAAATTTCCAAGTGGATTAGGATGAGATATGATTTGAAGCTAAAAGTTCAATTTACCCCCTTTTTTGATACAGCCTGGTAATTTTGTCTTCCAACAAGCCAATATCTAAAAGAAGTACGAAGAGGGTCTCTGGGGGAACACATAAGACAAGCACTTTCATAAGAATAGAGTTTGAAAATGTTGTTATTATGCCTTTTTCTGATGCCGCCTCGCTTCTCTTATTTCAACCAACTGATATGGCTTGAATTTTTTTTTCATAGAGAGTCTCTGAAACAACATTTCTAAATAACTGGAATCGGACAAGAACTTTTGGCATTTTACTCCCTTTTTCAGCTACCGCACAAACAAGAGTTATACACATACCTTTGAACATAATTAAGAAAAGGACCGCCAAAAGAATATTCCTTGGTTGTTTGTCCAGTAGATAATGTTATTTGAAGCTTAACGTTCAATTTCCCCTTTTTAGATGCAACCTTGTTTCTACGACTTTCAACCAATCAATAATACTTAGAACATGTAGAGGGTCACTGAATGAACAGTTCTGCTAAATTATCTTGAAATCAGACAATTGATTGATTAATTTTGGTTTAACGCCGTTCTCGGCAATGTTTCAGTCGTACCACGGCGGCCAGTTCACCTACTGATATATGTTTCTTGGCTTTCTCACACCAGTACTTCATACAACATTCTTTCCAAGCAACTGGCTGCTTTTCCACATAGACTGATAGCCTATTGATGGAAGACAAATGACGCATGTCACAGTGACTTTTGTCAAACGTCGGTAAAGAATGTTGTCCGAGCTGGGATTCCAACTCACAACCCCTGGATTGACAGCACTCGTCGCTACCGACTGAGCTACCGATACTCGACTGAAATCAGACAAGCACTTTGATAAGTTTGAAGTTTTAAAACTTTGTAATTATTATTATTATTATTATTATTTTGTATATATTTTCTTATAAAGCCTGATTTCCGTCTTTAACAACAACTCGATATGATTATATTTGTAGAGAGTTATCCAATGATAACATTCAGAGTATAATATTTTTAAACATAGCGCAAATTTCACCCTTTCTGATGTCGCGGCAAATCCATCGTAGAAAATAAATATGTGTTGTTGTTAATTTACCCCCAAGACGCCGTGATAGGACTGAACTACTATTGATAGTAGCCACACCCAATAAAACGAGCCAGCTCGTATTCCCTTCGTGATCTGGTGTAGTCTGTCACGTCTGAGTAATTATGGAAGCTGTCCGTCCATCCTTCTGTCTGTATTGCTCTCAAATTTCATTTAAATACATATTGGTTGTCGATTCAGGAGTTCCTTTGCAGACTCCTGTGTGGTCTTCATGTCTTTTAGATTGTCCAAAATTGAGCTACCCCGCGAAAAAAACAACATTTTGGCCTCTGCGTAATGTATCGACAAAGATCAGCCTGCGCAGTCCGCGCAGGCTGATCCGGGCGGACACATTCCGTCTCAGGGGGACAGAGGTATAGAGTAATGATTCCTGAAACAGAAAATCCACAGGAGGCGAAACGTGTCTGTCCGGGTTAGCCTGCGCGGCATGCTTTGGCTGATCCTGGTCGATACTTTATGCAGAGTCCACAATGTTGGATTTGTCGAGGGACGGCTCAAATGTTTTTGTTTTGTTTATATACAGGGTGTACTCTACCCGTTCTGTGTTTGGTGGTACTTCCACTCTTGTGTTCAGGAACTTTTTAGAGAGAGATGCGGGACTGTATATGTGTAAGGCCTGGTTGGGTGCAGTACACGGCTGGGTAGAGAGGAATGTGGAGATCAGAATCGGTAAGATAACGGATCGTTGTCCTTGATTTATTTGTTTTGATTGTTTGTTTAATTTGGGTTTTACGCCGTTTTCTACAATATTTCAGTTATATCACGGCGGCATTTAGCTTATTCATGATTCCTGTGTAAACAAACCAGTATAGGTTAGGAAATGTGCCTTGCACAAGGAAACTCCACCATGAACGTCGTGCCTAGACTGGGGATCGAACCCGGGACGCCCGGTTCAAAGCTTGAGAACAATTATTATCCATGAGTGTAAATCATATTCGACCATTTCACAAGTGCATCTGAATTTTAGCGCGTCTGCGGCAGACAAAATTTATAAAAAACATTCTGATAAAAGTTGAACATATTCTTAATGATTATTTTCTCATTTCGTCACAATGTTTTTCAACTATTCTTTCAGTTATATTTACTTTCCGTGTGTATGCCTAGATGTTTGTAAAAATGGTCTGATGCAGATTTTTTTGTATGTTAGTAAGAGGGTCAAGATACTGTATAAATGCGTTTTAAAGTTTCCACTTTGCCAATTATTCTCACGAGATGAAGTGGTTCACAAGATGTGTAAGTTGCATACATCCGGAACACGTCCGGTGAAAAGCGACCGTCCGGTATCGTGTGACGTGTTTCGTCGAGTATAAAAACAAAACAACAAAAAACAAAGTGCTATCAGCTACGTCAGGAGAAAAATCGCCATTCGGAGGTTTTTTGGAAGAAATTGTAATTTGCAATAAAATTATTCATTAGGCCTACTTATATTCGATTTATTGTCATAGCCGGTTGCATGTGATGCCTGTATGACGCCATGACGAATCTGGTCAGACGACCTTTAACACATCTTAACACAATTAGAAATTAGACAAAAGTTGTTGATTTTAGCATTCTCTAATTATGTTTTAAAAGCTTTTATTATGGGATTTAAATAAAGGAACAAAAATATAAATGGAAAAAGTGCGCAGGTAGGACTGGATCTACATTGATCGCTAATGACTTAAACCTTTCCCAAATACAAATAATCTGCAGCAGTTGACTTTCAAAACGTACCTAAGCATATTTAGAAACTCACTTTAAATGAAAGTACAATAATTGAATAGAGTTGAAAACACGGGGACAAAAGGAGAATTCAAAGAGCCATCTGCTGCAGAGGTGTCGGAAAGCGTCTACATGAGGGAAAGGATTAAGGCTGACCCTCGCAGAATGTTGCTCATGTTTTTTCATAAATACTTACGACACAAACATGTTGGTACGGGATAAAAACCCGTATACACAATGAACAACATTCTGCGAGGGTCAGCCTTAACCCTTTCCCTCATGTAGACGCTTTCCGACACCTGTGAGCTAGTCAAACTCACTGATTGAAGTAAAAACAGTGGGTGTTGTGTCAGGATAATTAGGTTGTCCGTGAAGATTGAACTCGATGATTGAGTACATAACAAGATCAGTTAACTATAACGTTAAAGTTTCCGTGTAAGTTAAACTGTCGCAGTATGAACACATCACAAGTTCAGTATACTATAAAGTTATTAATTCCGTGTAAGTTAAACTGTCGCAGTATGAACACATCACAAGTTCAGTATACTATAAAGTTATTAATTCCGTATAAGTTAAACTGTCGCAGTATGAACACATCACAAATTCAGTCTACTATAAAGTTATTAATTCCGTGTAAGTTATACTGTCGGATGATGAACACATAACAAAGGTCTGTTTACTATAATGTCCGTGTAAGTCAAATTGTCGGATAATGAACACATAAGAAGGTCAGTTATCTATAAAGTAATCATTTCCTTGTAAGTTAAACTGTCGGATGATGAACACATAACAAGGGTCAGATGACTATAGAGTTATCATTTCCATATAAGTTAAGCTGTCGGATGATGAACATATAACAAGATCAGTTTTCTATAATTTCCTTGTAAGTTAAACTGTCAGATGATGAACACATAACAAGGCAGTTATCATTTCCGTGAAAATTAAACTGTCGGATGATGAACACATAACAAGATCAGTTTACTATAAATGTATAATTATCGTGTAAGTTAAATTGTCGGATGATGAACACATAACAAAGGTCAGTTTACTAAGAAGTAAAATTGTCCGTGTAAGTTTAACTGCCGGATGATGAACACATAACAAGATCAGTTTACTATACATTTATAATTTCCGTGTAAGTTAAACTTTCGGATGATGAACACATACGTTCAGTTTATTATAATGTCCGTGTAAGTTTAACTGCCGGATGATGAACACATAACAAGATCAGTTTACTATACATTTATAATTTCCGTGTAAGTTAAACTATCGGATGATGAACACATAACAAGGTCAGTTTACTATAATGTCCGTGTAATTTAAGCTGACGGATAATGAACACATAACAAGGTCAGTTTACTATAATGTCCGTATAAGTAAATCTGTCGGATAATGAACACATAACAAGGTCAGTTTACTATAATGTCCGTGTAATTTAAGCTGTCGAATAATGAACACATAACATGGTCAGTTTACTATAATGTCCGTGTAAGTAAAACTGTCGGATAATGAACACATAACAATGTCAGTTTAATATATAGATATAATGTACGTGTAAGTTAAACAATCGGATGATGAACACATAACAAGGGTCAGTTTACTATAAAGTTATTATTTCCGTGTAAGTTTAACTGTCGGATGATGAACACATAACAAGGACAGTTTACTAAATATTTCTATAACAGCTAATATTTGTTTACATTTACTGGAATTCAGGCGGTATTTTTTTTCAAAATAAAAGTATTAGTTAATTCAAAATAGATAACATTTTCTAATATGCAGGATGCCGCGACCCAGCGTACTTGTGTGACGTCAGTCGATGTTTGCCCATGTCTTACGTGTGTGACGGAAAGGAGCAATGTGACGATGGATATGATGAGGCGTTTTGCAGTATGTATCAACGTACTTTAAAGGTTGAAAGCACTCTGCAGTGTGCTTAGTAATCGATTGATTTTAGTTTAACGCTGTTTTCAAAACTGTTCATTACATTATGTTGCACATACAGCTGTGTTTCCTGACTGTCTTATACTTGTTCTCCGTGCAACATACTTTAAAGGCAGCTTGCAACGGTCCCGCATTGACGATTTTAGTCCATTGATGAACGAAAGGCTTTTGTCAATAATGGGACAGAAACAATGGCCGAAGCGGCGTTTTCAAACTGCATTGATAAACCACGCCCGAACGTTGTAAGAATTGTACTCAGTTTTCGCGTTCCTGTTTCCATGTCTATTAGCGCAAGTCAAATACACGTTAAACAATTGCCCGCGTACCGACGCTTTTTGACGCCTCTGTAGCAGGTGCCTATTGAAAACTGTGTAACTAAAGACAAGATTTGTCATAATGAGCAATTTGTCCTTAAGTCACATTACTTTTTCAACTGTATTTAACTCTTTCAGCGCCAAAGGCAATATTGAGGTTTTTGCAAACAATACTGATTCAGGCGAGTCAGCTCGTAACGAGCTGTCTCACCTGAAATCAGCATTATTTGCCTTTTAGTTATCAAATTGTCTAAACTGTTATTACATGAGAAATGGAGCCGCCCGATTTTTAACATGGAAGAGTCTACTTTAAACAATTCGGCGCTGAAAGAGTTAAAAGTTAGATTCTTATTTATGGAGATTTTTCACGTTTTTGCCAACTCGTTTTAAAAGTCGTCTTCTGCAGATTTATTGTAAGTCGGGAAGGGTTAAAGTTGGTGGTTTATTGCGTTGCATAACCCGTTCTCAGACAAATGTCCCCCCCTGACCCCGAAGTCTCTTAGCTGCACGCAGTGCAGGCACAATGTTAAAGCGGACGTTTTAACCCCCTCCCCACCCTCCGAGATCTTAAGTTTACATGCACTCAGCGGTTCGCTTTTTATATACATATACAAACAAGACAGTTAGGCGGATATAGCAAGGTTGATATTTTAAGCATCAATTACAAAACTATTTACGCAGAACGAACTATACAATAGCATTCACATTTCACTTGTTATGTTTTTACCAGTTTTCTGTAGATCTTGTTTGTATAATGTTCGCGGGAAAATGGGATGGACGCTAAATATGAGAGCCATAGAACTAGATGCTCATATTCAGCCAGTTCTTCCTTTGTCACATTGTTTTCTAAGTAATGATTACACTAGCCAAGAGTTATTTTTATTCTTTCTTCATTGACTCTGTATGGTAGCGTCGTAAAGGTGCGACATCCCTAATGCGCTGGATGTTTAAAGGGATCGGACTTGTTCGAGAGGTTGTCGGAAATGACCGACATGTCCACAAACAGTACCCATCTCTTACGAGTTTGAGTGAAAATCGACGAGCCGATTCGATATGTGTTTCGGTATATTACACATACAAGGAGATACTTATTTTATTTAACAAAGGTGACTGCGGTGCCGATAAATTCTCCTGTGATGGTAGATGTATGAACAAAAACTTAAGATGTGACGGTTTTTACGATTGTAATGATGAAGCGGATGAAAAGGACTGCTGTAAGTACATACGTATTAATTTTCTAAAATTGTGTAAGTTCACTCGTAAACATTTCTTACAGTTGTGTAAGTTAACTTGTGAATATTTCTTACAGTTGTGTTAGGTCACTTGTAAACACTTTTGCAATAGTATAAGTTCACTCCCAACTTTTTTTTACAATTTTCTTATTATACTTTTTAGTTCTTAAAGTTATGTAAGTTCACTCAGAAAACATTTTATCACAGTTTTGTAAGTTCACTTCTTAATTTTTGTTTGTAGTTGTCTATGTGCACTCATAAACAGTTGTCTATGTTCACTCATAAACATTATTTACAGTTTTGTATGTTCACTCATATTTTTTATTTATTTATTTTACAGTTTTGTGAGTTCACTCATAAACATTTTGTTTACAATTTTGTAAGTTCCCTCCTAAACATGCTTTACAGTTTAGCATGTCCACTCGTAAACATTGTTTACAGTTTTGTAATTTCAGTGCTTAACACTGTATGCAATTTTGTAAGTTCACTCGCAAACATTGTTATCAGTATAAGAAGTTCACTCCTAAACATTTTCTACTGTTTTGTAAGTTCACTTGTAAATATTGTCTTCACTTCTGTTTATTCACTCGGAAACACTTTTTTTGTTGTTGTTGTGTATGTTCACTTATAAACATTTAAAACCGTTTTGTTTTTATAACTGATACACATTTTTGTACAGTTGTGTTAGTTTAACAATTTATTTGTTACAGATTTGCAAGTTCATTCGCGAACATGTTTAAAGATTTGTATGTTCACTCATTAACTTCGTTTCGTTTGTTCACCCGTTAACAGTTTTTTGCAGTTTAGTTAGTTAACTCGTAAACCTTATTGACAATTTTGTAAGTTTACTTGTAAATATTTTCTGCAGTTTTGCAAGATCAATCGCTATCAGTTTCATCTTTTTTATTTGTTCACTTGTAAAAGTTCACTCGTTTACATTTACTGCGGTTTTTGTTAATGTATTCGTAAATATTTACTGCAGTGTTGTTAATTCACTCGTCAACATTTTCAACAGTTCACGTTTTCACCAAAACAAGCGGAACTGTCTTTTCATTTAACATCCGACCTATTTAAAACTGTAAGTGTTTTAATTTCTCGTTAAAGTCTGTGATAATGAGAAAGAATTCCAATGCGATGACGGTTCTTGCATCGCTCTAACGAAAGTGTGCGATGGCAATATCGACTGCAACTTAGATAGTTCTGATGAGAAAGAATGCGAAGTTGGTAAGTGTTTTCTTTGCGCTTATTGTCAAGATTATCTAACAAGTCAGTGTATACATTGATACCGATCTGATTTTTCCCCTTTCTTTTTTGAAGACTTCCAGTCTTTTGGGTGGATAATTGAGGTCCACTCGCCGGTTGTGTCATACCATTGAATTAAACAATTGTAGAAATTCTTTCCTTCTTTAGCGCACATGCTTACGGTGATACATTTGCGACTGATGCATAGCTCTCAGAATACAGTAGTACCGGTAAACTAAATAGAGCTCTCAGAATTCAGTAGTACCGGTAAACTACATAGAGCTCTCAGAATACCGTAGTACCGGTAAACTACATAAAGCTCTCATAATTCAGTAGTACCGGTAAACTACATAGAGCTCTAAGAATACAGTAGTACCGCTCAACTACATAGAGCTCTCAGAATACCGTAGTACCGTTAAACTACATAGAGCTCTCAGAATTCAGTAGTACCGGTAAACTTCATAGAGCTCTCAGAATACCGTTGTACCGCTAAACGACATAGAGCTCTCAGAATACCGTAGTACCGGTACACTACATATCTCTCTCATTGTACAGTAGTTCCGGTAAACTACATAGAGCTCTCAGAATACCGTAGTACCGCTAAACTACATAGAGCTCTCAGAATACCGTAGTACCGGTACACTACATATAACACTTATAATACCTTAGTACCGCTAAACTACATAAAACTGTCAGAATACCGTAGTACCGGTAACCTACATAGAGCTCTCAGAATACCGTAGTACCGGTAAACTAAATAGAGCTCTCGGAATTCAGTAGTACCGGTAAACTACATAGAGCTCTCAGAATACCGTAGTACCGGTAAACTACATAAAGCTCTCAGAATTCAGTAGTACCGGTAAACTACATAGAGCTCTCAGAATACAGTAGTACCGCTCAACTACATAGAGCTCTCAGAATACTGTAGTACCGTTAAACTACATAGAGCTCTCAGAATTAAGTAGTACCGGTAAACTTCATAGAGCTCTCAGAATACCGTAGTACCGCTAAACGACATAGAGCTCTCAGAATACCGTAGTACCGGTACACTACATATCTCTTTCATTGTACAGTAGTTCCGGTAAACTACATAGAGCTCTCAGAATACCGTAGTATCGCTAAACTACATATAGCTCTCAGAATACCGTAGTACCGCTAAACTGCATAAAGCTCTCAGAATACCGTAGTACCGATAAACTACATAAAACTGTCAGAATACCGTAGTACCGTTAAATTACATAGAGCTCTCAGAATACCGTAGTACCGGTAAACTAAATAGAGCTCTCAGAATTCAGTAGTACCGGTAAACTACATAGAGCTCTCAGAATACCGTAGTACCGGTAAACTACAGAAAGCTCTCATAATTCAGTAGTACCGGTAAAAAACATAGAGCTCTCAGAATACAGTAGTACCGCTAAACTAGATAGAACTATCAGAATACCGTAGTACCGGTAAACTACATAAAGCTCTCATAATTCAGAAGTACCGGTAAGCTACATAGAGCTCTCAGAATACCGTAGTACCGCTTAACTACATAGAGCTCTCAGAATACCGTAGTACCGGTAAACTACATAAAGCTCTCATAATTCAGTAGTACCGGTAAACTACATATAGCTCTCATAATTCATTAGTACCGGTAAACTTCATAGAGCTCTCATACTACCGTAGTACCGCTAAACGACATAGAGCTCTCAGAATACCGCAGTTCCGGTTAACTACATAGAGCTCTCAGAATACCGTAGTACCGCTCGACTACATAGAGCTCTCAGAATACCGTAGTACCGCTAAACTACATATAGCTCTCAGAATACAGTAGTACCGGTTAAGTACATATAGCTCTCAGAATAGCGTAGTACCGGTAAACTACATAGAGCTCTCAGAATACAATAGTACCGGTCTCAGATAACAGAAGTACCGGTAAACTACATAGAGCTCACAGAATACAGTAGTACCTGTAAATTACACAAAGCTTGCAGAATACTGTAGTACCGGTAAACTACATAGAGCTCTCAGAATACCGTAGTACCGGTAGACTACATAGATCTCTCAGAATACCGTTGTACCGGTAAACTACACATAGCTCTCATAATACCGTAGTACCGGTACACTACATAGAGCTCTCATTGTACAGTAGTTCCGGTAAACTACATAGAGCTCTCATAATACCGTAGTACCGGTAAACTACATAAAGCTCTCATAATTCAATAGTACCGGTAAACTACATAGATATTTCAGAATACAGTAGTACCGCTAAACTAGATAGAGCTCTCATAATTCAGTAGTTCCGGTAAACTACATAAAGCTCTCATAATTCAGTAGTACCGGTAAACTACATAGATCTCTCAGAATACCGTAGTACCGGTAAACTGCATAGAGCTATCAAGATACCGTAGTACCGGTAAACTACATAGAGCTATCAGAATACCATAGTACCGGTAAACTACATATAACTCTCAGAATACCGTAGTACCGGTAAACTACATAGAGCTCTCATAATACCGTAGTACCTGTAAACTACATAGAGCTCTCATTGTACAGTAGTTCCCGTAAACTACATAGAGCTCTCAGAATACAGTAGTACCGGTAAATTACACAAAGCTCTCAGAATAGCGTAGTACCGGTAAACTACATAGAGCTCTCAGAATAGCGTAGTACCGGTAAACTACATATAGCTCTCAGAATACCGTAGCACAGGTAAACTACATAGAGCTCTCAGAATACCGTAGTACCGGTAAACGGTGTCGTCTCACTTTGACAAATTTCTGTTTTAAGGTAAGATTTTAGAGAAAATTTAGCAAAGTGAAACAAGGTCTACATGTCTGAATTAGCTAGGCGTTATATTTGTTTTTCAAGTTTTAGCTCTTCTAATTCAATAGTATCCACCAGCTATGTGTATAATATTTGAACCTTGTGCAGTTAGACTTAAGAAATACATTGTTTAATTCTTATTCGTCAACGTTTTAAACCATCATTTCGGCCAAACAAAACAAAATATTGGCAAAGTAAGACTGAACCGAGGTAAACTACATAGAAAACACAATGATAGAGGCGCTAAACACTTTTAACAAACACATGAAATCCTTCCTACTAACCGCTAGTATGTATTTATTTAGTTTCGGTATGCGGTCAATATCCTCGCGCAGTTATAAGCTACTGTCTATCATACTTGTGCATCCAAAGCTCGTGATCCTAATCAGTAGGAGCAAGTTAGCCCGCAGGGGATTAAATGAATACTTAGACATCAGACAATAGTTTAATCGTTCTCAATTGACTGTTACTACAGGGTTACACCAGCAAAGGCTGGTAATAATGATGTTTAGAAGTCATGCGGATCACGAAGTTTGAAAACAAAACTCGCTAAACTTGTCTTACTAAAAATCATATTAAGCTGCAACATGACTAGATTTTTTACCTCCCCGTATATCACACTTTCGCATGTGGTCAGATGGGAGCCATTCATTTTCCATAGGTGACCATTATAGTATTTCGGGAAATGGCTCATTCTCAAGAATTCAAATGACTCTGAAACCTATATTCAATTATAAGTTCATTCTTAAAACAACCAAAAAAACACAAAAAAACTCACATATTGACATTCATTTATTTTCTAGCCATTACGTCAAATTAAAGGTCACCCTTATCCCGCAGTGAATTTTAGTTTCAATTTCAGAAAATACATGTTGTCCTGAAAATGGCACTTAAGCTGTCAATATAGCTCAAAGCAAACACATTTTTGGTTACAACTCAGTCAGATCGTATTCAACTTTATTAGAAACACTTTCAACATTTTAAAAAACCCAACATTATTGTCCAATGGGAATCACTCCAGTTCCTACCAAACATATTTTCATAAGATACACATGCGTTTTACTCACTGTAAGGAATAGTGATCAATTCATCTTTATTAAAGAATGTGCTTCTTAAAATGAGCGGTGGGTAAGACAACCCGAATTTAGTGTAATCATTACAAGTGTATATGTTGCTGGGATAGCATTTCGAGTTATGAGCTGGTATCAGGAAAAGATAACCAACAGTACTGGTAATTTACCCAGGAAACGTCGTGATATGATCGAAATACTGCTAAAGACGGCGTTAAAACTATTGTGTTTCTATTGAACTTTTAGAACCAGAAACAACAACAAGAAGCAACTTCTCTACAACAATACAATCAACAGCTTCTCCGATGCAAAGTACAGCAACACCGTTTGAAACTACTACTGATGCTGCTTCTGCTGATTCTTCTCCCGATGATGATTATGGAGATTACGGAAGTTATAATGATGATGAAAATGGTAAACAACACAAGTAACGGCACATACACTATTAACTCAGCCAAATGCAGCGAAGTCAGATCCTTAGATCGAATGTTTTAGTTCTTCTTCTTCTTCGATTTTTTCTTCTTCTTCTTCAATTTCTTCTTCTTCTTCTTCTTCTTCTTCTTCTTCTTCTTCTTCTTCTTCTTCTTCTTCTTCTTCTTCTTCTTCTTCTTCTTCTTCTTTCTTCTTCTTCTTCTTTGTCTTCTTCTTTTTCTTCTTCCACTTCTTCTTCTTCTTCTTCTTCTTCTTCTTCTTCTTCTTCTTCTTCTTCTTCTTCTTCTTCTTCTTCTTCTTCTTCTTTTTCTTCTTTCTTCTTCTTCTTCTTTGTCTTCTTCTTTTTCTTCTTCCACTTCTTCTTCTTCTTCTTCTTCTTCTTCTTCTTCTTCTTCTTCTTCTTCTTCTTCTTCTTCTTCTTCTTCTTCTTCTTCTTCTTCTTCTTTTGATTCTTCTTCTTCTTCGTAAGTTTATTCTTGAAACTACCAAAAATCACAAAAAACACATATTGACCTTCATTTATGTTTAGCTATTACGTCAAATCAAAGGTCACACTTATCCCGCAGTGAATTTAAGTTTCAATTTCAGAAAATATATGTTTTTCTGAAAATGGCACTTAAGCTGTCAATATAGCTCAAAGCAAAACACATTTTTGGTTACAAATCAATCAGATCGTATTCAACTTTATTAGAAACACTTTCAACATTTTAAAAGAACCAACATTATTGTCCAATGGGAATCACTTCAGTTCCTACTGAACATATTTTCATAAGATACACATGCGTTTTATTCATTGTAAGGAATAGTTATCAATTCATCTTTATTAAAGAATGTGCTTCTAAAAATGAGCGGTGGGCAAGACAACCCGAATTTTATGTAATTATTACAAGTGTACATGTACACTCGTACATAATGATTCACCAGCAGTTCTGTTAATTTATCCAGTTATTATGTTGCTGGGATAGCATTTCGAGTTATGAGCTGGTATCAGGAAAAGATAACCAACAGTACTGGTAATTTACCCAGGACACGTCGTGATATGATCGAAATACCGCTAAAGACAGCGTTAAAACTATTGTGTTTCTATTGACCTTTTACAACCTGAAACAACAACAAGACACAACTTCTCTACAACAATACAATCAACAGCTTCTCCGATGCAAAGTACAGCAACACCGTTTGAAACTACTACTAATGCTGCTTCTGCTGATTCTTCTACTACAGTCGATGATAATAATGGAGATTACGATAATTATGAGGATGCTGAAGATCATGATACAACGACAGCAAAAACAGGTAAACAACAAAAGTAACGGCATATACACTATTAACTCAGCCAGATGCAGCAAAGTCAGATCATGAGATCGAATGTTTTAGTTTTTCTTCTTCTTCTTCTTCTTCTTCTTCTTCTTCTTCTTCTTCTTCTTCTTCTTCTTCTTCTTCTTTTGATTCTTCTTCTTCATCTTCTTCTTTTTATTCTTTTTTTGTTCTTATTAGTCTTTTTCTTCGACTTCTTCTTCTTGTTCTTTTACTTTTTCTTGTTCCTCTTCTTGTCTGTCTTCTTCTTCTCCTTCTGTTTATTCACGAACTACTTATCTTTATTTCACTTTTTCTTCTTCTTCCTCTTGTTCTTTTTTGTTTTTCTTGTGTTTGTTCTTGTTTGTCTTTTAATATAAATATGAATTATAACGATGATGATGATGACGATGTCGATGATTATGATGTGGGTGATGCTGATGATGATTACAATTACTAGGATGGTGGTGATGAAGATGATAATGATGATGATAACAGTATATACTTCATGGCTTATATTAGTGTATAGGCCACTAAGAAATAATCGCGTTTTATCATATGTTGCACTACATTCCGTTATTCTGTTATTCTGTGTTTGATAACATCAAAATTTAAACACAACATCAAAATTTATACATCCGCACAGATCACATGACGTAGGTTTTTCTGAAGTAACAGTCACCCACAATTTAGCCATGAAGTCTGTTATATGCAGCTATACTTGAACCATAGAGGTTATATAGGGTGCAGGAAGTGATTGATGTATGCAACCGAATGAACGTGACGAAGTCATTCGATAGCATCCTCATTAACAATTTATTTGTTTCCAACTGGTCAACAGCATTATTGATAAATTGCTTCTGTACTGATTTATGTGTCAGGAAGTAACTATCATTTATATACATATTCATCAGAAAATTCAAGTTGTATTTATTCAACAATGAACATATATCTGGAATGTAACCACGTATTGGTTTAGACGGGATATATATGAATTGCATAAGTGTTGTTATGAAAATCCTTTTGCAAAGAGAGCTAATCTCAAGGCTCAAGATTTTGTGCAGGAATATTAGCTTTTTCATGTCAATCAATGCTGTGATTCGATTAATTCCAAGGATTGATTCGCACATATCAGACCTTGTTCTGATATTAAATCCCTGTATAGTTTTTACAATAAAATGTTGCAAACGGTTGAGCTTGAGTACGTCGCAAAATGTTATATCACACCCATACAAGGCTATTAGTATAATTATTGTGCTATACAGTATAACAGAGGTCAATGGATGTAATGCATTAGGTCTCTTACCAAGATCAGCCATTGAATAAAGGGCATTTTTTTGCATCCCATTCCTAGCATGCTTTTCGAAAGTCAACTTACGGATTCAACCAAGCTGCACTAATGTATAAATCCGTGAAAAGAGAGATTGTATTTGTTGTAATGTGCTTTTGCAATGATTTCATTGGTTCGACCGAATAACGAAAATCCACCGCTTGCATTAATGAGTTAAAAGAGTTCCAATGAGTGAAAAACACTTTGAATTATGAGTGACCTCAATGTCAGTCTTGTTAGTAAACGCCAACCGTGCTGTGATAACAACAAGTCTACAACAGTCGACTAAGTATACATAAAGAGAAATATGCAAATTCCTGTAAATAAAAATATAATTATTCAAGGCAGTTGAAACCATTGGGGCAAAAGTAGAATTTTCCTTCGATAAGCAATTTCTGCCTTTGGCACGATGTTTTAGAATATCGTCTGCTGCACATGCGTTAAAAAGTGTCTGTAAGCGGGAAAGTGTTACATCCTTTACATGATAGCTAAACCTTTTCCGTGATACTATAACAGTACAATATTGAAAATATTGTGGAAAATTGAGCCATTGCTGACAATGAGCAATTCATCCTGTTCACACAATGCTCTCAAACCCGTTTCAAATGAATTTAATCATACTTAAGATATTTAAACGTTTTACTACAGACATATTTTTACTCTTTCCCCCTTTCAGACACATTTTGAATTACCTCTGCTCAAAAAGCGGCTGTAAACAGGAACTTTCGCATACAACACGTGAAATGCTCTTGTTCGTTATTGAGTTCTTCCGCGAGCTTTGTATCCGGAGAGATGGACTGTATGTCCGTCTGTCCGTTACGGTTTGCATGTATGGGTCAAAACGTTATTTTTGTTTTGCAGAAACATTTTAAAGTGGTCACACTTATACAGTGTGATGAGGAGACCGATACAACATTTCTAACCAAAATCTGATCTGTGTTTTTAGGCGTAACGTCTTGTTTCCATATTATTCCTTCGGCCATTGTCTCAATAGCGTTTCTATGTATCAATTTCAGACTTTGTGTATATGTAACTTATGACCTACGGATGTGCAGTGCAAAAGAAACATAAACCTAGCATGCTTTCAAGTATCTGTAATTTATCAGCATGACTCCAATATACAGTGTAGATCATTAGTGTTCAATGAACTTGGAAAATCATACTTAACCCTTTCCCTTGTACGACAATTATGCAGCAGACGACTTCGAACATATTTTGTCAAAACATAGAAAATCTCTATGATTGAATGGATAACCTATGACTATAAGTGGAAACAATTGTGGCAAAAGGAGAAATTGCTCGTTTTGAGCAATTTCTTCTTTTGTCATTATGTTTTCAAAAAGCCTTCTGCTGCAGAGGCGTCAGAAAGCGTATATGTGAGGGAAATGGTTAAGGGTCGCAGCTCGATTGCTTGTCGATCTTTTTCCTTTGTGATTTATTTTGTTTATACAAGAAGATCGTCAATCTTTGTTAGATAAGGTATTGGTTATTAGCAGGCAGTCTGAGTTTTTCAAACATTTTTGGTTTGGTTTGTTTACAGGTCGAAGATACATTGTTTCAACAATGTTTGTCCATATAAACTATTCCATATCTGTTCACCTTACATATGCCTTTATACCATAACTGCTTTCAGCGCTTTGATTAACTTTCTGACAGCGTTCTGAAATACGATTTAGTTTAGAGGTCCAACCCGTCGAATTCCGAGATGTACAACACTGTCAATTTCGTGAATGTAGGATCCTCCCAGTAAAACTTCTAAAGGGTATTTTTCCATTGTTAAATACACGACATTAGATCTCTTACACTTTACTTTGACTTTCCATTTATAAGGAATACCTGTACACAATGTCAAGCAAATTGTGTAGATACATAGGTGTTAGTGCAATTACAGATAAATCATCAGCAATTGCAGGTTTCCCACATTTAGCAACGATTATGAATAGAGACGTAAGCTATACTCTGAAATTTCAAGTTCTTGAAGCAAGTCACTTATAAAGATTAGATAATAGCATGTGGAGGCGACCCCTCCCTGACGAACGCTGCGTTTTACCGGGACTGGAAGTGATTTATTTCCATTTGCCATGACAAAGCAATTAAAGTTTTATAGGAATCCCTTTTTTTATCCTCCATACTTTTTCAACTATTCCTAGATTATTGAGTTTATAAAATAGCGCATTATGCCATACGCTATAAAAAGCACATTTAGAGTCAATGAACGCCATACTATGTAGATCTGCGATTTCGAATAAAGTTTCCTGTAGGCAAAACGCGGTTGTAATACAACTTAGCCATTTTTGAAACCCTTGTTGCTGTGGAGATGGAAATATGGTTTTATTATATAATAATAAAGAATGCATTCTATCTACCAATATATTTTCAATATCAGTGAAATTGGTCTATAACTGGTCGGGTTTTTTCAAAACGTAGAATAGAGTTAAAGAGCTCTACCAAGGCATACACTATTTGTGTCTTACCATATATGATATGCTCTTTTGTGATGTTGTCATGGGATGGACTTTTCCAAAGTTTAATGTCAATTTAAGCCTTTTTATCCTCGTCGCATGTGAACTTACGTTCTGCTGTTTGTGACAGCGTTATTGTAGTAGGGTTTATTCTAGCATAAATTTCCAGTGATTCATCTACTTCTATTTTTAGTTTTTACTTTTGGGATTTAGCTCGTATATTTCAGTAAAGTATTTTTCAAACCCGCTTATGACATTTTCGGCTTAATAGTTAATATCTTTATATATTTTATGATTTCTGATGTGTGTTGCCGGGATGTTTTCTTGTGACGTTTCATTAAATTTCAAAATAGACGAGAGTTGAGAACTTCGTTCGAGTTCTCGGAAAATATTGTTAATGTGGTTGTTCGATGCTATTCTTTGAGGTTTTCTGAAT
>JASEVX010000011.1:46464022-46539022 GCA_031761405.1 Serripes groenlandicus | reverse complement strand
GTAGAAGTAGTAGAAGTAGTAGTAGTAGTAGTAGAAGTAGTAGTAGTAGTAGAAGTAGTAGCAGTAGTAGTTCTACTATTATTATTGTTATTATTAATATGATCATTATTATTATTATTATTATCATTAATAGTATTACTGTTATAATCTTTTTTTTTTTTTTTTTTTTTTTTATTATCATTATTGTTTCAATTATTTTCATTTAATTCTAATATTATCAAAATCCCATACAGAAAGATGTATTGATGGGGTCGAGTTTGATTGCCTTGATGGTTCATGTATCCCAATAGACTGGGTGTGTGACTCCTATGACGATTGCAAAGGGAGTTTAGATGAACTTGAATGTAGGATGGAAGACGGTAAGTTGGAAGTACACAGAATACAGAATAAAGACTCTAACTTTGTAAATAAAGTCTTCAAACCAAATGCATTTTGCTCGTAAGCTATCTGGTTTGTCACGTGTAAACACTAAGATATAAATGCACAGTGGATTTCTCCTTTCTGAACAATGTATATGGATAAAAGACTTAACCGTCTTTGTCCATCCAACACATTATGTATAGAATGAGTCGTATAAAGTGTGGCAAAAGGAGTAAATAATGATTTTGAGTAATTACTCCTTTTGCATTGACTATATTCAAAAGACGTATGTTGCCGATGCCCAAACATTCTTGAAACGCGTCTATATGTGGAAAAGCGTTCTCCTTTTAATTGACATTAAATTTTATCGAATAGTATATGATATAGAACGCCACACTTTTCTTGTGTTGTGATGTGTTCTGTCATGTCTACTGACATGTTATCATGTCCAATTTGCTCGCAAAATGGCATTATTGCCGAGCGCGAGGGTAAACAACGTCATAAATCATCTTATCATGTCCAACTTACATGTTTTTATGTATGACTGACATGTTATCATGTCCAACTTACATGTTATTAGGTCTGTCTGACTGACATGTTATCATGTCCAAATTACATGTTATTATGTCTGACTTACATGTCACTATGTGTAACTTACATTTTACATGTTACATGATATGTGAATCTTTATATATTAAAGTGCACAACATTTAAGTGTACTACATTAAAGTACACTACATTAAAGTACTACATTAAAGTACATTACATGAAAGTACTACATTAAAGTACTATATTAAAGTACTATATTAAAGTATACTACATTAAAGTAATACATTAAAGTACACTACATTAAAGTACACTACATTAAAGTAATACATTAAAGTACACTACATTAAAGTACTATATTAAAAGTACTACATTAAAGTACTACATTAAAGTACACTACATAGAAGTACTACATTAAAGTTACACATACGAACATATAAGTTAGACATAATGTCATGTTAGTTATATATAATAACGTGTGAATTAGACATACTAACACGTCAGATACACATAATAACACATACGTTATACACATTATGATATAATTTAGACATAATAACATGACATATCCCAACATAAGACAGCTGTTGCGTTACATAATTTAATAATAGTAGATACAATTTGTGCACTACTGTTTAAAGAACATATTATGACTCATCAAATCTCTGTTACGTCATTGGGGAAATTGGCGTCAGCACGAATCTAATAAAGCTGCAATTCTGTTGTTTAGTCAATGCCTGTACATTCTTACAGTCATACAGAATAGAACTGTTTGTCAAAGGTTCCCTGGGACTTACGAGCTAACAGTGCAGAGGCATAGCAAGCTGCACGGACTAGCTTGTTGGTCTTGCTCTGCATTGGTCGCAAGTGACCCACGGTTGGGTTTTCCCAAAGAGCCGCTCGATTATTTATTCACAGGCTGTTTGACTTCCGAGTTCAGGTGTGACGAAGGTATGTGTGTATCACAACAGGCTGTCTGCAACCAAACATTAGAGTGTCCATTTGGGGAAGACGAGGAGGATTGCGGTAGGTTAACCGTTGATCATTATGTTCAAGATTCGTTTCATACAGCATTCGTCCTGTTCAAGATTCGTTTTATACAGCATTCGTTATGTTCAAGATTCTTTTTATACAGCATTTTATACAGGATTCGTTATGTTCAAGATTATTTTTATACAGCATTCGTTATGTTCAAGATTTGTTTCATACAGCATTCGTTATGTTCAAGATTCTTTTTATACAGCATTCGTTATGTTTAAGATTCGTTTCATGCAACATTCGTTATGTTCAAAATTGTTTTTATACAGCATTCGTTATGTTCAAAATTCTTTTTTATGCAGCATTCGTTATGTTCAAGATTCGTTTCATACAGCATTCATTCTGTTTAAGATTCGTTTCATACAGCATTCGGTCTGTTTATGATTATTTTTATACAGCATTCGTTATGTTCAAGATTCGTTTCATTCAGCATTCGTTATGTTCAAGATTCATTTCATACAGCATTCGTTATGTACTTGTTATTATATCAAATATTCTTTCATACACTATTTGTTATATTCAATATTCTTTATATTCAATATTCTTTATATTCAATATTCTTTATATTCAATATTCTTTATGTTCACTATTCTTCCTCTGCTTTATTATGTCACGTTGATAAACATAAATGTATATATTTATAATGTAAAAAGAAACATGTATGTTTGCGTTACGAAGTAAAGAGTTTGAATATTGAATATTGAATCTATTCATTATTCGTTATATCAGATAGTCTTCATATCTAATATTCGTTATATCCAATATTTGTGTTATTCGATATTCTTTATTTGAAATCGTTTTTATATCCAATATTATTTCATACAATTTTTTAAGATTAATTCATTATTCTGTACATGTATATCCAATGTTCTTTATATCCAATATTCTTTATATCTTATATGCTTTATAACCAACATTTGTTATCAAAGATTCATCATACAAGACTTGCTATATTCAATATTCTTTATAATTAAGAATTGTCACATTCTTGTTCAAGCACGAGTACTGCTAGACATGATTCATCCGATCACTTCATTACGGCTAGACATGATTCATCCGATCCCTTCGTTACTGCTAGACATGATTCATCCGATCCCTTCATTACTGCTAGACATGATTCACCCGATCCCTTCCTTACTGCAAGACATAATTCATCCGATCCCATAATTACTGCTAGACATGATTCATCCGATATCTTAATAACTGCTAGACATGATTCGTCCGATCCCTTCATTACTGCTAGACATGATTCACCCGATCCCTTCCTTACTGCAAGACATAATTCATCCGATCCCGTAATTACTGCTAGACATGATTCATTCGATCCCTTCATTACTGCTAGACATGATTCATCCGATCCCTTCATTACTGCTAGACATGATTCACACGATCCCTTCATTACTGCTACACATGATTCACCCGATCACTTCATTACTGCTACACATGATTCACACGATCCCTTCATTACTGCTAGACCTGATTCACCGATCCCGCTAGACATGATTCACACGATCCCTTCATTACTGCTAGACATGATTCACACGATCCCTTCATTACTGCTAGACATGATTCACACGATCCCTTCATTACTGCTGCACATGATTCACCCGATCCCTTCATTACTGCTACACATGATTCACACGATCCCTTCATTACTGCTACACATGATTCACACGATCCCTTCATTACTGCTAGACTTGATTCACCGATCCCTCTAGACATGATTCATCCGATCCCTTCAGACATGATTCATCCAATCCTTTCATTACTGCTAGACATGATTCATCCGATCCCTTCATTACTGCTAGATATGATTCATTCATCCGATTACTGCATTACTGCTAGACATGATTCATCCGATCCCTGCATTTCTGCTAGGTATGATTCATCCGATCACTTCATTACTGCTAGACATGATTCATCCGATCCCTTCATAGTCCAATCATCCCGTGAGAGGTCAAAAACTATGTCAAATTGAATGAACATTTTGTTAACACTCTAGAGGCCTCATTTTTAACTTGAGCATGTTGAAACTTTATCAGAATGTTTGGCTAGGAGAGCTTGGTCGTTTTCCCCTATCTATGTTATGTCGAGAAAGGTCACTTAAATGTTGGTGTAAGATAATGTCAAAAACTGATTCTCCTATTTATTTTATGTATAAAGATCTATGCGACAATGTCAGAGGTAATTGTTGGACATCACGGATTAAGACTATCATAGATCACCTAGGATCTAGTCAATTAAGATATAACTTTAATACCAACTCAAACGCTTTTCACAATATGAAACAGACACTACGATATCAGTTCTTACAAGAATGGAATACTAACATAAATTCGTTACCTAAACTAGACTATTTTTGTAAATTTAAGGAATGTTTTGAATTAGAAAATTATTTAAAAGTTATAACTGATGACAACTTGAGAATACACATGAGTCGTTTGCGCTTAAGTTCCCATCGTTTAGAAAGTGAGCAGGTTAGATTCAATAATATAAACAGAGAAAACAGAATATGCAAAATATGTAACAAAAATGTAGTGGAAACAGAATTTCATTTTCTTTTAGTATGTACAAAATACAGTTCACTTAGATCTAAATATTTAGGAAATGTAACATGGCCCTCAATGCAAAAGTTCATAGCAATAATGTCTCAAACAAACAAAAAGAAACTGTACAATCTTGCTAAATATATCAAGGAAGCTATGTTAATTAGAAAAAATACCCTTGATGATATTGCTGTTTCTTAATATATATAATATATCTATAGGTGCTACCTATTTACGAAAAAAACGCAAGATAATTATAAACAAAAATTTAAGAGCATACTTTGGCCATAAATAAGGATTTATAAGTAATTGACTAGACAATAATAATGTTTATGGCATGTGTCTTGCATTATCAAAACATATTTGCAATTCTTATTGCTGTTGTCTATTATTACGAACAGAAAATAATAAAGTAAAGACTTTCAGAAAATCAAGGAATACATTTATAATGAACGCGGTTAAAACATGAGGGCCAAGATGATCCTTAATCGATCACCTGCATTATGGTAAAGAAGCAAATAGATCAGCCCTTTTCTGATGCCACTGGCGACTGCCTTTTTCAAGCAGTCAATATGACAAATTATGTAAGGGGTCACATTTCTGCTAAACCCTTCCCCTATTAGAGACGGTTTCAGAGGCCTATGATTTAGGAAAAGATTGTCGCAACAAGAACAATTGCTCCTTATGAGAAAGTTATCCTTTTGCCAAAATGTTTGATAAATAATTACACTTTGAATGATTGAGTCAATAGCTCATGTATAGGAATTAGGGGTCTTTCATGTTGATACCACTTTTTTGCGGGAAACGACGTCACTCCATTGACGTTACGCCAAGATGAAGTGTAACGGAAATGACGTCACGTCCTTCTTTGGCTACGATACAGTCAAAATTTAGTTTCGGGCGTAGAAGGCTAATGCTGTCGTTTTTTTGACGAACGGGAAAACATATTTCTTAGATTTCCATTTATTTTTAACTTTTCGTACAAATGTTAATTCCAGCACTTTAATGATCTTAAATATCGATTTTAAAAAAAAATAATTAAAAAGACGACAATAATTTTCAATCCGTGTTTTTCTGCTCATGTTATACATACCCAAAATACCGATTTAAAAAAAAATGATTAAAAAGTCGACAATAATTTTCAATCTGTGTTTTACGTCTGCTTTTTATACATATCCAAAATGGCGGCCCCCATGATTTTTTTTCAGTTTCATTTCAGTAAGCTTCATGGGTTATTGAAAAAAAATCTCACGCCCGTTAACTATAAGCGAAAAAACCCATTATGGTTTTTTTTCGTATTAACATTGAATTGTTTGTATTTGTATGTAATTTTATGTAATATGTTAATAGGCAAAGCCTAGGTCGTGTGAAAGCAAGAACAATTAATTAAGCACTGTCTGTCCCCCAACAAGAAACAAATTAATAGGCAAATTGTAGAAATTTAAGTTACAAAAACAGAATTTGAAAAACATATTGAAAAAAACGAAACTTAGCATGCATTTAAGTTTAATTTGTACATATATATCTGTTTTATTTTTTATTAGGTCAGGATTGTAATAGACTGTAAGATTTCCAAGGATGTTGATGGAAAACAACACTAGAAGGCATTGAAGAATGTTCTGATTTATTTTTACAAATGCCAGTTATTTGTAAACTAGTAATACATATAATTGAAAACTGACTCTTACCATGGTTGATTGAATGACTTGCGCTTAACATTACTCCACACAACAATCTTACAAGGCAGATGGCTAACTTTGCATGATCTGGCTGAATGTATAATCTTGAGACAATTTAAGATGACTGAGAAAAATGTAATTTTTGACAAATATTTTCAAAAGTCCCATTTATAATGATGTATGTTGGAAAGGTTAAAGTTTAGCCGGCCTTGTCTGATGTAAATTACTTGATTTCTGTGACTAATCCGAATACATTGTCGGAATGGTGTAATTGATCCAAAATGAACATATCCAAAATGAACAATATGTTCCTATTCAACAACATTTTCACTTTGAACACCTATCTCCTTTTCTGGTTTTTAATTTGTAAAACATGAAAACAGCATCAGATTATTTGTTAATAAGTACCAGACTTAGTGTCAACAACAGTTACTGAATATATATACATGTATCTGAAATATGTTGTTTGAAAAAAAAATGGATAATATAAGATCTGATCAATATATTCAATATACATTTTATTGCATAAAACAATAAACAGTATGTTTATAGCAAATAAAGAAATTATAAAAAGTACAAACAGAGAAATGGATTTTCCAGAAGAATTTGCAATAATTTAACATTGTTAGTGATCATGTTAAAATTGCTCTATTATAAAAATATGATGTATAAATTTCGTTAAAACTTTGATATTAGAACGGTTATCAAAGCTGGATCAATCCTTGAACATGTACAGATTCTCAGAGTTATCAATGTTGATAACCATTCCTTTTTTTAATTGTTATTGCTCAATTATAAAAGCTTTTGAAAAGGGTACAGGGAGTAAACTATTTTCACTAGAAGCCTGGATAAAAATGTAATAAGTGTTTAAGTAAGACAACTCCCCACAACATAATTGTTTCATGTATACATTGTTAAGTTTAGTTGCCTCTTTCAAAACATGTACCTGCTGAGATTTGATCTTAGAACTCTTGTTAGACCAGGTGTTTTACCATTAAACTACAGTATAGGTTTTTATTTTGAGCAGCAGTTCATGAAAATATGTGTACTTTTATTACCAGTAAAGTATAAGAATTTTTTTGTTACAATGAATGTATACCAATTTAAATTTTACCATTTCTATTGTATAGATTATACAATTTCACACAGAAAAATGGATTTCACAATAAATTACATAGAAAACAGATACATTTCTGAGGTATTTCAGTTATATCAGAGGACAGAACACTTATGTGAGGTCACTGGGTGACTAACATAACTGACATTAATTATGAACTGCCTTATAGCCTTTTTCTGTTGAAAAACAGATTACGTTTTCTTTATTGTTCAACCAAAATATTTATACAAATTTATTTGAATAAAAAGTATTTTGAGTGTTTGTTGAATTTAAAAAGAGATTGATCCTCTTTATCTACAGATTTCAATGCTCAGTTTGTTTTTACCTTATTTGAGTTTGATATAGTTAGTGTACATTGCCCTGTTTCATAGACGGACCTAAATCGGTGACCGTAAAAGGCTTTTATTTTGCATTTGCTCTTCAATTTGAAGAGTTCTATGACATCATTGGTTGTTGTGCTCCCAAGTATGAAAATAGTGCTGTCAATAGATGTTGAATCTTTTTCAAATATTGTTTGAATACATACATGCAGAGTATTTTAAATAACCTAGTGAAAATAATGTTTAAATTCTTAGTACCAAGTTTGTCCAATCTGATCAATAAACACATTTTGGATAAAAAAAAAAAGAAGGAAACTACTAGAAATTCAGCCTGTTGAAAGAAAAGTAAAGTGTTTTACTGATAGCCCCCATATGACATCATTTCTTTTAAACAATCATGACTCATTTGAGTTTGATCAATAAACACATTTTGGTTAAAAAAAAGATGAATCTACTAGAAATGCAGCCTGTTGAAAGACAAGTAATGTGTTTTACTGATAGTCCACATATATATGACATCATTTCTTTAAAACAATGGACTCATTTGAGTTTGATCAATCAACACATTTTGGATAAAAAAAAAGATAAATCTACTAGAAATTCAGCCTGATGAAAGAAAAGTAATTTGTTTTATTGATAGCCCACATATGACATCATTCCTTTAAAACAATGGACTCATTTGAGTTTGATCAATAAACAAATTTTGGATAAAAAAAAATATGAAACTACTAGAAATTCAGCCTATGGAAAGAAAAGTTATGTGTTTTACTGATAGTCCACATATAACATCATTTCTTTAAAACAATAGACTCATTTGAAGGCATGAAAGTGTTTTCCTCTCTTTCAGGTTGGAGGATATAGACATTAAGACATTTACTATGTATACCCCAAAATCAGGGTGAACTGATTCTGGTCATACTTTCATGATTTGACAAAGACTAGGTCATAGACATAAACTGTTAAACTGTACAATGTAAAAAAATAATGTAAATTGAAGGCAAATAATTTGAAATTGACTGTAGTTTTGTTTGTTTGCTACATTTACTGCAATAAATAGATAAACGTCTTAAAGTCAATACAACTAGACAGTCGAAGATATGATAGTTTTAATAGCTATTTTCTTGAGTGGAGTCAACATTTGACAAGACGGCTTCGGCTTCAAATGACAGATACAGTCATAAACGATACACACCATGTGACGTCACGCGATGTGACGAAAGCATCGTGGATCGTTCCCAACAGATATAACAAATAATTTAGAAATGAAGTTATATTTTTAAGCAAATTATTGATATAATAAATAGCTTACCTTGAAATGAAGCTATGCCGATACAGAAACAGAATTGTTCGTCCTTTTCAGTTAAAATAATATCCGAGGCCAGTGTAACGAACGATAACTTCCGTTGAAATTATTTACAATCATTTTCAAGTGTTTATTGCTTCTCTATATTGCAAAGATATAAAATCCATGAAATAATGATGACAGGTACAAAAGAATAGTCGACTTAGCCTTCATAAAGTCCTTCCAGTGAATGAAATCCATTTGTGACGAGTCAAACTATCTTTTCCTACCATTCCTGTCGTTTTCCTTTTGTTATTTATTTATTACTTGCCTTACAATGACGTTACTTTTCGTTGCAATGACGTCACATTTGGCAATCTCTATTACATAGGCGCTCTCACTCTCTATTACATAGGCGCTCTACATTCACCAGTAAGACCGGAAGCAAAATGGCCGAAAAAAAGTGCTATGGGGTTGAGATTTGATATGTGAAAAACAGTAAGATTGTACTGAATTCTCGTTGTTTTGATCTCGTATGATGTGTTCGTACGTATAACCTATAGGCGTGCTTCGCTCGAGCCTTCGGCTCAAGCTTTCACACGTATTAATGTATTATGTCTGTCTTTGCCATATAATTATTTTGTAAATGGCCAAAGGCAAAAATATTGCTGATTGCCAATAAATATGAGTGGTGATATGTAGGCCAAGTTTGAATATGAGTCATGTCGGGTCAAAAAGTAGGTAACTAGATCAAAATGAAGAAAAGTCTCGTTAACACTCTAGAGGATGCAATTTGTTTGCTTCAGCAGTTTGAAATGTTATCAGAATGTTTGTCTTAATGATATCTGAGTCAAGTTCGAATATGGGACATATTCGGTCAGAAACTATGTCACTAGGCTAAATTGAAAGGAAATCGTGTACATTCTTTAGAGGCTGCATTTTTAACTTGAGCATGTTGAAACTTTATCAGAATGTTTTTCTTGATGATATGTAGGCCAAGTTTGAATTTGGGTCATGTCTGTTCAAAAACTTGGTTAGGAGGCAAATTTGAAGGAAAATCTTGTAAAAACTGTAGAAGTCAAAACTTTGTCGGAATGTTCGTCTGTATGCTATCTAGGTTAAGCTCAATTATGGGTCAAAAACTAGGTCACTAAGCTAAATTGATGGACACTCTTGTTTAACACTCTGGAGGCCGCATCTTTCAGCAGTTTGCTTCAGAATGTTTGTCTTAATGATATCTAGGCCAAGTTAGAATATGGGTCATATTTGGTTAACAACTAGATCACTAGGCCAACTTGAAGGGAAATAGTGTTAAAACCCCGGAGTACGCAATTTAACTTTGAGCAAGTTGAAAATTTGTCAGAATGTTTGTCTTGGTGATATCTAGTCCATGTATGAATATGGGTCATATTAGGTAAGAAAAAAAAGGTCAATAGACCAATTGTCAGAATAATTGTCTTGATGTGTTTTGCATAAGAAATCAGGGGCGTAGCTCCCTTTCGGCACTGTAGGCACGTGACTTCACATTTTTTCTCAAAATGCAGCTGCGGCGATAGACATCTGCGAAATGTATCAACCAGATCAGCCTGCGCTTTCCGCGCAGACTGATCCGGCCGACACATTCCGTCTTAGGGGGATAGAGTAGGGATTCCTGAAACAAAAAAATCCTCAGGAGGCGAAAAGTGTCTATCCGGGTAGGCCTGTGAGGCATGCTTAGGCTGATCCGGGTCGATACTTTACGCACAGTCGACAATGTTGATTTTCTCACGACACGGACTACACATTGATTATTGCAAAGCTACGCCCCTGGAAATCCCATTGCATACTTCAGGTGAGCGATCTAGGGCTCAGATGAGGAATGGTGTCCCCAAGGTATAAACTCAGAACTGTAGAAGCCAAAGTTTTGTCAGAATGTTCGTCTTAATGATATCTAGACCACGTTCCAATATGGGTCATATTGCGTTAACAACTAGATCAGTAGGCCAAGTTGAAGGAAAATAGTGTTAAAACTCCGGAGGACGCATTTTCTTACTTTGAGCAAGTTGAAACTTTGTAAGAATGTTTGTCTTGGTAATATCTAGTCCATGTTTGAATATGGGTCATATTAGGTAAGACAAAAAAGGTCACTAGGCCAAATAAAGGAAAATCGTGTTAACACTGGAGGTTTCATTTGAATATTTTTCAGAATAATTGTCGTGATGTGTTTTGCATTGGAAATCACATTGCATACTTCAGGTGAGCGATCTAAGGCCATCATGGCCCTCGTTCATACTTCAGGTGAGCGATCTAGTGCCATCATGCCCTCGTTAATACTTCAGGTGAGCGATCTAAGGCCTTCATGGCCCTCGTTCATACTTCAGGATAGCGATATAAGGCCATCATGGCCCTCGTTCATACTTCATGTGAGCGATCTAGGGCCATCATGACACTCGTTCATACTTCAGGTGAGCGATCTAAGGCCTTCATGGCCCTCGTTCATACTTCAGGTGAGCGATCTAAGGCCATCATGGCCCTCGTTCATACGTCAGGTGAGGATCTAAGGCCATTACGGCCCTCATCCATACTTCAGTTGAGCGATCTAAGGCCATTATGGCCCTCGTTCATACTTCAGGTGAGCGATCTAAGGCCATCATGGCCCTCGTTCATACTTCAGGTGAGCGATATAGGGCAATAATGGCCCTCGTTCATACTTCAGGTGAGCGATCTAGTGCCATCATGGCCCTCGTTCATACTTCAAATGAGCTATCTAGGGCCATCATGGCCCTCGTTCATAATTCAGTTGAGCGATTTAGGGCCATCATGGCTCTCGTGTTTACAACTCCTAAGTAACCCATGTCATGTCTTCCCTCTGAGTTAATATGAGAAGCTTAGGTTCTAAGGTGTGATTTTATATGAAGTTTCACAAGTGTTCTTTATTGAGTGTATACGAGAAGCTTATGAAGCAGATACCTCCGATGTGTATATGGGAATACATACGCAGTACGTTTTCAAAACCTAAGTACCTCATTCCTTTTGTTCTGCATTGTTTAGGCTGACATTTAGCTTTACTTCTTTCAATGTTACAGGCTGTGACGGTGATGACTTCATGTGCTCAGACACCACCTGCGTTAGCCAGAGCGATCGATGTAACCATGTTCCGGACTGTCCCGATGGCTCAGATGAGGATTGGTGTCCCCAAGGTATAAACTCAGAACTGTAGAAGCCAAAGTTTTGTCAGAATGTTCGTGTGTATGATATCTAGGTCAAGCTCAAATATGGGTCATATTGTGTTAGAAACTAGCCAAATTGATGGACACTCGTGTTAACAATCTGGAGGCCGCATTTTGCAGCAGTTTGCCTCAGAATGTTTGTCTTAATGATATCTAGACCACGTTCCAATATGGGTCATATTGCGTTAACAACTAGATCAGTAGGCCAAGTTGAAGGAAAATAGTGTTAAAACTCCGGAGGACGCATTTTCTTACTTTGAGCAAGTTGAAACTTTGTAAGAATGTTTGTCTTGGTAATATCTAGTCCATGTTTGAATATGGGTCATATTAGGTAAGACAAAATAGGTCACTAGGCCAAATAAAGGAAAATCGTGTTAACACTGGAGGTTTCATTTGAATATTTTTCAGAATAATTGTCGTGATGTGTTTTGCATTGGAAATCACATTGCATTCTTCAGGTGAGCGATCTAAGGCCATCATGGCCCTCGTTCATACTTCAGGTGAGCGATCTAGTGCAGTCATGCCCTCGTTCATACTTCAGGTGAGCGATCTAAGGCCATCATGGCCCTCGTTCATACTTCAGGTGAGCGATCTAAGGCCATCATGGCCCTCGTTCATACTTCAAGTGAGCGATATAGGGCCATCATGACACTCGTTCATACTTCAGGTGAGCGATCTAGTGCCATCATGGCCCTCGTTCATACTTCAGGCGAGCGATCTAGGGCCATCATGGCCCTCGTTCATACTTCAGGTGAGCGATCTAAGGCCATCATGGCCCTCGTTCATACTTCAGGTGAGCGATCTAAGGCCATCATGGCACTCGTTCATACTTCAAGTGAGCGATCTAAGGCCATTACGGCCCTCATTCATACTTCAGGTGAGCGATCTAATGCCATTATGGCCCTCGTATATACTTCAGGTGAGCGATCTAAGGCCATTATGGCCCTCGTTCATACTTCAGGTGAGCGATCTAAGGCCATCATGGCCCACGTTCATACTTCAGGTGAGCGATCTAGTGCCATCATGGCCCTCGTTCATACTTCAGGTGAGCGATCTAGTGCCATCATGACACTCGTTCATACTTCAGGTGAGCGATCTAGTGCCATCATGGCCCTCGTTCATACTTCAGGTGAGCGATCTAAGCAATCATGGCCCTCGTTCATACTTCAGGTGAGCGATCTAGTGCCATCATGACACTCGTTCATACTTCAGGTGAGCGATCTAGTGCCATCATGACACTCGTTCATACTTCAGGTGAGCGATCTAGTGCCATCATGACACTCGTTCATACTTCAGGTGAGCTATCTAGTGCCATCATGGCCCTCGTTCATACTTCAGGTATAAACTCAGGCTTAATTCGTGACCTCGATTAAGACTTCGGACATCATTCGATTTAACTCGTAAAGGCGTTTTAAACTTCGGAAGGCGTTCGGGCAATCTCGTGAACCCGAGTTAGACATCGGACGTCTTTAAGATTAGCTCGTAAACGCGATTTAAAACTCGGAAGTCGTTCGGCTAATATCGTTAACCCGAATTAAACTTGAAAGCCCCATCCTCACTGTCCAGGATCTTGTCCCGGTATCTCCACGTATTCTCGTTTGACTTCGGCATTGCAAAACTTGCATTGGATGAATAAAGAAATCTACGACTTGTATGATGAGTTATGTCTAACAGAAGAAGACAAACCAATCACAAGTCATATACATTGTACATGGAACATAACTAGTTATTATTTGTTGGTTAGCATAATTAGAAATCTGGGGCAACGCATTACATGTATTATTCTATTCATACTAGAGGTAAAACATTCCTAATGTGACTCGGCAATTGCCATGTTATGATGGCAGCCGTCATTAAAAACAAATTGCTTGTGATCCTACAAACGTTACTAATCTCTTACGACATCAAACGAAAATTATCGAGCTCTATTATGTGGATGTTCTATCAAAATAGTTTTAATGCCCCCTCGAACAATACTGATTTCTAACGACTTCATACGGAAATAATCCTGCTCTATTTGTATTTTTTACCATTAAAATCGTGCCTGCAACGAATTGCTAATCCACACAGGTGGTGTTTTCGCGGTTTTAAACAAACACAATCATAACAAAAGTGAACGAATGTTCCGAAGAGCCCCACTTTTATCCGTACATCGTTTGTATACGCAAACGAGACACATTTGAGCCGTCCCGCGAGAAAACCAACATTATGGACTCTGCGGAATGTATCGACCCAGATCAGCCTGCGCCGTCAGCGCAGGCTAATCCGAGCCGACACATTCCGTCTCAGGTGGATAGAGGTATAGAGTAATGTTATCATCAGGAGGCTAAAGGTGTATATCCGAGTAAGCCTGCGTGGCATGCTTAGGCTGATCTGGGTCGATAGCATACGCATTGTCCACAGTGGTGGTTTTCTCGCGGGACGGCTCATTTGTAATGAATACAGGAAGGTTGAGTGATCACTGCTATTATATAATTGTGATTGAGTGATCACTGCTATTATATAATTGTGATTGAGTGATCACTGCTATTATATAATTGTGATTGAGTGATCACTGGTATTATCTAATTGTGATTGAGTGATCACTGCTATCGTATAATTGTGATTGAGTGATCATTGCTAATATATAATTGTGATTGAATGATCATTTATATCTTCTAATTGTGATTGCGTTATCATTGCTATCGTATAATTGTGATTTAGTGATCATTGCTATTATATAATTGTGATTGAGTGATCACTGATATCGTATAATTGTAATTGGGTGGCCATTGATATCGTATAATTGTGATTGAGTGATCACTGATATCGTATAATTGTAATTGGGTGGCCATTGATATCGTATAATAGTGATTGAGTGATCATTGCTGTCGTATAATAGTGATTGAGTGATCACTGCTATCGCATACTTGTGATTGAGTGATCACTGATATCGTATAATTGTGATTGAGTGATCATTGATATCGTATAATAGTGATTGAGTGATCATTGCTATCGTATAATAGTGATTGAGTGATCATTGCTATCGTATAATAGTGATTGAGTGATCACTGCTATCGTATACTTGTGATTGAGTGTGTTTAGTGTTGATGACAGACTGTTGCTTGTCGTTGTGATTGGGTAGTTAGTTATTGAATGGTCGATATGAGCCGTCCCGCGAGAAAACCAACATTATAGACTCTGAGTAAAGTATCGACCCGGAACAGGCGAAGCATGCAGCGCAGGCTAAACCGGGCAGACACTTTTCTATGGAACGCCTTAACTGTCTTACTATGTTGTATTGTATTATACGCAGTACATTTTCATGTATACGAGGTACATATTTCATTTGACGTGGTACAGTTTGCATGATATGCAGTGCATTTTGTATAATATTATACAATTATGGACTTTTCAGCTGTTATACATGATGTGATATGCACCAAAAAATTCATTATTGACCGAGGCGATAGCCGAGGTCAATAATGATTTTTTTGGTGCATATCAACATCATGTATAACAGCTGAAAAGTCCATAACTGTTTTATTATATAACCCTTAATTTATCATATTGTTTTGATATTGATCAACTTAAAAGAAAACAGAGGACCACTCAAGGAACATTTCTGTTGTATGTTGTATACATTTCTGTCTCATGATAACTACGTTTTTGACATGATAACAGTCTAAAACGCGCGTCTAAAATGTTGGTAATGCACGTGCATGACGTAATTTAAAAAAAATTACGTCACCGGAATGACCACTCGGAGGTTTCCGTGGTCATTCGGAACGCAGCTCTGAAAATTCCGTAGCGTACGGATAAAGGCGAAGGATATTAATAGGCGGCTCGTGGGATTCCCCGGTCTTCCCCTGTTACTATTTATAAAACGGGTCAATATCAGAATAAAACGGGTCAATATCAGAAAGAAACGGTCAATATCGCTAGATATTATTTCTAAAAAAATACTTTTTAGCCAATGAAAAGGCGTCTATTTATAGGTTATATAATAAATAGTGGTTATTTAATAATATGAAGTGCATAAGTATGAAGATACAGTAGAATAACCATTATATAGTGTGCAAACAACGTCATATGCAATACAAACAACATTATATGCAGTATATTCTTCAATACGTGTGGTGGTACTTTGATTATATGCGGTGGTTTAAACTTTATACGCGGTGCTTTAACATTGGGGATGATCATACTTTCCGGCATTCTCCGGCATTCTCCGGAATTATTTCCGGAAATTACCGAGCATGACAGATAGGTTTGAACATTAACACCGTCTAATACATTTTAAAAAGGCCTTGTGGAATAATCTTTATGAAAAGTGTACACATTTTCTAAATAGACGAGATGCAGAATGTCGTCTATGCAGACGATCTCTAATTCCTGGAGCAGACAACTCTTGAAATCATTATGGTCAAAGGATAAATTGCTCATCTTGAGAAATTCCTCCATTTGTCACAATGCGTTCAACCAGGGTGAGTGTATTAAATACACTCAGCATGGTTCAACCAACCCTTCTTCAATAATTATGCTTTCATTTATTAAGATTTTCTATAGTTTTGCCTTAAAGTCATCTGATGCATACTTGTTGTATTACGGAAAAGATTTAAAAATGTGTTTAGGTTACCACTTTATGGTAATGTTTCCTCATAAAAACAACTTTAAATTCCTCAGCAGCTTCTGGAAATAAGAAAAATAACTTGAAAAGTGATTTACATGATATATTTGATTTTGTCTTTGGGAAAAGGCATAACTTTTTTTTTTCTGAACAGTGTAGGTCCAAATCAGCCTGCATATTTGCTCTGCTTATCATAATCGTCATAAGTTGACTATAGCTTCTAATAAGCATATGTAAGTACATGTAATAATCTACTCATATAACATAAGCATTCGAGCTTGTGAGAGGTCATATATTATTAGGCTAGTAATATTCAGACTTTAGATTTTAGATTTTGATCAGACTGCAAAATCATGCCGAATGAACAGACCAATCTCGTCTAGAGCGGATTTCAGTGCAGACGACGACATTTCTGCCCCTCGTGTATTCAGAACATGTGTACACATCTATTTATAAATTATTCAAGCGCTTTTTTTAAAATTGAGTAAACGGTGTAAATGTCACGTTATATCTATCTGTCTGACTCGGTATTTTTCTGGATAAATAATTACGGAGAATGCCGGAAAGTATGATCATCCTAATGAAAAATGTACCGTATATAAAGCTGCTTACACCATGTATACATTAGTATGGACCGAACATATTGCCAAATGCATTGCCTACTATGATTTTTTATGAACACATACATAATAATGCACCAGGTATAAAGATACGTGCAGGCACTTCATATATTAAAACATACATCGCATATATTGACCAACATACAGCGTATACATGTGAAACTACTGCATACACAAACAAATACACCACATATAATGTCATTTGTACTGCATAGTTTATAGTTTGTATTGCACATGACGTTGTTTGTACAACGTATAATGGTTATTCTACTGTTTAAACACTAGTTTGCACTGCATATTATTCAATAATCACCACACGTAATAGAAAAGACACTGCATATCATGAATAATGTACCACGTCAAATGAAATATGTACCTCATATACGTGAAAATGTACTGCATATCATACAATACAACATACTAAGACAGTAAAGGCGTTCCATACTTTTCGCCTCCTGGTGATTTTCTGTGTCATGAATCATTACTCTATACATCCATTCCCCTGAGACGGAATGTGTCGGCCCGGATCAGGCTGCGCTGACTGCACAGGCTTATCTGGGTCGATATATTACGCAGAGGCCATAATGTTTGTTTTATCGCAGGACTGGTCATACGTGGTATGATTGATTGTTTTGTGTTTTACGCCGCTTTCTACAATTTGCAGTTATATCATGGCGTGTCCGGGGTAAGTTACCAGTACTACTGGTCCATTTATCCAAACATCAGCCAGTAAGTCGTAATGCTAACCCTGCAACCCTGAGCGCCAAGGAAGGCAGCCATTACTACCATTTTTAAAATCGTTGGTATAAATCGGCCGGGAATCAAACCCTCAACCTGCCACACACGAGGCGGTCTCGATATATGGTATGACAGCGAGTTATTGATATATTGTTATGGTATATATATGAGCCGTTCCACAAAAAAAACCACAACATAATGGACTCTGCGTAATGTATCGATCCAGATCAGCCTGCGCAGTCCGCGCATGCTAATCCGGGCCGACACATTCCGTCTCAGGGAGATAGAGGTAAAGAGTAATGATTCCTGAAGTAGAAAATTCACAGGAGGCGAAAATTGTCTGCCTGGATTAGCCTGCGCAGCATGCTTAGGGTGATCCGGGTCGATATTTTACGCAGAGTCCACAATGTTGGTTTTCTCGTGGAACGGCTCATATATATGGAAAAACACACATGTCGCCGTTATAAAACTGAAAACCCTGATGAAAATGGCGTTGAACTGAAATCAATCAGTAGGCTTTCTTTAAAACAATCTGCCAATCATCTGTAAATAATTCAAGTTCTTTCAATTGTTATAGTGCTGGTATGTATAGAATCACTGCGTGCGTGTGAGGACAATACGATGTGCTATAGACAAGACCAGGCCTGTGACGGCAATCGAGACTGTGACGATGGCAGTGACGAGAGCAACTGTACGGCAACACAGGTCAATCTGAACCTAGGTAATACTTAACTCTTTCAGCGCCGAACTGTTCAAAGTAGACTCTTCCATGTTCAAAATCGGGCGTCTCCATTTCTCATATAACGAAAGTTTTGGAATATTTTGATAACTAGAAGACAAACAAAGCTAATTGTAGGCGAGACAGCTCGTTACGAACTGTCTCCTCTGAATCTGTATTGTTTGCAAAAACATCAATATTGCCTTTGGCTCTGAAAGAATTAACATTATTCGCCGCCACAACTGAAAACGTTTACTCTGTGCTCAGAATTCGTGCTCAATAAATTAATCTGACTGGTTATAAGGTAATTCATTCAAATCTGATTGGTTAGAAAGTAATTCATTCAAATCTGATTGGTTAGAAAGTAATTCATTCAAATCTGATTGGTTATAAGGTAATTCATTCAGATCTGATTGGATATAAGGTAATTCATTCAAATCTGATTGGTTAGAAAGTAATTCATTCAAATCTAATTGATTAGAAAGTAATTCATTCAAATCTGATTGGTTAGAAAGTAATTCATTCAAATTAGAAGGTTATTCAAGACAGTTGTGCAAGACAATTACAAATAAAAACAGAATTAATCATCTAAAGATACTATGATTTTTTTTTACTTTTCCCGCAAACTTTTTCAACAAATCTATATTGTAATAATTCATTCAATTTCTCACCTGTTCTCAGAACAGACGATTATCATATACAACAAGGGTTAGATTAACGTCCCGCAAGAAAACGAACAGTATCGACCCGGATCAGCCTTAGCATGCCGCGCTGGCTTACCCGGATAGTCACTTTTCGCCTCCTGTGGATCATCTGTTTCAGAAATCATTACTCTATACCTCTATCCCCCTGAGACGGAATGTGTCGGCCCGGATCAGTCTGCGAGGACTGCGCAGGCTGATCTGGGTCGATACATTACGCAAAGGCCATACTGTTGGTTTTCTCGCGGGACGGTTCATATGATGTCTTATGCTTTTAAAAGATCTATGGCAAAAATGTTATACATCTTGGATTTCCAAGCAAGCAGGATTATGATGAGGAAAATACCATCAAGAGTCATCATCCTTTTCACACAATGCTTTTGAAATATCGTATGTGTCAAAGGCGTAAAACTGTGTTTATATCATGGAATGGATTTGCATTGTTTGCATTGTTTTTGTTTTTGTATAATTTCAGAAGTAGTTGAAGAAGTTGACATAGTTCTCCCATAACAGGAAGGGCAACCAATTGAATAATATGTACTCAAAAACGCAAACATAATCCGAACACGTACGGACATTATGTATTAATTTAGAAAATTGTAAATACATTAATTTCTTTATATCATATTTTTGAGGGGAAAAAGAAACTAACTGAAGTCACTTGCATGCCTTACACAGTCCAAAACCTTAGACATCCAATCCTTTTAAACAGTCTAATACCGTAAATAGTCAAACAAATTTAACTTCCAAGCCCTTAAACTGTCCAATACCTTAAACAGTCCAATACATTAAACAGTCCAATCCCTTAAACAGTCTACTCCCTAAAACAGTCCAATACCTTAAAAAGTCCAATACCGTAAACAGTCCAATACCTTAAACAGTCCAATACCGTAAACAGTCCAATACCTTAAACAGTCCAATACCGTAAACAGTCCAATACCTTAAACAGTCCAATCCCTTAAACAGTCTAATCCCTTAAACAGTCATATACCTTAAACAGTCCTATACCTTAAACAGTCCAATACCTTAAACAGACCAATCCCTTACGCAGTCCAATCTATTAAACAGTCCAATCCCTTAAACAGTCCAATACCTTAAACAGTCCAATACCTTAAACAGTCCAATCCTTTAAACAGTCCAATCCCTTATGTAATCACGAATGTTTGTAGATTGTCTACAATATATGTTACTACTCGCCAAAACACACCTTAATACTTATGCATCACACTGATTACGTAACATACTCATATTCGTATTGATAGTGTAATACTACGTTAAGTTTAGAGAATGATTCCAATCTACATTCGAATAGTTGGTGAATGTCTACAATAGAAACTGTTTGGTGAAAGATACCTTAACTTATGAATCCCACTCATTACGAGGATTACGTTAAATTACATGTATAACACCATGTATAACCCCTATCCCTCTACACACAACTTGCACAACACGTGCATATACATCTTTTCACGGTTTTATAGTTATAGTTATATTCCAGAACATAAAAGCCAAGACCGGCCTGCACATTCATACTGCAACTGCACATTCATTCTGCCACTGCACATTCATACTGCCACTCCACATTCATACTGCCACTCCACATTCATACTGCCACGGTACATTTATATTGTCACTGCACATTCATACTGCCACTGCACATGCATACTGCCACTGCACATTCTAACTGCCACTGCACATTCTAACTGCCACTGCACATTCATACTGCCACTGCACATTCTAACTGCCACTGCACATTCTAACTGCCACTGAACATTCATACTGCCACTGCACATTCTAACTGCCACTGCACATTCTAACTGCTGCCACTGCACATTCATACTGCCAATGTACATTCATACTGCCACTGCACATTCATACTGTCACTGTACATTCATACTGACACTGAACGTTCATACTGCCACTGCAAATTCATACTGCCACTGAACATTCATACTGCCAACTCTTTTTTTCCCGGCGTCATCATTGTTCGCTACTCATTTTTATCAATCTTTATCGCAGGAAACGTCGTTAATCCTTTTTCACATACAAACAAGAAACGGCAGCAAACGACTTCGAAAAAATTTGGTTAAAATGTGGTAAACCAGTATTAATGAAGTAGTAATTACTGAAAATAATTGAAATTAACGTGACAAAAGGAGTGATTGCACAGCATAAGCACAGTCTTCTTTTGTCACAATGTTTTCAAAACTAAGTCGTCTGCTGCAGATGCGTCAGAAAGGCATCTACATGTGGTAAAGGGTTAATATATTAGCCCGTTAAAAGACCAAGGATTGTAAGTAATACAAGCTGCTGGAATGAAGCAGGCTAAGGGTTAAACTTCGATCATCAGTCCACGATGCTGCTGAACTAGATACTCGGTTAATTAACTCTTTTAGGGCAGAATTGTTCAAAGTTGACTCTTCCATGTTCAAAATCGTGCGTCTCCATTTCTCATATAATGACAGTTTTGGACTATTTTGATAACTAAAAGACGAACAATGCTGATTTCAGGTGAGACAGCTCGTTACGAGCAGTCTCACGTGAAATCTGCATTGTTTAAAAAAGCCTTTAATTGCCTTTGGCAGCGAAAGTGTTAAATGTCCTATATCTTTGTAATGTGTTTCTTTTTCACACGGGCCATGTGGCCTATTGAATTTATATCCATAATAAACTTATTCTCTAACATGATAATCTTATGTTTTTATAAAGTCCTTTATAGAAGCATAACAGTGTATTCGCAAACTGCCACTTAATAACAGTTAACGGAAGGGCGTGTTTGCATTATCCTATTGTCCTGACTATCAAAACATCAGGGAACCGCCGTTGTCGAGTGGTTAGCGTCGTGGATTTATAACCGGGCGTTCCAGGTCCGATCCCCAGTCTCGGCGGTTATAGTGTAGTGCCCTTGTGCAAGGCACATTTCTTAGTCTAGTACGGATTTGTTTACACAGGGTACACTGTCGCCGTGATATAACTGAAATGGAGTTGAAACTGGCGTAAATTCCCAATAAAACAAACAAGTTAACAGATCAATGCGCGGCTTGGTGCGGATCTCTAAAGATCGGATTGGGGCAGGCAATTCCAGATGAAATCATTATATTCGTAGCAATACGCACATATTTGGTATTCACTTATCATCACGCACTTATACGAACGCGTCGGGGATTCGAAACCGGTCGACCCGGGTTCTATCACCGTTCGCGGTGCTGTAGTCATGATGAGTGATTTTGATCAACAAGGCACATTGCCTAGCCTATTACTGGTTTGCTTACCAAAGGATCATGCATAAGTGAACTGTCACCGTGATTTAACTGAAATATTGTTGAAAACGGCGTAAAACCCAAACAAAAAAACACACAAGCGTTTACGAACAACTATAACCGACAGTCTACGTAACACCCTTTCGTTTTTCGAAGCCGAAGTATAGTGTTCTGTATCAAGTCATTAAATAAGAACAAAAATGCCTCTATGTTTTGTTTTGCTAAGACACACGCTGCATGGCACCACGTGCTTATAAACTATAAGATTACCCATCTACGTAATTTGTATTATAGCTCTGCTTACAGCGTATACTCATGCGAGTCTGCGCATACGCCTAGTTTAACCTGTGTCCTCACTGTCCCCGTTTATGCTCGTCTGACCAAATACATTTGGAAATCTATTTTCACTCGATGTACTCCAATTGAACTTTGAATAATGCAAAACTGGAGAGACAACATTTAGGTCAAGGGGAAGTAAATCGGATCGGCTTGCCAAGCAGACAATTTTGTTCAGGGAATCTTGTAAATGTACAATAATTGAATAAATTTGAAAACGTTGTGTCAAAATGAGAAATTGCACAATATTCTCAAAAGTCGTCAGTTTCAGAGGGTTCAGAAAGCGTCTCTATGTGGGAAACGGTTAATTGAACGTTCTTGTTAATGAATTTGTTATAGATGTAAACTATGAAATAATTATATTTAAAACAAGCTGTAGCTTTCTTGTCGATCCTTGAAAGCATGTTTTGTCAATTGAATTGTTTTTCGGATTTTTTTCAAGAAAACGTCGTATAAAACAATTGACGATATGCATGTCACTCTTTAATTATATCACGTTGAATATTCATGTCTCAATGTAAACAAGGCTAATGTAGCTCATGAATATTCATTAAGAACAGTGTCCACGGGGTAAGATCACGCCACACTGTGTTATATACGGGAAACAACTCATGGTAATTCATTTATTGATTGTTATAATTACTTCCCTTGATATATACGATCCACGAGTAACCCCAACAAACTTGTAAATTGGATTGCATGTACATGTATCTTTAATAAAGCTTCGGTAGTTTATATTTAGGCTATTTTGAACATCGAACAATATCTCACCTAATCCACGATTTCTAATGGATACATTGTATTAAATTAATCTATATATTTATAATAATTTATCCCGTCTATTCATAAATATAAATTGTTCGGTGCTTTACGCCGTTTTCAACAATTGTTCAGTTATATCACAGCGTGTCCTATGTAAGATACCAATACTACTGGATCATTTATCCGGACACCAGTCAGTCAGTTATATCACAGCGTGTCCTATGTAAGATACCAATACTACTGGATCATTTATCCGGACACCAGTCAGTCAGTTATATCACAGCGTGTCCTATGTAAGATACCAATACTACTGGATCATTTATCCGGACACCAGTCAGTCAGTTATATCACAGCTTGTCCTATGTAAGATACCAATACTACTGGATCATTTATCCGGACACCAGTCAGTCAGTTATATCACAGCGTGTCCTATGTAAGATACCAATACTACTGGATCATTTATCCGGACACCAGTTAGTCAGTTATATCACAGCGTGTCCTATGTAAGATACCAATACTACTGGATCATTTATCCGGACACCAGTCAGTCAGTTATATCACAGCGTGTCCTATGTAAGATACCAATACTACTGGATCATTTATCCGGACACCAGTCAGTCAGTTACATCACAGCGTGTCCTATGTAAGATACCAATACTACTGGATCATTTATCCGGACACCAGTCAGTCAGTTACATCACAGCGTGTCCTATGTAAGATACCAATACTACTGGATCATTTATCCGGACACCAGTCAGTCAGTTATATCACAGCGTGTCCTATGTAAGATACCAATACTACTGGATCATTTATCCGGACACCAGTCAGTCAGTTATATCACAGCGTGTCCTATGTAAGATACCAATACTACTGGATCATTTATCCGGACACCAGTCAGTCAGTTATATCACAGCGTGTCCTATGTAAGATACCAATACTACTGGATAATTTATCCGGACACCAGTCAGTCAGTTATATCACAGCGTGTCCTATGTAAGATACCAATACTACTGGATCATTTATCCGGACACCAGTCAGTCAGTTATATCACAGCGTGTCCTATGTAAGATACCAATACTACTGGATCATTTATCCGGACACCAGTCAGTCAGTTATATCACAGCGTGTCCTATGTAAGATACCAATACTACTGGATCATTTATCCGGACACCAGTCAGTCAGTTATATCACAGCGTGTCCTATGTAAGATACCAATACTACTGGATAATTTATCCGGACACCAGTCAGTCAGTTATATCACAGCGTGTCCTATGTAAGATACCAATACTACTGGATCATTTATCCGGACACCAGTCAGTCAGTTAATGCAAACCCTAGAATCCTGAGCGCCAACGAGGGCAGCCATTACTACCATGTTTAAATTAATTCAGGTATCACCCGGCCAGGGATAAAACCCGCGACCTCCCGCATGCGAGGCGGACGCTCTTCCACTACACCATCGAGGCGGTTTCCATTATCAAAAAACATGGAAACACATACTGAAGCTCAATTAAGTGTGAAACGTTAACCTTATCATAACACAATGCGAAAAGGAATACGGGTACAATTCGAAAGTCTCATAAAAGAAATCTCGTTACAATACTATTTGAATCATGATGACGATTTTGCTTTTGGTAATGCAACCATTATCGAAATGTATTTATATATACTAACACAACGAGGGTTGTCCTATACTATGTTATGTATATATGAGCCGTCCAGCGAGAAAACCAACAGTGTGGACTCTGCGTAAAGTATCGACACGGATCTGCCTAAGCATGCGGTGCAGACTTATCCTTATAGACACTTTTCGCCTCCTGCGGATTTTCTGTTTAAGGAATCATTGCTCTATACCTCTATCCCCTTGAGACAGAATGTGCTGGCCCGGATCAGTCTGCGCAGACAGCGCAGACTGATCTTGATCGATACCTTCCGCAGAGGTCATAATGTTAGTTTTCTCGCGGGACGGCTCATATGCCATTCTGTTTCATCGTTGTTAATGCTACATTAAATTTACCTCATGTTATCATACCTTATACTCATGATTTTGAATTGCATGTATAAGAACACCTAATGATAAACTTGTCTTTTCGTTTCGGACAAGATTGGTCTAAATGGATGTTATGTCTCTATATGTTTTTTGTTATTTGTTTTTTATAGTAAATTCAGTTTGCATCTCGTGTCTTGCTTGCATACAAGCATGTTTATATGTATGAAGTTAGGTACATCTAAACAAGCGTGTACATGTAATTAATTGTATATACCATTATTTTGTTGTATTATTTTGTATGTTTCACTGTTGTATGATTTACTAACCACATGGGTCTATGACCTTCTGGTGATATTTTGAATAAAACTATGTATTACAACTACAAAATGGGCGAATAAGAAAAATTGAATTTTAAACATAATCACGGAAAAAATCCTATCATTTCAATTTCAGATAGATATCTTAGTGTTTGTAGGTTTGATGAAATGTTAATGCTCGAATCTCTCAATAACAATTACCATTCTTGATTGGAGACCAACATGCATTTAGCACGCATATCGACAAACAGCGAATGTTCTTGTGAAAGTGTGCAGTGGTAGAGCTTCGACCTCTCGTGCACGAGTTTCCGGATTTGAATCTCGTAATGAGCTGTTTCTTCCTTTGGGTTTTTACACAAACGGCGCGAGTAGTACCTGTATTTCCACGAAACAGACATCGAGCGGGATTGATAAAAGCTATATAACACCTTGTTTCGACGTCCAATAGGTAAGTTTATACGAAACTATGCAGATTGACAGGCTCGTCTGAGTCTTCACTGGCCTTTGTCAAACATCAGATGAGATACACTACCCAATATCCGCTCATTTATATCAACGAATGATTTCCCTTTAATTTCAGAACTACTCCAAGGTTCCACTCGAATGGTGGTCTTGACTTGCATTTTCAATTGATGAAGACGGAATGTGACGTCTTTGCATCAGACGATGTTATAAAAGATAAACGAAAAAGTGTTTACTTTAAAACTTCATTTATTTGCCACAATGTTTATGACTCTATATCAGTATAAACATTTCATTTGTTGGGGGGAGGGGGAGATTTTAATATTTTTCTTGACTTTTTTAAAGGAAATGATTCTTAAAATTCCAGTTCAGGTGAACACTGTTTTACGAGTAGATTCGATGAAGGTAACTTGGACTTTCTGCATGACTTATTCGCTCTCATTTGTACGCTAAAACATATTTCAACTGTCAGAGATAATTTCAAGTGAGAAGATATGTTGATTAAACGGACTTCTTTTTCTCGCGGATGTAACCGATTAGAATGTAATTAGGCGGAAGTGATGTGATTAAGGCATTAAGAATTATAAGCTACTTCTGTTCGATTGAATTTCAAATGCACTAAGATGTGTGTTTTCACGGAAGGTGAAAATGGAAGAGAAGAAAATCGTTTGCGGGCGAAGCAATCAGCTATATTTTCAAAAACCATTGGATGATAGGTTATATTTGAAATCAATTTATTAATGTGCTATTTGTTATTCAACCATTTATTTATGCAGACACATTTTGATGCATCGGCAGGATTATGAAGAGATATGAGCCGTCCCGCGAGAAAACCAACATTATAGACTGCGTAAAGTATCGAGCCGGATCAGCCTAAGCATGCCGCACAGGCTAACCCGGACAGACACTGTTCGCCTCCTATGAATTTTCTGTTGCAGGAATCATTAATCTATACCTCTATCCCCCATTCAACGGAATGTGTCGGCCCGGATTAGCATGTGCGGACTGCGCAGGCTGATACGGGTCGATACCTTATGCAGAAGTGACTAAATTGTTTCCTTAAATGTAATACGTCTCAACATTTGAAGCAAGTAAAACTCAAAAAAGGTATAACAAAAATAAAGATATTTTCTGGAAGTTAAAACATTCTGCCATTGCAGTAAATAAACATATTTGAATACATTACATTTTTTGATAATCTAATATCCTTATGAATAATGTAAGTCTGTAATTGTTCGGACAACAATTATAAAAAGAATCCTTAATCACAATACCTGTGTCATTTAAACCTTTCGTTATTCAAATAACAAAGACTTTCTAGTTTTTCAATGTATCTGTTGCTTTAGTTGACACTGTATGCTTTCAGAATATGTATGTTTTGTGTATGTGCCATACATGACTTCAAAGGTTTATTTGCTACAAACTGTGGAAGTTTGGACAATTGTGATTCTCCATGTAATATTTTAACCAGATAACAGATGAACAGTTTGAGCTGCTTATCCCACTTATCTTATATCTACGTCCCTGCATTGACTAAACTGTCACACTTCTAAAGTGGTTATACTGTACTACATGAGAGCGAAACACTCGGGTTCGATTCCCAGTCGGGTCATACACACGACAGGCTGATAGTGTTTGAAGCCGATTGCTGGAAAGCACAAGTCTCACTCACTGCTGTCAACCATCATAACTAACCATTAACCGAGACGGTGATCGAACCTCTAGATGTATAGCCCTCGTCGCTACTCCCATATTACTACCATTATAGAGCAGAAAAGACATATATGATCCTGTCCATGGGGAAAGGTACACGTTGGCATTTCTGAACATTGTATGTTCATATCAACTTGTTTACCTACTAAATATTACTCTCTTATATCAACAGAGGAACAGATAAGGAGAATTACACTTGGTTGTTCCAATCATATTTCTATAATGACTCAACCAGACCCTTTGCTGTTGGTAATCAAAAGAATACCAACAACATAAGGTTTGAGTGTCATATAAGGGTTTTGTAATTTGATAAACTGATCTGGATCTACACTGTTCACGCAATCCAACGTATACTTGTTCCCCAAACACGTGAACATTGTAGATTAATATCAACTGGTCACCTACTCAGTATTATACAGCTCAGCATGTACTCCCACACAGTCTGATTGATATATTCTTATCAGAATCTACACAAATTGACAGACGCAACTTTGTATAAGTAACGTAATTTTGAAAGGTGTACATCTTGATCAGTTTGTTATGAACCACATGCTGATCTGGAGAAACAAGAAACCGCTGAAGACGGTAAGGCAAATCAATGTCAAGGTCAAAGTAACAATAGAAATTAATAGAACTTGTTACTGGTAACCTTCAGGCAAAGTTTCAAGTTTGTAACCCTTTTCCAGTGCTGAGACTTTGCCTCAACCTGAAACTTTAACCAAAATGTTGACGGACAGACAGACAGACAGACAGACAGACAGACAGACAGATAGACAGACGGACAGACATCGCCCATCTATAGACCGGAATTGCTAGAGCAATCTGGCCACGAAGGCCAACTTGTACATTTTTTCATTGACGGCTTCAATATATACATAGTTCCCACAACTACAATAATTATCTCCCTTGGCGGCCATTTTGATAGGCAAATTTACTATATGTTGATTAGAGAAATTTTAAATATAATTACATTAAACAATTGCGTGTACAAAAATAATTAAATCAAGAAGTCGATATAATCAGATCATACAAAGCCATCAAGGACATATGGTTGTATATAAAAAAATAATTCTTTGGAGTTTTCCTAACTATCGCATTCATTTTGATTTAATTTTGTTCTATTATTTGCCTATCAAAATGGCAGACAGGGGAGAGAATTATTGTTGTTGTAGGAACTATATATTGGAACCCGTGAGGTCCATTTTACGATGTACCGCGGGAAGAAAGCCGACCTGTTTCCTGGTTATGTTTTATCCACAGCTGTTTATTGATTCTTGTGAGTGTTTGCTTTGAATGTTAAATTTCACGGTATCTTGGACAAAAATCACAGAGTATACTAGAAGAAACGATGTTACCCGGCACTCAAATATGTGACCGTCGAAAATATCTCCATAGAGATGTTGATAATAATAGTTAAGGTTCGTATATTTATTACATCTTCATGTAGAATATTGTGATATTGTGCTGAGCACTTCATAAAACGAAGTACACACAATGACAATAACCGATCGAGCAAGTAAATGCGTATACAAACACGCCCATTCAAACCTAAGCATCCAGGTGCCTAGATTAAAAGAAGTGAAGTATATGCAGCATAAAACTTCTCGTATTACTCAATCAAACCTTATATTGTGGGTACTCAAAAGAATCGTCTCACCGAGACGATTCTTTTGAGTACCCACAACATAGGTTTTGAAAGTCGAATTAGAATAAAGAAAGACCATGGAATATGAACGACCATGTATCGAGAACCCTGCGAGTCCGTAATCACAGTACGTAGAGTACTGAAAGGTCCTTTTAGGCGGCATGATCAACTCCGACTTTACTTGGGTTTTTTCGACACTTTGAAGTCAACACCATGTTTATTATTTCTGTCCGACATTACGATGAACCAAGAAAGATTTTGAGGTTTACTTTCCAACCATTTCGGTTACACACACGATGATTGGCGCTACGTACAGCAGACGATGTGTTAAACATTGTTCTGTGAGGAACAAATACATTAACTCAAAACGAACATATTTTCCTTTTTCAACAACTTGTGGTTTTATTTTACTCTGTAAACAAACGATATTTCTTATTTGTGATGTTTTCATTTCAATACTGTAAACCGGTAAACTGTAAACCGGTAATCTGTAAACCGGTAAACTCGGGATCCAGGGGCTGTGAGTTCGAACTCCGGTCTTGTCGTTATTTCAGATGATTGGTAATGTTTATTGTGACTAGCCTCACTTATGTTTTCACCAATGGGCTATTTATAAAAGTAAAAAACATTTTGGCAAAAAATGACAAATTGCTCATTTCTAAAAATGTCTTATTAAACAAGTATATGTACCGCGCGGGAGGTCGCGCGTTCGATCTCCAGCCGGATTATACCAAAGACTTTAAAAAATGTTAGGAATGGCCGCCCTCCTTGGCGCTCACTGTTGCGGGTGACTGGTTGGTGGCAGTATAAATGGGTCAATAGTACTTGAAACTCACCCAGGAAACGCCTTGATGAAACTGAAAACAATGTTTAAAGCGATATTAAACACCAAATCAATCAATCAAGCAATAAGTACCTGTATATTTACTGACACTGAGTTTATTTCGAACTAACTTTCCTGCATCGGTACTTCTTAATTAGATTGTTGAAAATTGATACCTTTCTGAATGGCAACAACTCATCTGTCACTGTAATTGGAGTCAGATTCCATGGTTATTCCTTTTTCAAATACAGATGTTTTTATAGCAGACGGCTTTTGAAAACATTATGGCAAATAGAGGATTTGTTCATTGTCCTTTAGCCAGAGTGTTTTCGGTTCTTTTCAATAGTTATACCTTCTAGCTGTTTTAGACTATTTTGCTGCAGATGTTTAGGAATGAATGAAATGACATAAGTATGGCGTTTAGCAACTATTGAAACGTTTTATTAGTGTTGAATTTAATCTGGCCTGGTTAAGAAAAGGAGCTATTGGGAAAGGGGTATTTCCTAGGCAAATTACAGGCTAGTCTAGCTTTACCTGTCCCTGTCAAAACATTATCGGACCAGGCACCCAACCATAATGGCGACACCCTTTTAACAGTGTGGAGCAAGCAAAACACTTTTGAGACAACCTATTTCAGCCTTCCCGAGAGAAAACCAACATTGTGAATTCTGCGTAAAGCATCGACCCGGATCAGCCTAAGCATGTCGCTCAGGCAAATCGAAATAGATAATTTTCGCGCCTCCTGTGGAGTTTCTGTTTCATGAATCATTACTCTATACCTATATACCCCTGAGATGGAATGTGTCGGCCGGATTAGCCTGCGCGGACTGTACAGGCTGATCTGGGTCGATACATTAAGCAGATGCCATACTGTTGGCTTTCTCGTGGACTGCTCATTTGTTAAGCATCATAATTTGCACAAATGGCTCCAAATATCAAGTTGTATTGGTACGTTGTAGTATGTTCGAACATGTATTGATTAATTACGAATAACTTTATTATGCCGGGTAGCAAACCGCTTCCCAGGCGTACTAACTTACAACAGAACATCGTGCTGGTACCCTCATTAGAACCGGATGTACACCTCGCTGCAGTAGCACATTTTGAGCCTCAGCATACAGGTTTATTTCGCTCACAATTATACATTAAAGCACCTTGATGAAAATGAGTAAAACATCTTTCCTCAGACAAATTTCGATGTCTGGACAGGACTCGACCCTATAACCTTTGATCCCGGGGCCAAAGTCCTACCACTAGAATTACAAGTTCCCACATATCAGTGCAAAAAACGTAAATCCCAATACAATATAACAGAAAGGTTCCCCCCTCTCGCCATATGACATTTAATTGGTGCCCTATTGGAATGCCGACATTTCAATTTCCCCTGGCACGGACTAAAACACTTGGTACATCGTCTTATATTGATACAGATTATTTCAAAACATTTCGGATTGTTTAGACTTATGTGTACACAATATCGGCTCACCCATTTCAAAATACGAGGCGTATATTCGGTATGAGTGCTCAGCTTTGGGAAAATCATGGTATTATCACGGTATCCTTTACGCCGATGGCTCGGAGTCAGATATGTTTGTTTGTTTGTTTGTTTCATTGTGTGTTATCGCCGTTTAAAACAGTATTGCAGTTATAAAACGACGAGTGAACACTTATTAAAGGATTCCCGTAGCACAAACCAGTTCTAGACTATGAATTGTGCCGTACCACTGCGCATCCAAACATGATCGCAGCGAGAGGGGATCGGGCCACAAACCCCCTACCACTTGGCCATGGTGGATTCTTATAATATATCTGTAAACAATTTATAGAACTTTTGAAAAACATTGTTGAAGAAACACCGATTACAAAATGGCACCAACTCGTTTTCTTTTTTAAATTGTGTTTAATGCCTTTTTCAACAGTATCGAAGTTATAACTCACGGGGTTTCCTGGGTAAATTACCGGTACTATACATGTGTTTATCCTGAAACTGATGCACCAGCTGTACGGCTATCATGCATCGCAACCCTAAGCACCAAGGATTTAAGCTATTACTAAGTCTTTGGTAAGAACCGATCGTGAATCGAACCCCTGTCTTCTGCTCCTACGATTGACGCTCCAAATACAAATCAAACACGCATATGAATTTAGCTCCTCATTGCTCCACGGAAACATTTCGTTTTTGTTCAATCACTGGTATTGTGAAAGCTTTTTGATCGCGGACGCGTGGGTGCATTTGTCGAATAAGCCAGTCTCGCTATGTTACGAAACAGCGATCACTCTCGAAGGCACTGCGTCTACATACGTTCGAGTGCTGTGGATCGAACGATGTATGAAATTGTCTACTGTCAATTAAGTTTTAAAAATGTGATATTTTTAAAAAGTATATGTTTCGCATAATTGTATACTCTGTTATTTGTCGTTTCTGAATGCATCATCCTTTGACAAGATAATAAGGTTAAATTTCATGTTCATGTTTATTTTCAAGGATAGAGATTTTAGATTTCAATCCAAAATAATTTGATTATCTTACAGAAACGTATGAACATATTTTTTATTTTTTATTTATTGTTAATGACACAAAGCATAATCTTATTTCGAAAGCGGAAACGTAAGTTCTATATGAGCCGTCCCGCGAGAAAACCAACATTGTTAACTCTGAGTAAAGTATCGACCCGGATCGACCCGGATCAGCCTAAGCATGCCGCGCTGGCTTACCCGGACAGACACTTTTCACCTCCTGTATATTTTCTGTTTCAGGAAACATTATTCTATACCTCTATTCCCTTAAGACGAAATGTATCGTCCCAGATCAGTCTTCGAGGACTGCGCAGGATGATCTGGGTCGATACATTACGCAGATGCCATAATGTTGGTTTTCTCGCGGGACGGTTCATATAACGATGAACGTATAAGGCTCGTCTGCTTCGACATCGTCTGGCGGATACTTCACATAAAAGGAGAAATCGTGCATTTTATAACATTGTCTCCATTATTTGATATGTTGTCAAAAGTCGTCTGGTGCAGGGATGCCAAGTGCCGTCTGTTTCAGGTGGTTAAGGGTTAAATGCTACAGTTAGATATGAACAAGAAGGGCGGTATTTAATCTGTTAACGCAATAATGTAATGTTGATCAACACGGTGTCTATAGTTTGGGAAAACAATAGTTCGTGTATTCTAGTACGCCAACTGTGTATATGGTTTAATGATAAAGTTATTGTCCGGCACTCTAATCTGGCTCTGAACTATTCGCCAGTAAGTCATTGAAGCGGTCAAGAAACTTCTACAAAGCAGCATCAATTTCGATCTTTTAAAATCAAGCAGGCTTTTAGATCACATGTGTCATAATTACGTTAAGACTAGTTCTCCTGAAGCACCGCGCCGAGCCCCGGTAGCTCAGTCGGTAGCGACGCGGGCTGTCAATCCAGGGGTTGTGAGTTCGATTCCCGGCTCGGCCAACTTTCTTTCCGACGCTTGACAAAAGTCAATGCGACATGCGTCATTCGTCTCCCACCAATGAGCTAAGTCTATGTGGAAAAGCAGCCAGTTGCTTGGGAAGATTGTTGTGTGGAGTACTGGTGTGAGAAAACCAGGAAATGCATGAGTAGGTGAACTGCCTGCCATGATATAACTGAGAAATTGTTAAAAACGGCGTTAAACCCAAATCAATCAATCAATCAATCAATCAATCAATCAATCCTGAAGCACCTCTAAATTGTAATGAAATATGCTTTGCAAACATGTTTGGAACCAATATATAAGTAATAAATTAACCCTTTCTCTCATACGACAATTTTGCAGCAGACGACTTTGAACATATTTTGTCAAAAAATTTAAAATCTCTATAATTGAATGGATAACCTATGACTAAAAGTAGAAAACATTGTGGCAAAAGGAGAAATTGCTCGTTTTGAGCAATTTATTCTTTTGTCACTATGTTTTCACAAAAGCCGTCTGCTGCAGAGGCGTCAGAAAACGTCTATATGAGGGAAAAGGTTAAACTACATTAAAAGTTTGAAAGGTAATTGATTGATTGGGGTTTAACGCCGTTTTTAACAATTTCTCAGTTATATCACGGCGGCCAGTTCACCTACTCATGTATTTCCTGGTTTTCTCACACCAGTACTCCACACAACAATCTTCCCAAGCAACTGGCTGCTTTTCCACAGAAAGGTAAACCGGTCGGTCCACAATGCTTCACCATTTCCCAAGGGCGCTGCCGTTATTGGTGTATGCCTGACCCTACTATAATGTTATGGTAGGCGCAGGTGACTCCAGGCTATACACTGGCCACGATCAGACTGTGACAAAACTCTACTCGGATAGGAAAAAAGGTGAATGCACATGCTTACTCTGGCATGACAGTCAGGAGAAGGATCAAACCCGTGAGGGCCGGTCACGTTTACACAGAGAAATCACTTGATTAAACGAAGAAAATACAGCTTAGAAAGGCAGGGTCACGCTTAAACAGAGAAAGCACTTGATTAAACAAAGAAAATACAGCTTAGAAAGGCAAGATCACGCTAAAACAGAGACAAAACTTGATTAAACAAAGAAAATACAGTTTAGAAAGGCAAGAAGAAAGAAGAAGATAGTACAAGAAAGAAAAAAGAAGAAAACAGTACAAGAAAGAAAAATAAGAAAAACATTCTTAAGTTAAAATAAACACATTTGATCCCGGTTTGAAAATCCGTGGAATTTTCTCTGCTAAGCCTGTGTTCCGCTCCGAACATGTTTCCACGAAATAGTTTGGTCTTTTAGTGAGGTTAAACATATGTTTTGAAAGAAAAAGTAAATAGAGAAAATAATCATCTTTCCCTTATTTATTTATCAGCCATTAATGGGTTTCGCGGGAGGGATCATTTTTTGCCCCAGAATGCTTTGAACCACGCCACAAGATAAAAAGACATTTTGGAATTTTTACATGGATCATCTCATCATCATCATCATCATCATTGTCATCATCATCATCATCATCATCAAAACCATCGTATGTATTGCCCAAATCTTTTGAAGAATATATTTTCTATCTGAGCGTATTCTGGGGATTTTAGAGTATATCCGTAACAAAAGAGTGATTTGCGATTTGAGAGTTTATGAATGTTACTAAATTGAAAGTAGATGCTCAATTTGAGAGTATATTCATAATTTAGTAGTATTTCAAGATGTTAGAGTTCATTCGCGATTTCAGAGTATATTCGTAATTAAAAGTATTTCCGCAAATATTCACAATTTGAAAGTACATTCGCGATTTGAGAGTGTTTTCTTTTTAAAAGTAAATCGCGGTTTGAGAGTTAATGCGCGATTTAAAAGTATATTCTCGAGTTGAAGGTATATACCTGATTTGAAATGATATTCGCAAGTTGGGAGTGTATTCGCAATTAAACAGTATATTTGCGATTTGAGAATACATTCTTGATTTGAAAGTGTATTCGCGATTTGAGAGTATATATGTTTATTCGCAATTTAAAAGCAACTCCATATGAGTTGAAAGGATATTCGCGAGTTGACAGTATCTTCTCGATTTGAGCATATATGCTTTTACGCGATGTGAGAGTAAATTAAACATGATAGATATGAAGAATTTGACAGTATTTTCTCGTTTTGAGACAATATGTGTTCGATTTGAGAGGATGTGAGTTCGAGTTGAGTATGAATATGTATTTGCTATTTAAGAGTATATAGAGCCCTATATAAGCGGCGTTTTGCATGTTCTTAAACTGTTATTTGACCCTTAAACCCTATGTTATTGGTACTCAAAAGAATCGTCTCAGTGAGTACCCACACCATAGGGATTAGTTGGATAATAAGAGAGAAATTGTGGGGAAATAAGGATGTACTTGATTTCGAGTATATGCTCAGTATATTCAAAAACCAGGATATGATTCATAGCTTCAAGATCTCGAGCACAAACAGATTATTTTCTCAAATGAAACTTAAGATTGGTGAATCGATATTCTAATAATTTGCTTAAATGGTTTTTTTTTCGAGCCAGAACACTTATTCAAGATCCCTGGGTGGCAAACCGGACAAGGTACAAAATGTGCATTGCTCAATGGTACTCCACCATAACAGCCGTGTGCCAGAATTGAATCAGGGACGCCCGTCCTAAATATATTGTGCTAACCATTCGGCTCAAATTAGAACTGCACTGTATCTTTAATATATTCGGTTAATTTACTATCTAACCATTTTCTGAAAGCAATACTAAATATTTAACTAGGTCAGATTTAGATGCTCCAATTACAGTTGTTTTCTACGACTCCATATTATAACCGATTCGTTCAGACAACTTAAAACTAACAATTACCTAACAACTCATTTGTCAGGTAAATATGTTCAAAACAACTTATCACATTAGTAGCTTCGGAAGTAGCAATATTAATCCATGGGCCGTGAGTTCCAATCCCAGCGAGGCCAACATTTCCCCCCACGTTTGACAAAAGTCATGCAACTAGACGTCGTGATATGACTGACCAATTATTGAAAACGACATTAAACCCCAATCTATCAACAGGAGTACATAGGTGGTTGTAAGTACATGAAATCACTTATTTGATTGGTGGAGACATAACAACTGACATAAATAATGTAAATGTGAAATACTAGCCAGGATATACGTCGTCAGAATACACTTCTGAATACACGCCTGATTATTCTTCTGAATAGAACTCTGAATACATTCCTGAATTCACTTCTTAATACACCCTGATTACACCCCTCAACACTCTCATGAATACGCTTCTGAATACGCTTCTGCATACACTTCTGAAAACACGCCTGAATACACGCCTGAATACACGCATGAAGACAACCTTTAACACACATATGAAGACTATAACTGAATAGACCCCTGAATACGCTTCTGAATACACTTCTGAATACACCCCTGAATACGCTTCTGAATATACGCCTGAAGACACCCCTAAACACAAATATGAAGACTCAACTGAATAGACCCCTGAATACGCTTCTGAATAAACGCCTGAAAACAGCCTTGAGTATTATTCTAATACGCTCATGAAGGCCACCCTGTATACACGCCTGAAGACACCCTGAATACTTGCCACCGGAAAACACGTCTGAATACACCCCTTAATACACTTTTGAAAACACGCTTGAAAACACCACCGAATACGCTTCGGATACACTCATGAAGATACCCCTGAATACACACCTAAAGACACCCTGAATACACGAATGAAGACACCCCTGAATACGCTTCTTATACATTCATGAAAAGATACCCCTGAATACGCTTTTTATACATTCATGAAAAGATACCCCTGAATACGCTTTTTATACATTCATGAACAGATACCCCTGAATACCCTTTTTATACATTCATGAAAAGATACCCCTGAATACGCTTTTTATACATTCATGAAAAGACACCCCTGAATACATACCTAGAAACACCCTGAATACACGTCTGAAGACACCCCTGAATACAGTCTGAAGATACCCCTGAAGACTACACCGAATACAACATGATTACGTTTCTAAACATACGCCTGAAGACACCCCTGAATATGCTTTTCATACATTCATGAAGAAAACCCGGAATACATTCATGAAGGAAACACGCTTGAAGACACCCTGAATACATTACAGAAGACACACCTGAACACATTCCTGAATACACGCATGATTACACTTCTGAGTACACGGTGCAATATACTTCTGAATACACGCCTATATACACATCTGAACCCACGCCTAAATACACCTTTGAATTCATTCCAGGTTTTGGGCGAACAACAAGCATGGATCTACACGAGTGCGGTTTATTTATCAACACTAAGGTATTGCCTTCCCTTCTGTCAACGCTAAAAGCATCGTGTCAGCGTGTATGTGTACTCGCTACAGGCATTATTTTGTAACCAAGATACTCGTATTTTCTAAACAAAACGGGAAAATTTGCAAAACAGTGCCGTTAGAAATGTTAAATAAATAAAGACTCATGCACCATCACGAATTTGTCTGTCACCGCGTTTATTTCCCAATTAGCGCGCTGATTTGTTCGGTGGGTATTTACACGGCTTTTAATCGTGGTTTTGTTGTAGCTTTGCGTTTTCTTTGTCACATATCGACTGTATTGTTTTAGGTTTTACTGCGTTTTCAAAAGTGTTTTAAAAAATATGTCAGGGCTACAGAACATTTAATCGTGACCCCTCGTGCGTAAACCAGCAAAGTACTAGGCTAGGAAATGTATCTCGCCAAAGTACATTTCGACGGTCCACAATCCCGGCCACTATGACGAACCGTTCGGTGACGACCGAGTCCAGGTAGCATAGTGAAACAAACTAGTAGGCAAACACCACTATTAAATCTGCTTTTAAGTCTTTAAGTCATACTTAGCGCAGAGTAAGGTCGGTGGAATTGGACCCACATATAGTATTGTCTAGGACTTAAGCTTTCTCTACCATCTCCGGGAGGTCGCGTCTATACCTTCAACATCGCGATTGTGTTTTCATGATATAAATCTGCAGCAGACACATATATGAGGCGTCCCGCTAGAAAACCAACATTGTGGACTCTGCGTAAAATATCGACCCAGATCAGCCTAAGCATGCCGCGCAGACTTACCCTGACAGACACTTTTCGCCGATCTGGGTCGATACATTACGCAGAGTCCATAATGTTGGTTTTCTCGTGGAACGGCTCATATAAACAATTAGGCAACTATAAAACTTCTCTGTAAATGAATATGTATATATTAGATAATACTAGAAGACATTGGTGTAAGAAGGAGCAATTGCCCACGTTTTTCCACAATGTTTAATTTTCGAACAGTCGGTGGGTGCAAATGCTGTGTAAATAAGTCTGCAAATGGGGAAAAGGCTAATCAGTGTGTTACAAATTGATGATCATTTGTCAAAAAGGTTTTTTCTGGAAAATAAATATATTGAAAATGACTTTAAAGTATATAGAAAAAATGTTACATCGATTATTGATTTAGTATATAACATTACAGAACAAGTGAACGACGAGGAAGACATTACAAGGTATACTATATGTACCGTTCGCTAGAAGTCTGTCAAGAAAACAAGACGCGTTTTTCGTTTGGAACTATTGCTTCTTTTCCTACAATGTTATCAAATCATGTGCTTCAAAGGCATCCCAACTTGCCTAACGCATGGAAGGCGTCAACCCTCCCTTTCCCGTATACAAAAACGCTGCAGGAGATGACATCGAAAAACTCCTTTCTATAAATGAAAGTCTTATTACTGAACAAAAATTGAAAAAAAAATGCAGCAAAAGCAGAAATTGCTCGTTTTGAGCAAATTCAACTTTTTGTCTCAATGTTTTGAAATGTCGTCTACTGCAGATATGCGAAAGGGAAAGCGTTAAAAGAATGAGTATTTACTAATTGGTGTCTTTTGTTGACGTCAAATGACAAATACAATGTGTCGTATTTTTTACGTATGGTATATCTATCACAAGCACCATGTGGCAACTCTTTTCCTGTTAACGACGGCATTCGACGCAACAGTAGTATACCACATGCCAACGCATTATGCGAAAAACAGAAAGCGCATACAAAAACGAGCATTATCACATTTTAGCACAATGTTTTTATCTGTGTATCAAAACAGTTCCTACAGTTTTATTTCCAGATGAAACATCATTTTCCGCAGATGTGATCAATGCAAAAATGTCTATAAATAACCTATGCGGTTAACGTCTGATTCTTGATCGAATTCCCATAATATATACTAAGCGTGTACTAAGTTCGTTACCACGATTGCTTCTAAGCCAAATCTCGTGAGTTCGAATTCTGCCTCGGCTAGTATTATTCTTGTCGACAATTGACTTAACTCTTTCGCTTCCACTTTTGCAAACAATGCAGATTCAGGTGAGACAGCTCGTAACGAGCTGTCTCTCCTGAAATCTAAATTCTTTGCCATTTAGACTTTAAATTTTACCAAAATGGCCCAATTCTCAACATGGAAGAGTCGACTTTGCGAAATTTGACAGTGAAAGAGGTAAGTTCTAATGAATATCGTTATTAGTATTCTACCAAATTGTTTGAACGTCTATTAACTTCTTGATAGTATCAATACATTATATAAATGTAGCCAAGTATGTATGTATGTATAAGGGGACCCATATGCTGCCGTGCTATTGAGCCAGTTATATCCTGGGTTTGCTTTGGTCAAAAGATGCATCTTGGACTAGGTTGCAGGTAATAGAAAGGCAGTGAATGTTCCAATAAGAATATGCGAATGCAAATGCTCGCCTTAAGTAGTCGGAATGCACATGCTTTCTGTGTAAAACACCAATGGTACCGTTGCGTTTATCACGACACCAGTATATCAATCGTATTCCACGAGAAAACCAACATTGTGGACTCTGCGCTGACTAACTCGGACAAACACTTTTTGCCTCCTGCGGATTTTTCTGTTTCATGAATGATTACGCTATACCTCTATCCCCCTGAGACGGAATGTTTCGGCCCGGATTAGCCTGTGCGGATTGCACAGGCTGATCTGGTCGATACATTACGCAGGGTCTATAATGTTGGTTTCGTTGTGGAACGACTGATATTGCTGTGATTTTTTTTCTACCACTTTCAATCGGGATTTAAGTAATATCACGGTGTTATTTGGTAAACTTACACTGAGTGAAATATTCTATGATGTCAACATAATTGTTATGGGCCGATGGCCTTATGTCAATAAAATACTGTCAATGTCATGTCATTGACACCAAGTCTATAAGTCGTATTTCTATGAATAGTTGTTACTACTTCCAACGCTAGTTTAGTGATGCCACGGCGTTATATGATTAACACACCAGTGACACAAATCTATAACTTTAAATTAGTTTGGATCCATAATGCGGCTTTCAACCATATATCAAATATATCTTGGCGATATTTGGTAGAAGTACCAGGTCTGTTCGACGTGTCTATGAATGATAAGATTTAAAGGTTGTTCTCAACAAAATTAAGCCGTCTCACGAGAAAACCAACACCTTGGACATTGCGTAAAGTATCGTCCCGGATCTGCCTAAGCATGCCGCACAGGCTTTTCCGGATAGACACTTGTCGCATCCTGTGGATTTTCTGTTTCAAGAATCATTACTCTATACCTCTATCCCCCTGAGATGGAATGTTTCGGCCCGGATCAGTCTGCGCGGACTGCGCAGACTGGTGTGGTTTGATAAATTACGCAGAGTCCATAATGTTGGTTTTCTCGCGGGACCTCTAAACTGTTTAGTTATGTCAGAGAAACAAGTTCATGATGTATTACGAGACAACAGTCAAATCAATGTTTGAATAACACATAACAACCTGTACATGTAAATTCTTACTGCTGGTAGCCATTTATATTATATGATCTGAGTTTTTTGGCGTGCTTAGAAATGTTTGAAATATATCTAAGAAATATAGTAAACAAATGAGAAAAAAAGGAAAATTTGTTTGTTATTATTTCCTACAATAATTAATAAAAGATCATCTGCTACATAGGCGTTTGATAATTGTATCAGGGAGTGCGTTCAGAGGACTAGATAAGGAGGAGTGAATTGGTCCTTTTTCCAAACTATCTCTCTTATTACCCAGCAAAACCGTATGTTGTTGGTACTCAAAAGAATCGTCTCACTGAGACGATTCTTTTGAGTACCCACAACATTGGGTTTGAGTGACAAATAAGGATTTCATAACATGAACAGTTCCCCTTATCTGGAGCTCTGTCGGGGGTTTACTTGTTTCCACATGCAAAGGTGTTTGGACTCATTTAAAGCAGACGTCTTTTGTCAAAATATCCCCAAACTATCTCTCTTATTACCTAACCAAACCCTATGTTGTTGGTACTCGAAAGAATCGTCTCACTGAGTTTTCACAACTAAACTAATATGATATGCGTATATACGAAAACATTTTTTCCGTAGTATTCCCTCTGCTTTTTCAAAGGGGTTTGCTACAGATGTTCCGTGTGTGGGATGGGGTGAAACGCTCTTGTTCTGTCATTACCGCGATGAGAGCGGCTCGGCTAATTATATCTGGAATCTACATTCTTTCGCTTGTTCGGTTAGATCATGTTACCTTGTTAGAACATATTCTTGTTAATTCTTAAAACAAAAGATGACAGAAAAATCGAACGCACCGGAAATATGGGAAATCGTTTAAGCAACCCACAGCTCTGAGATTTCTGACGTTCTGACGAGTTCTCGATTTGTTTAACCCTTTCCCTCATACGACAATTCTGCAGCAGACGACTTTGAACATATTTTGTCAAAAAATAGAAATTCTCTATAATTGAATGGATAACGTATGACTAAAAACGGAAAACATTGTGGCAAAAGGAGAAATTGCTCGTTCTGAGCAATTTCTTCTTTTGTCACTATGTTTTCAAAAAGCTATCTGCTGCAGAGGCGTCAGAAAGCGTATATATGAGGGAAAGGGTTAAGCGTTCACCTCATATACAGTGTTTATAGTTTTGAAAGCTTCAGAGGGAATGATAATTCTCTCAAGAAACAGATTAAACTTTGATACAGAGTTAAAATCAAATGTAAGAAACAGAGAAATGTTGATCGTTTTTCAAGATAAATCTCATCCGTTTTCCACAATGGTTTCCAAAAGTCGTCTGTAATAGAAGTTTCAAAACCTCTCTGCATGGGGGGAAAGTGTAAATTGCGGTAAGTTCGTTTTCCATGCTGTACAATGTTGAGAAACAATGAAACCACACTGAAACACGGCGTTATTGTAAGGAAAGATAACAGAAATCAACATTTGTACTTTTTAACGATAACCTATTAATAAACTCAACCTTTTCCAACATGTAGACGCTTTCTGAAGCCTCTGCAGCAGGCGAATTTTGAAAACACTGAGACAAAAGAAGAAATTGCTCAAATCGAGCCATTTCTTCTTTTGCAACACTGTTTTCAACTATTTTCAGTAATTATGCCTACATGTATAAAGCTCTTCTGTGTGTTTGCCTAGATAGTCGACTAGAAAGTCGTCTGCTGTATAATTGTTGTATGTGGGAATGGGTTAACGAATCTTTAACTATTTAACTGCCGAATTGCATAAAATTCGACTCTTTCATATTGAAAATTGAACGACTCCATTTTTCGTCCATCAGGACATTTTGTAAAATATAATCTCTAAGTGGCAAACAATGTATATTTCAGGAGGGACAGCTCGTTATGAGCTGTCTCACTCGAATCTGCATTGTTTGCAAAAGCCTTTAATTGCCTTTGCCAGCGAAAGGGTTAAACAATTTGAAACAGTTGAAGCAATGACGTTATTTGGACCCGTAGATCTCCAACAGACTGAGTGAGTGCACATATTACTAACAACGATTCATTAGAAGTTTCTGTCAACTTGTGTAGATTCGAATAAAACTGCAACAGACTGAGCGCGTGCACATATTCATAACAGCGATTCGTTAGAAGTTTCTGTCAACTTGTGTAGATTCGAATAAAACTAAGCTGATCCCCAACAGACTAAGCTGGTGCACATATTCATAACAGCGATTCGTTAGAAGTTTCTGTCAAATTGTGTAGATTCGGATAAAACAAAGCTGATCTCCAACAGACGGAGCGGGTGCAAATATTACTAACAACGATTCGTTAGAGGTTTCTGTCAACTTGTGTAGATTCGGATACAACTAAGCAGATGGACAAGTTGATCAGCATCTACATTGCAAACACGAAACCCCCCGCACCCATGGCGGACGCTCTTCCACTACACCACCGAGGCGACATAGTCATTAAGAAAGTAAATGATAATGTACAAACTAGTAAGGATATTCCGATTGATCCGGATATAAACACTTTTTTTTATCTCTTTCTCTGACGAATTTCACAAAGTCGACTCTTCCACATTGAAAATTGGACCACTCCATTTCTCGTCCTACAGGATATGTTGTGAAATTTAATGTCTAAGTGGCAATCAATGCAGATTTCAGGAGAGACAATTCGTTATGAGCTGTCACACCTGAATCTGCATTGTGTGTGTGCATCGACCTTTAATTGCCTTTGACACCGAAAGGGTTAATACACCAGTGCAGCTTGTTATAATATTCTGTCATCTTGTATAGATGCAGATAAGACTGGTCAGGTTTAAAAGATGATCTGAATCTACACACAATGCCAACACGTACGTTTTCACTGACTCGAATTTTCGTAGATTACGGTTCAAGTGTTGTTGAAATATGTGATTGTTTTTGTAGCAATTGCTATTTATGAAGTTTGCGCGACCGATCATTTTGTTTTCATTTCAATAAACTGTTAACGATTGACGTTGTTTATTTTAGAACTCGTTTCCAGATGGATCGGATCTATCATAGCCGCCGCAGGGGATAGAAAAATATCCAAGCATTTCGAGGGCTTGGCTTGAAACGGTTGTAACTAAAATTGGTATTTTTTCACCAAGGTTAATCCCCTCGCCATAAAGTCTTTATAAGTGTTAAATCATTGTTCTTGGTAAACAATGGAAATTTAGGTGCCATTGCTCGTTCTGAGCAATGGCACCTAAATTTGCATTGTTTACAAAGTGGTCAAAATTGCCCCTAAACCAGGGTTTTCAAAATAGGTTTTTAGTTACAACCTTTTCATGCCATGCACTCGATTTGTTAACCCGTTTTCTTAGATGCAGACGTTGATAAACGCAGCTGCAGCACACGACTTTTAAAAACATATCAATACCTCAATTCGCCTCTATACTTTCGATTCTTTTCAATACCCTATCAATGCAAATGATAGATATTTGACTAGGTGATTACAATGTCGTGAGCTGTATATTTTTAGTATGTGGGAAAGGTTATCAAAGTTGAACGATATATGTATAATGCAACATACTGCTACACTGATAAAGAAAAAAAGGCTGACGTATTTATTGATTAATTGAGTGAGTGATTTATTGGAGATTAACGCTGTTTATGGTTGTATCTCGGTTACATCACGGTGGCCCGTTCATCTAACGTGTGTTCCACACAACACTATTTCTATGCAACTGGTTACGTTATATAGCCTATTTATGGAATAATACTAATAATAATAACTATAATAATGATAATAATAATAGTAATGATAATAATGATAATAATGATAATAATAATAATATTAATAAAAATAATAATAATAATAATAATAATAATAATAATAATAATAATAATAATAATAATAATAATAAAATAATAATAATTTTAATAATAATAATAATAATAATAATAATAATAATAATAATATTTATTATTAATAATAATAATAATGATAATAACGACTTTATTTTATGAGGCTACACATTGGTGTTTTTCACAATATTCCATCTATGCCTCAGAGGATGCACAATGTTATACATACACAAGAGATATAAACAATTCAAAATAAAAGCAAATTGGTTACAAAACATACAATTGTTTTCAAAAAAGTGTTATGCATTATATTATTTTATTTTAAGAATAACCAGAGAACGTCCATGCTAAACATATTTTCTTATACAAAATAATGAATTTGCATTTTAATGAATACGAATGACGCATGTCGCAATGACTAGTCAATCATGAGAAAGATTGAATGACTAAGCCGAACGTACGAAGCCTGAGTGATATATAGCCTTCGCTGCAATCTGACTAAAGTACACGATCTGACCAAATGTAATGACCTATGCGAAGCGTTAATAGGAGATGATTTTAATGAGATTGTCTTCGCTGTTACTGACTGAGAACGCCTCCCGGCGTAGTGTAGTGGTAGAGCTGACTAGTATAGTGGTAGAGCGTCCGCTTCGTGTGCGGGAGGTCGGGTTCGATCTACAATCGGGTCATACCAAATACCTTAAAGATGGCAGTAATGGCTTACTTCTTTGGCGCTCAGAGTTACGGGGTTAGCATTACGACTGACTTGCTGACGGTTTCGGAATAAATGGACCAGTATAACTGGTAACTTACCAAGGAAACTGAATAACTGTTGAAAGCGGCGTAAAAACACCAACAATTAAAATTATTGCCTGAGATATCTCGAAAAAGAAATCACATTTAAAATTAGAGAAAATTAACAGTTAAATCAATATTTGTCGAATTTAGTCTGCGATAAACTCCATCGGAATGTATATATTATATAGGCTAAAACATTAAACATTAATGCAATTTGAGAATTTTCAAACTCGTCTTCTTAAAAATATCATATGAAGAGTAATTAGCATATGACCCGTTCCGCGAGAAAACCAACACTATGGCCTCAGCGTAATGTATCGACCCAGATTAGCCTGCGCAGTCCGCGCATAGTGATCCGGGCCGACACATTCCGTCTCAGGGGGAAAGAGGTATAGGGTACTGATTCCTGAAACAGATCATCTACAGGAGACGAAACGTGTCTATCCGGGTAAGCCTGCGCGGCATGCTTAGCCTGATCTGTGTCGATACTTTACGCAGAGTCCACAATGTTGCTTTTCTATCGGGACGGCTCATATGTGGAAAATGACAGTGAAATGTATTAATTGAAACAACATACTAAAAGGGTTCGTTTTCTGCATGTTCACCTTGTTTCACGTTTTCGAAAGATGCCTGCAGAAGACGTGTCAAAATTCGTCTATATCACGTACAAGGGTTAATCGAGGTCCATCAGTTGTTTGTGTTAATGAACAAGAATTTTGTTACAGTAACAGACCGAAAAATGAAATATGAAATGTCCGCATCAGTTACATACAACTGGAATCAATCCGTCGGTTTGTCGCTCTTTTTCTCTCTCAACCCCCTCACACTTTCCTTTCTCTCTCTCTCTCTCTCTCTCTCTCTCTCTCTCTCTCTCTCTCTCTCTCTCTCTCTCTCTCTCTCTCTCTCTCTCTCTCTCTCTCTATCTCTCTCTCTCTCTCTCTCTCTCTTTCTCTCTCTCTCTCTCTCTCTCTCTCTCTCTCTCTCTCTCTTTCTCTCACTCTCTCTCTCTCTCTCTCTCTCTTTCTCTCTCTCTCTCTCTCTCTCTCTGTCTTTCTCTCTCTCTCTCTCTCTCTCTCTCTCTCTCTCTCTCTCTGTCTCTCTCTGTCTCTGTCTCTCTCTCTCTCTCTGTCTCTCTCTGTCTCTGTCTCTCTCTGTCTCTCTCTCTCTCTCTCTCTGTCTCTGTCTCTCTCTCTCACACACAACTGGAATCAATCCGTCGGTATGTCGCTCTCTTTCTCTCTCAACCCCCTCACACTTTCCTTTTTCTCTCTCTCTCTCTCTCTCTCTCTCTCTCTCTCTCTCTCTCTCTCTCTCTCTCTCTCTCTCTCTCTCTCTCTCTCTCTCTCTCTCTCTCTCTCTCTCACACAACTGGAATCAATCCGTCGGTATGTCGCTCTCTTTCTCTCTCAACCCCCTCACACTTTCCTCTCTCTCTCTCTCTCTCTCTTTTTGTTCTCTCTCTCTCTCTCTTTTTCTCTCTCTCTCACCCTCTCTCTATCTCTCTATATATCTCTCTATCACTCTCTCTTTCTCTCTTCATCTCCCCCATCTCTCTCTCTTTTTCTATCTCTCTTTGTATCTATGTCTCATGTCTCATATCTCTGTCTCTGTCTCTGTCTCTATCTCTGTCTCTGTCTCTGTCTCTGTCTCTGTCTCTGTCTCTGTCTCTCTGTCTCTCCGTCTCTCTGTATATATGTCTGTATATCAGTCTCTCTCTGTGTCTTTCTGTCTGTGTCTTTCTCTGTCTGTCTCTGTCTCTGTCTCTGTCTCTGTGTATGTGTCTGTGTGTGTGCGTTTCCTGGGTAAGTTACCAGTTGTACTGATCCATTTATTCTGACACAAGTCAATCAGTCGTAATGCTAACCCCGCAACGCTGAGCGCCAAGGAGGGCAGCCATACACTTGTTTAAAAGATACACTCGAAACAGTCAGATTGTACTCAAAATATCACATCATCATGGTTGATTCTTATCATTAATTGTTATAATACAATATTTTTTAGGTTACTGACTATTATTGTTTTTACATGTTTTCCTGGTCACTAAAGTATTGCTATTCTTCTGCAATCAGTTTATTTTTCAAACATGATCTATACCACATTGTGCATGTATCATATCCATACCTCATGATTGATCTCCAAATTAAACGCTCAACCTGGCTCAAGAATTGTTCAAACGAAACTTAAAACAGGAATTTCAATCGGATATATCCTGAATTGATGCCTTATGTTTCCGAACATACTAGTGTTTTAATACTTGCATCTTCATTCAAGTGTTCAGTTTGAAATGATTGTAATATGATGACTCGCAAATAAATACTCCTGGTGAAAGTAGGTAGCGAAATAGAGCAAAGTGCTAACTGATCTGTTTGGACTTCGTTCATTATTGATATGATTATGTACGTTATTACACTGATAATCGCCCTGATAAGCCTATTAGGCTTCATTAAGGATGTTTGATTATTAGATTAGTGTTCCGTTAAATGTACTCAGTAATCCAATCTTGACCACTGGTTGATTGCGATAACGCGATGTTGGTCTGGTTTTCTTCACGTTACTATATCGGTTTCTGCTTTACCGTTCTTCGTTACTGAAGTTGGTATCATATTTTAAGACATTTATTTCTACATTAAACATACCTGAAAAGGTGGAAGTATAATCAATCTCTTTCACACTTGCCGACGTATTTCGATATATCTACAGCAGAAGGCTTCAGAAATATCAAGACGTTATGTTCGATGCTCTCTACAATTGAAAGTATATTTCATAAAATACGTATTTAGTAGATATGAAAATGTTTGAGTAGAAATTTGCCACAATGTTATTCATTTAACCCTTTCCCTCATATAGACGCTTTCTGACGACTCTGTAGCAGACGGCTTTTTGAAAACAATTGATTGATTGATTGATTGGGGTTTAACGCCGTTTTTAACAATTTCTCAGTTATATCACGGCGGCCAAGTCACCTACTCTTGCATTTCCTGGTTTTCTCAGTACTCCACACAACAATCTTCCCAATCAACTGGCTGCTTTTCCACATAGACTTAGTCCATTGGTGGAAGACGAATGACGCATGTCGCATTGACTTTTGTCAATTCTTTTGAAAACAAAGTGACGAAAGAAGACATTGCTCAAAACGAAAAGAAAATTTAAAGAGATTTTCTATTTTTTGATAAAATATGTTTCAAAAGTCGAATGCTACAGAATTGTCGTATGAGGGAAAGGGATAAAACGATGCCTCAAAATGAAATTGTTACTGAAGAAGACTAACGATCTCTCTACATTACGAGATGTTGTTCCAGGCTGTCACAAAACAGTAGTCTCTGGTGTATAAGGACGAGTTGTTGTTCCACGCTGTAACAAAACTATAGTCTCTGGTCTATAAGGACGAGTTGTTGTTCCACGATGTAACAAAACTATAGTCTCCGGTGTATAAGAACGAGTTGTTGTTCTACGCTGTAACAAAACAATATGCTCCGGTGTATACGGACGAGTTGTTGTTCCACGCTGTAACAAAAATATAGTCTCCGGTGTATAAGGACGAGTTATTGTTCCACGCTGTCACAAAACAATAGGCTCCGGTATATAAGGACGAGTTGTTCTTCCACGCTGTAACAAAACAATAGACTCCGGTGAATAAGTATGAGTTGTTGTTCCACACTGTAACAAAACAATAGGCTCCGGTGTATAAGGACGAGTTGTTCTTCCATGCTGTAACAAAACAATAGACTATGGTGTATAAGAACGAGTTGTTCTTCCACGCTGTAACAAAACAATAGGCTCCGGTGTATAAGGATGAGTTGTTGTTCCACACTGTAACAACACTAGAGTATCCGGTGAATAAGGACGAGTTGTTTTTCCACGCTGTAACACAACTATAGTTTCTGATCTATAAGGACGAGTTGTTGTTCCACTCTGTAACAGAACTATAGTCTCCGGTGTATAAGGACGAGTTGTTGTTCCACGCTGTAACAAAAACTATAGTCTCCGGTCTATAAGGACGAGTTGTTGTTCCACGCTGTAACAAAACTATAGTCTCCGGTCTATAAGGACGAGTTGTTGTTCCACGCTGTAACAAAACTATAGTCTCTGGTGTATAAGGACGAGTTGTTGTTCCACGCTATAACACAACTATAGTCTCCGGTCTATAAGGATGATTTGTTGTTCCACGCTGTAACACAACTATAGTCTCCGGTCTATAAGGACGAGTTGTTGTTCCACGCTGTAACAAAACTATAGTCTCCGGTCTATAAGGACGAGTCGTTGTTCCACGCTGTAACACAACTATAGTCTCCGGTCTATAAGGACGAGTTGTTGTTCCACGCTGTTACACAACTATAGTCTCCGGTCTATAAGGACGGGTTGTTGTTACACGCTGTAACAAAACTATAGTCTATGGTGTATAAGGACGAGTTGTTGTTCCACGCTGTAACACAACTATAGTCTCCGGTGTATAAGGACGAGTTGTTGTTCCACGCTGTAACACAACTATAGTCTCTGGTGTATAAAGAGTGTTTTAACAGCTCCGTCGGTTACGACAAGAGCCATCAATCAAGGGATCGGAAGTTTGTGTCCCGGCCCGATCATTCCTAGTTCGAACCCCAGCTCGGCCAACATTCTTTCCGACGTTTGATAAAAGTCATTCTGACAAACGTCTTTCATCTTCCCACCAATGGGCGAACAATCTTTGTTGAATAGTAGCACATTCCTTGGAAAGTATGTTGTGTGGAGTACTGGTGAGAGAAAGCCAGGAAAACACACGAGTAGGTGATTTGAACGCCTACAGTTTGTTGAAAACGGAGTTATGCCCCAATCAATCAATAAATCACTCAATCAATCTTTCCTTGGTTCCGATGATTAACCATGTTAAGACAAGACAAGACACTAATTGTATTTGATGTAAACTGTACAGTTTCCTGTCATTTTGACAATATATAAACAAATTACAATTAACACACACATAATAAAAGAATATATACACAAATTACAATTAACACTCACATAGAAAAAGGACAGAAAAAAATCATACATAATGATACTCTTAATCGAAATTGACTAATCTTGTCTTTTGTAATGAGATAGTAATTGACTGGAGTAACCTTTTTATTTTCCATAGTTACAAAACAGACAACTTTTGATTGTAGTTTATGTACATTATTTTACTCATTTATAATCCATTTATTATCCAAAGTCCATGTAGTATTTGCAGTTATTGACTCAGAAAAAAGACAACAACAAAAAGTCAGTAGAACTAGCGCTATTCGCCATGGATCGGCTTCAATGTGGGAAGGTATTTATTGTTTTAATATTATCACAGTGACATTTCACTTATTCATGATTTCTGGTTAAACAAACCAGTACTAGGCTAGGAAATATGTCTTGGCCAAGGGCACTCCACCATGACCGTAGTGCCGCGACTGGGGATCGAACCCAGGCGCCCCGTTTCCAAATCCCGACCGTAACCACTAGGCCACGGTGCATTCAGCAGTTTTCGATAATCGTGATTATCGTGTAACAGACAAATATATAAAAAAATATATAAACAAACATTATTGCACATAAAAAACAATTGAAAACTGTTTCATTTAAAAAAAAAAAAAAGGATTAGAGTATATTTTACAAATGTTATAAAGAAAGAAAAGATAAATTGATTTGAATAGTTAATCAAGTCAAACATGTATGTAAATGATTAAATTAATCATCTATAATATGTCAATTTATTATTTATTTGATTTTGATACGTAACATTGTATGTATGTTTATGTTAATCAATGAATATGTTCTATATTCTAGATCTGGGAAGAATGTTGTGCGAATACCTTTTTTAAGATAGTTAGGAGACGCACGGTTAGTTTAACTGACCTCCGTGATGTAACTTAACCCCTTCCCACATACAATAAATCTACAGCAGACGACTTTGAAATATTCTACGCAAACATTGTGAACATTTCTATAAATGAACGTTTAATTATTGAAAAGAGTTAAAGACATCGTGGCAAAAGGAGAAATTGCTCAAAATGAACAATTTCTCCTTTTGCCACGATGTCTTTAACTCTTTTCAATAATTAAACGTAGTCACGTAGTATTCAAAAGTCGTCTGCTGCAGAGGCGTCAGAAAGCGTCTGAATGTGGGAAAGGGTTAAAGCATTAATGAAAGTGGCGTAAATCGCCTATCAAACAATCTGATGAGTGTATTTTGCACTGTCTTAGCATAATAAGATTTCTGTAACACTAGAAAGTAAATAGCTCATCAGCAGGGTGTGATCGATGTACACGGCAATTTAAAAAAAAACATATATCGGGAATAATACCGCTTTTAATAGTGTTTCAAGTGAAAAGCAAATAAAGTATTCCTGACTCGGACGTGCTAGACGCAAACATATTTAGCGGTGAACTATATTAACCAAAAAGGCATCTCCGTAAATCTAGTTAAAAAATAATCATTTAAGTTTGGGGAGGTGGAAGTGCATGCCTACGTGATAGGACTCAGTGCGCGTATTTCAGCAACTGCAGATGCTGTTGACTTGCACTGGCGAGTAATTGATTGACATCTGTATCGGTTAAAACGAAACACAATCCATCAACGTTTTAAATAGTTTGTCTGAACATATTATGATTGGTAGTAGAGGTAGGGGTCAAACAAACGTTGCTTTCTCTATCGCTGCGTGATATCGTTTGAGAACGCTGGCATACAAGTTGATGAAAACATTTCAATGGGATACATTTAAACTTATGTATTTAACTTTGATTGCGAAATCATGATTCAGATTAATATATTAACAACGCTTTATATAGTTCCCACAACTGCAAAAATTATCTCCCTTGTCGGCCATTTTTATAGGCACATTTACTATATATGTTGAATAGAAAAGAAATATATAAAATATAATCAGATTAAACAATTGCTTGTGCAAGAATAATTAAATGAAGAAGTCGATATAATCAGATCATAGAAAGGCATCAACGACATATGGTTGTCAAATTCTAATTCCTTGGTGTTTTCCTAATTATCACATGCTTTTAAAAATTATTCTATTCAAATGGCAGACAAGGGAGATATTTATTATAGTTGTGGTAACTATGTATTACTGGACACATTACATTTTGATTGATTGATAAGGGTTTAACGCCGTTTTTAACAATTTCTCAGTCATATCACGGCGGCCAGTTCACCTACTCATGTGTTTCCTGGTTTTCGACCACCAGTACTCCACACATCAATCTTCCCAAGCAACTGGCTGCTTTTCCAAATAGACTTAGCCCATTGGTGGGAGATGAAAGACGCATGTCGCAATGACTTTTGTCAAACGTCGGAAAGAAAGTTGGCCGAGCCGGGATTCGAACTCACAACCCCTGGATTTACAGCCCGCGTCGTTACTGACTGAGCTACCGGGACTCGCCACAGTACAAATAGCCGTGTCGTTTGTGTGACAACATCCAGTACGCAGAACCCGCTGACAAGGCGATTCAAACGCGGGGTCTTTGGTCCAAAGTTTGGCGGTCGTTGAGTTTCCGGCATAGAAGCTACCATTGCCGAATGATAGAATGGCAGTCGGTCCACTGTCTGTATTGATTCCGCGTCCTTTCCCCTTTTATTTTGGTAACGGGTCCAACTTCGCTCTAATTTGATAAGTTTCGTCCAATGTATGTTAGTTTCAGTCCGCCTAAACTATAGTGTGAAGGTATTGGTCTTGAACCTGGCATAAACGGTGCTTTACACCGCATTTAACAGTACTTAAGATATATCGTGGTGTAAATTTGTGTATATTACCAGTACCGCATATATATTATTTATACCTAAATGCATATTCTGACAAAAGACAGGAAGTATAGCCCCAATACGTGTACGTCAATATAACTTTAACCGTTTCCCTCATATTGGCGCTTACTGTCGCCTCGGCATCAGACGGCCTTTCGAAAACATGCCGACAAAAGAAGAAATTGCTCAAAACGAGCAATTTCTTCTTTTATCATCATGATTTCAACTCTATTCAATTATTGTACTTTCTTTCAAAGGGAGAATTCCATTTTGTTTTGTATGTTTTCAAAGTCGTCTGCTGCAGATCTTTTGTATGCGTGAAAGGGTTAAATGATGTCAAATTGGAGTGTCATTAATCGGTAGAGGCTGCTCGTATTAATATCACACGTAATAATGGCTAATCGCTTAGACAACATACCTAATTCTTCCTTTATCGTGTTTTGTATACGAGACAAATCAGAAATATGTTTCTCTGCATAGAGTTTGTTAGCAGAGATAATGTTTTCAGACACTTAATGTTTCGGGGCGTCTCTTTCATAGAGCTTGGAATAATGTACAAGACTGTTTCAATACATTTTAAACGTCTGCCGCTCATTACATGAAGTATAGTTTCTAGATGGAATTAAATATATGAACGTCATAACAGTGTATGCATTTGCTTAAAGGTCAGAACCAGGTCAATATTGGCGAGCTATACTACGCGGAACTTTGGAGGTATTTCAAATATTTAAAATAATTTTGGAAAAAGAGAGTCTTCGCTTTAGAAACAGAAGACTGGCTCGGTTGTGTAGTAGTAGAGCGTCCAACTCAGGTGAGGGGGTTGGAGGATTCGATCCCCGGCCGGGTAACACCAAACGCTTATACAATTAACCCTTTCCCTCATATAGACGCTTTCTGACGCCTCTGCAGCAGACGGCTTTTTGAAAACATAGTGACAACAGAAGAAATTGCACAAAACGTGCAATTTCTCCTTTTGCCACAATGTTTTCCACTTTTTTGTCATAGGTTATCCATTCAATTATGGAGATTTTCTATGTTTTGACACAATATGTTTAAAGTCGTCTGCTGCAGAATTGCCGTATGAGGGAAAGGGTTATAGTAACGATTTTCCCTACTTGGCGCTGAGGGTTTAGGGGTTAACAGTACGACTGACGGACAAGGTGTCAGGATATATGTATGGACCAGTAGTAATGGTATCTTACCTAGAAATCGCCGTGATATAACTGAAACATTGTTGAAAACGGCGCTAAACAACATACAGCTAAATCAAACAAAACAGATGCATGACGGTCTTCTGTGTCAGCCGAGCCGCGGTAGCGCAGTCGGTAGCGCAGTCGGTAGCGCAGTCGGTAGCGCAGTCGGTAGCGCAGTCGGTAGCGCAGTCGGTAGCGCAGTCGGTAGCGCAGTCGGTAGCGCAGTCGGTAGCGCAGTCGGTAGCGCAGTCGGTAGCGCAGTCGGTAGCGCAGTCGGTAGCGCAGTCGGTAGCGCAGTCGGTAGCGCAGTCGGTAGCGACGCGGGCTGTCAATCGAGGGGTTGTGTGTTCGAATCCCGGCTCGGCCAACTTTCTTTCCGACGATTGACAAAAGTCAATGCGACATGCGTCATTCGTCTTACACCAATGGGCTAAGTCTATGTGGAAAAGCAGCCGGGGTTGCTTGGGAAGATTGTTGTGTTGAGTACTGGTGTGAGAAAACCAGGAAATGCATGAGTAGGTGAACTGGCCGCCGTGATATAACTGAGAAATTGTTGGAAACGGCGTTAAACCCCAATCAATCAATCTTTTGTGTGTCAGATAAAACGTAAAATGGTTTCTTTAATCGATTTAAGAAAAAAGTGTCTAATATGTAGGCAACTGATGATGGTGATGATGGTGCTAATGAAGATACTGATTTTGATGATGATTTTGATCTTGATGATGATGATGATCTTGATGATGTTCAAGATTTTCATGATTATGATGGTGGTGATGCTGATGATGATGCTTCCAAAATTCTATATTTCTGATGTTTCCCGCAAAACAATTCTGATTAAATCATAGTTATCAGGATATCGGTAGAAAACTCATCAAATACGTACATGTATACAATAATGAGGGAAAATATAAGAATAAAAACAATCAACCATTATATATTCAGCACCGTGTTTAAACTCCAATAACTATGTAGCATTTTGGCTATGATGTATTTTGGGAAGGTATGGTAAAGTAATATATTAATTTACTTCTGCCCGTTCTAACAGCACGTAGAAACACACGGAAACTGGCAAGAACAAAAAATTCCCGCTTGTTTTGACAACGCGAATGTCAAAAAGGAATGAAAAGAAAATATTTTGATGTGATCACCAAACTTCATCACGGCCAGGAAACGAGGGCCGCTCGGAGAAAAAAAAACAACTTTGAACGGGGGCTTATAAGTAACTTATAAAACTCGTGTTGGGAGGTGTGTGTCGACTTTGACATCGTTACATTGATTAATTACACGTGAGCGAACGTCATCAAAAAGGGGGTCCATATGGTTATCCCATTTCGTCATCAGAAAATACGCACGTGCACAATCTTGATATGCTTATACTATATCGGCTTTTTTGAAAACATAGTGACAAAAGAAAAAATTGCTCAAAACGAGCAATTTCTCCTTTTGCCACAATGTTTTCTACTTTTAGTCATAGGTTATCCGTCGGAAACTGTATCGTTAAGGATCAGTATGTACATTGCCGCAGTCCGTTCAATGTTTCGAGCCCTTATTAGAATATTTGTTAAAAGTTCATATACTTGATTGCGAGAAGTGAGGAGCTCTAGCATACTATTTGAATTCATGAACATGTAGGTTGATCTGGAACTACATTAATGTATAAATACCCGTATTGCATGCTCATTTTATTTCCGACGAAAGCTGCATATTAAAAACTTTTTGCTTCATATCGGAAGTAATAAGGTAAAGATCCCGAGGGGCCTGCGTAACAATCTTCATTGCCGGGAATACCAACCCTAAACCTTGATTGATTTGAGTTATCGCCATTTTCAACATTTCAAGTTATTTCGCGACTACCAGGGGCGAAGCTCCCTTTGGGCACGGTAGGCACGTGCCTCCATTTTTTTTTTTCAAAATGCCCCAAAATGCAGCTGCGGCGATAGACATCTGCGTAATGTATCGACCAGATCAACCTGGGCTGTCCGCGCAGACTGATCCGGCACACACATTCCGTCTTAGGGGGATAGATGTAAAGAGTAGTTATTCCTGAAACAGAAAATCCACAAGAGGCGAAAAGTGTCTATCCGGGTAGGCCTGCGTGGCATGCTTAGGCTGATCCGGGTCGATACTTTACGCAGAGTCCACAATGTTGATTTTTTCATGAGACGGCCTACACATTGATAATTGCAAAGCTACGCCCCTGACTAACCAGTTCACGTAGCAACGTGTTTCAAGGCATTCAACTACCAGTAATCAACACAAACATTCTTCCCATGTAATTGACCAGCTTTCCAGTAATTATTATTTCAGACCATTGTCGGACGGCGAAAGGCTTACGTCACAATGATTTTTAACAATCATCTGAACAAATCTAAATGAATCAATGACTGAAACAGGGATCAAACTTGCGACCTCTACTCGGTGTTACCAGCTGAGCTAGCAATGTTAGATTCATAATATAAAAGGACGTTTTATGATGTCTCGGATTATGGCTAGGATTTCCGAATACCCGAGTACTGGAAAAACATTAATTTGCACCGAAGATATCCGAACACAAAGGAACTGACATGCGCGCGCATCGCGGCCTGTTCGTTTGTAGTTTTTCCAGTCATTTGGAAAAGCTTTGTGTTATTCGTGTTCTATCATTACGTTATGCTACATCATCGCGCTTAAAACTGAATTACGCGCGCCAGTTTTTGTCAGATCTTTTCCCTGACTGTAAAAATGAGCTATTCTTGATAATATGTAACATTACTGGCTAATGATTTAGCTTGATAAGCCTTTTGTGACTTTTTACACTTGATGGTATAACGCTTAAATGTCAAAGACATTGTCTGGAGAAAGATATTAAACCAGGATCATTGATAATTAAAAAGTGACACGGTCCTATATGTCATTTTATTTTATTAATTGACCCATCCCGCGAGAAAACCATCATTATAGCCTCTGTGTAATGTATCGAGCCAGACCAGCCTTCGCAATCCGCGCACACTGATCCGCGCCGACACATGCCATCTCCGGTGGATAGAGGTATAGAGTAATGATTCCTGAAACAGAAAATACACAGGAGGCGAGAAGAGTCTGTCCGGGTTAGCCTGCGCGGCCTGCTTTAGCTGATCCGGGTCGATACTTTACTCAGAGTCCACAATGTTGGTTTTCTCAAGGGACGGCTCAATTGTTGTAATTCCTTTTTGAAAACAATGTTTTCTTGGAAATATGGAAACTGAAACACAAATAGTGTGAAGTGTGGTGTTTACATACTCATGTTGAACATTATGATCATTTACAAGTATGCAGCGTCTGGCCATATTGCATCTGCATACAGTGAAGATTCAAATGACCCTGTACATACGTATATTTTATCCAAAGTTTATTGAGTCCTCGCACAGTTTGCGCGGAAAAAAAATCCAAAGGCAGATTCCACGCATCACGTGTTTCGAACCCTTTTTGTAAGAGAGGCCAGTGCTCTACCACTACACCACCCGCTGTCTGTGATATTTTCCTACACAAACGTTGCGAGTTATTTTATTATATCATTTTAATTATTATAACAGTCTAGCTAACGTCGGATGACAGTGCTGCAGAAGTAAAGCGTCGGCCTCTCGTACCAACGGTCCCGGGTTCGAGTCCCTTGATGAGCGGGTTCTGCCTTTGGGATTTTCTCACACTGACGGCACGAATATTGGTTAAGTCTTCATGAAGTACACATCGAGCGTGATTTATATAAGCTGAAGCTTAGTTTTGCAATCGATGTAAAATAAATAAGTTTAAACTAAACTAACGTCGAAATATCTCGTTATCAGATATTCTTCTACTTTTACATCACTGTTTTCAAAGTCGATTGCAGCAGATGCGTCAAAATACGTGTTCATGTGGGAAAGAGTTAAAACGATAGGAGTTACTAAATCATGGACCACATTCCGTGAGTATCCCCCGCACTATATCACGTGGATTATTAGTACAGACGGGTTTACCGTGTTTTTAATGTTGTATTACTACGCGGCCGGTCACGGGTTAACGACGGTGTGATTAATGAGAGGCGAGATGATTTACCGCTTTCTTTTACCCAGACTTGTGTTCAATAGGCAAGGAAACTGGCGAACACCCGGTATGTTTTAAACCGCGTTTTCCCATACAAACCAACTTCATTTCGCTTGAACAAAACGGGTTTTTCGAGCATAATTGTATGATTTAGAATCGTATTGAACACACATCTGCTGTATATTTAGTGCCGTTGAGTTCTGGATAGTAAAAATATTACCCAGGCATACAAAAAATACCTCCCTTGTTGGTCATTTTGATAGACAAATGGGATTTCTAATCAGAACCCTCGTAATAAAACTAGTATTGGTTCACTTTAAACAAGAAATATCTTTAAAAAAGATAAACGGTGATCAATATGAGAAAACACTAAGAAATGGAACATGCGCATATTATTTGATATTTTGTCTTACTTATTAGTATGACAGAAAACAATAACGTTAAATATGTAATATTTGGTTTATAAATGTTTTAGTTCATATATATACTTTGGTTTTGATATGAACGAGAGAGAGAAAAAAAAGCTTGCCTCTGCCGGTAAGCGAACCACAGACCTTTCAGTTGACAATCCAACTCAACATCCATTACACTAGCGCGACATGACGTTATTCCTTTCAAGGCATAGAATTCATCACATGACTGGAGATTACACGAGGCTCACAAGAGGTTTATTATGTAACACAGTATAAGTTTCAATTGACGATAAATAACTGAAAACTTATCATGTTTCAAAAATAATTAATAATTTGCTCTTAAATATTATATTTCATACGTTTTCATTTTATTTCTTAAGGAAAACAATTAAAGGTTAGTATGCAGAACATTTCATTTTAAAACTTCACCTTATTAGTGCCTCTCGTGAGATCGCCAATTTAACTATGAACCAATTAAAACGTTTCATTTCCTTTATTTCTTCGACATTATTCATTAAATACAACATTTGATTGGTCTACAATCTAGATCATTTGTTTAACATCTAGGTCAAAACCCACATTTGTCAGCTATCGCCGAAAAATATCTAGCGACCTCATCTGAATATTGACTTTATCTTGGAATTTGAATTGTTTAAAATTGACAAATCGCGTGAGTTTCAGAAAGAGAGACATTTCATTTTATTCGTACAGATTTGAGGATATGTAAGCGGCCCGGTTAGCTCAGTGATTAGAGTTCTTTCCATGTAAGCAAGATGTCCCGGTTTCGAGCTGCATGTTGTTTTCTCCTGTGACATGAAGATCCTTCATTTCTGATATTCAGATTAGTACTGCTCCTTGCTTCAGTTTGATTCCAAACTTCGGTAATGATTAGTTTTTAAAGACTATACATTTTATATAATTACACTGAACGCAGTGGTAGTTCACGGTTTATTTCAATTCAGGGTTAAGTACGTGTAGCTGTAACTTGATTAGTTGATTGGTTAACGATAGCTAACATATAACTACACTGAACGCACTGATGTTTATTGTGATTTTGAAATGGTCTAAATTAAATTAGACTCTGTAGTCTGTAGTAATTTATGATACAACGATAAAATGTGGAAAAAAAAAGAAATAACAATATTGGTTATTTATATTTGATATACGTGTATAGTAACACTTTTGATAGCAAAACGGAGCGTTGGTTGTATCGTGCGCTTCCATTGGACTGGAAAACGAACGTATAAGGTCAATTCGTGACGACCTTTGTATGCGGTGTCGTCATATCTAATAAACGCACGAGGTAATTTGATCTGATTTCTGTGGGAATGAATATCTATTAAACGCTGAATCGATCTTATTGTTTTATATTCGTCTAATCAGCAAAATATCCGAGGAAATCCATTTTAGCTGAATAATGTTTTACAATCCCTTAATTAAATGATGACTTATTACAGATTCCATATTCCAAAACTACATAAAGTAGTTCTACAATAAAATAAACGAACTGTTTGTGCTATAATATCAAATATGTAGCTCATAAACAATCTATGCATTATGAACTTGAAGGAATGAAATGGATTAATTTGTTGTGCTATGTTCCGGCCTTAAACCTATGATGGTTGAATTTCGGTACGGGCGGACGGAGGACGGACGGACAAACGATCGATGAAGAACGTGCAAACTGTAAATGAACGAAGGAACGCATAACTGAATGAGTGAGTTAATGAATGAATAATTAATAAATGGTAAAAATATATGAATGAATGAATGAGTGAATTAATTGACTAATGAATGTAGGAATTAATGGATGGATGAATGAACGATTGAATGAGTGCATGAATGAATGATTGAATGAATAAGTGAAAGAATGAATGAATAAATGAATTGATTAATGAATGTATGACCGAATGGATGGATTATTTAATGCACAAATCAATGAATAAATGTATTAATTAATTGATAAATTAATTAATTACTCAATTATGAACTAAATGAATAAATGGCAATCGTCTGAGGAACGTGTTCGAGTTAAACAATGTATCGAATTATCACATGACCAACTTGTGGTGAGTCCATTTAAGTTTGAAACCTACACACAAATATAGCATGTATCTCTTCTTCAGCATCCTAGGATATATTACACTTGGTCAAGTAAAGATTGCAGTGGATACAAGGTTACTTAACCGTGCGATACCTCGAAATATTGATGAACTCCAACCATTTCCTGAAAACGGATCTGGCTTTCGGAAAATGTTTAGCAGCAGATCAGATTGCTCATTTAGAACTTTCACTTGCTTCTTTTCATAATAAACACTTAACATTTAAATGAATAACGAAGCTGACATGCTCATGAACTATTTGGTATAAATCCAGCGAACAAACGAATACGTCGATACATCTCAGTTTCTTAGGTCCTTCCGCGAATCATATGTATTTGTATACGAACATTCAGTCTCAAAAGTAACATGGTTTTGTTATTAAAGCGAATTTATATCCCTTCTTAATTAGATTCAGAAACACGTTCACATCAAGCTTCTGTAGTGATAGAAAAAAATAAATTCATAACATAAAAAATAAATCTAATTCATATTTTACAACCAAAAAACCCAAAATCCTCGGCCCTTTAATTGTAAAACATCGTTTACGCCAAATACCCAGTCTCTCACTTCGTCCTTAGAACGTGGAGAGAGAGTATGCGCTAATTTCACGGAGTGTGAAAACAAAATATTTTCTTGAAATTCGACGCATTCTCACAATCGACTGAGCGGATAGTACGCTAATGAAAGTACTCACTGACGCACATTGAATAGGGCTTATCCGTTATGTCTTTTCGCTTCTATTTGTTTCGCCTCTTACAAACACGAATTTGTGGTTAATGTGTCTACTTTGGGAGCTGGAGGTCTAAGGTTCGAATCCCTGTGCTTAGTGGAGTCCATTCTGATTTGGCCGATTGGTTATCGATTAGCTAGTTGAATAATGAAACCGAAAGTATATATGCCCGGTGCGCGTAGCAACATTATATGACTCCGGAAGTAAAACATGTTTTCAAATAAAAGTGTCACATGAGTCGAAATTGGCTGGCCGTTTCATGAGGGATAACAAGACTTTAAAGTTGGTAGTTATGGCTGCCCTCATTGACGCTCAAAGTTGCGGGGTTAGCATTACGACTGATTTACTGGTGTCAGGATAAATGAACCAGTAAAACTGGTAACTTAACCAGGAATCGTCGTTATATAACTGAACAATTGTTAAAAGGTTAGTAAAACAAATTCAACAAAAATTAATAAAAGTAACAAAACAAACACTTTTTTTAGTGTACATGTAAATTACGGATACGCATGTTGAAATTTGAGGGGCTCAACTTCTACATTTTCCGTTGTCTTACACATTGGCAAGTTGTTGAAATGTATTATGTGTGCAATACGTTCAAGATGTTCTGTTGTCTGACACATTGACTCGGTGTTCAAATGTATTAATATGTGTACAAGACGTTCAAGATGCCCAGAGTCGTACCAGAGTCTTCATAGACTGGAAACAGTTACATCATTCAACTATCATACTTAAAGGCACAACTGCTATCGCACATCGAATGTCGATGGCCCAACGTTTCTCTAAACTTGAAACAAATGCCTGACGATCTACTAAAGAAAAAAAAGATAAAAAAAATGATTCCGTGATGTAACCTAGTACTGATTTGTTTACACACAGATCAATAATTAAGCGTTTTGTCACCGTAATATAACTGAAATAATGTTACAAACGCCGTACAATTCCAATAAAACAATTTATCCTGATATTATGATATTATGATTTAATTTCCTGTTTACGAAAATCAGTTTTTAGTGAATTTGTCGCTTTATGAAGTTTTACCACCCTATAATCTTAATCGTTTTTCCACATACAACAAATCTGCAGCAGACGACGTTGAAAACAACTTGTTAAAAATGTGAAACATTTCCATAAATGAGACTGAAATTATTAAGAAAAGCAGGTAAGCCATTACATGTACTTCCCCTTTTTCAAAAGTACATTTGGACCTTGTGTATAAAGACCATCCATGGGTAAGCATAAATCTGGTCTTTGCTCACAGGTTGGTTTATATTTTCAGGATAGTTTATGCAGAAAGAGATTAATTGGGAAACAAGAAGTACGATCGCTACAGACAGGGAATTGCAAGTCAAATTTGGTCTTTCGCATTTTTTCGACGGTACTGGCATGACAGCGGATAAAAGCCTAGCCTCCTGGACTCGAGGCGGACGCTCCAACTAATACATCATGGACACGGAACCAATTAATTCTTGTTTCGAAAGTGTACATTATATGTTTGTCCAAATCAAACAGATGTTTGAGACTTCTTTGAAACAGTTGAAACATTTTATAGAAGTGCATATAATTAAATTTAAATGCAAACCTCAACAATAACTTTGTGACATTATTATATCAAACAATAACATATTAAGTCAATGTGGTTTTTACTCGTCAACTTTTTTGAGGAAAGAGAAATAACTATTCTAACCATTTGCGCGAATAATTTTGTAAGTTTATGTTATTAAAAAAAATATATTAAGTCAATGTGGGGTGGTGTTTTTACTCGTCAACTTACAAGTGCAATAACTATTCTAACCATTTGCGTGAATTATATTTTACTGTCATATATATTTTGAAAACGTCTAATGAAACAGTTGTTACGTATCGCAAATTTGAGGCACATTTAAATAATGAGTTGAAAACAGTATGAGCATCGAGTAAATTGCATTCTTTTAGCATTTTCTCCTTATTACAAAAACGTTTTTGAATTGTGGCCTATCCAGATGGACGATTAAAACACTGAGTTATGCAAAATCAGACTCTCTCTAATTAAAATTATATATTGGGACTCATTAGAAATGTGGACGACAAGTACTAGAAGGAGTTGACAGCAGATACATGTACACAGTGAGCATTACAGACGATTACTTCATCTTGTTTCATTTCATATGCTTTATTTTTTATTTTGTTTGACTTACCGTAATAAGGTTTTGGTTTGTTTCAATTAAAGGGAAAAAGGAAGTCAACTACATCATTCATAAAATATGAAAACACTGCTATTGTCTGTGTTATTTAAACAAAACATATAAAAATCACAAAAATAGTATTCTGGTACAATTTATTGCGTTGATGAATCTGCCAATGTTGAGAAAGTAAAATAATATGAGCCGTCCCGCGAGTAAACCAACATTGTGGACTCTGCGTAAAGTGTCTACCCAGATCAGCCTGCGCAGTAAGTGCAGGCTAACCCAGGCAGACTCTTTTCGCCTTCTGTGGAATTTCTGTTTCAGGAATTATTACTCTATACCTCAATAATCTTGAGACGGAATGTGTCGGCCCGGATTACTCTGCGCGGACTGCGCAGGCTGATCTGGGTCGATACATTACGCAGAGGCCATACTGTTGGTGTTCTCGTGTAACGGCGGCTCATATGGAGCATTGTCTAAATAATTAAAGAAAAGGAGAATAGAAAACGAATTTATTTTCTGCCAACAGAGTAATTGATTGATTGATTGATTGGGGTTTAACGCGGTTTTTAGCAATTTCTCAGTAATATCACGGCGGCCAGTTCACCTACTCATGCATTTCCTGGTTTTCTCACCCCAGTACTCCACACAACAATCCTCCCAAGCAACTGGCTGCTTTTCCACATAGACTTAGCCCATTGGTGGAAGACGAATGACGCATGTCGCATTGACTTTTGTCAATCCTCGGAAAGAAAGTTGGCCGAGCCGGGATTCGAACTCACAACCCATGGATTGACAGCCCGCGTCGCTACCGACTGAGCTACCGGGGCTCGGCCCAACAGAGTAATACATAATTGTCAATTCATAAAACACAAAGGAAGTATTATTTCATTTTTGTTTTAGAGACATAGGATGTTTAACAAATGCATTTCAGAAGAAAACAAAAACAAGTATATGTATGTATTTGGTTAACACCCACCCACGCAAAAATAGCATAAGCACTGCAGAGACTTGTGATATTTGACATTGCAGTCTGACGTGTTGTTTATTTGATTTATTATAGAGTTTAACGCAGTTTTCAACATTAGTTTAGTTTCCCTTGGCTACAGTTCATTTATTCAAAGTATGCATTGCACAATGAGTGCGATGTATCATTTCACACACTGTTTCTAAATTATTGTATAATTGTAAATAACTCATTTCATGTGACTTTATGCGTTAATAGTATGTATATATGTTATGGTGACTTATAGGCCCAATGGGCCGGGTGTGGTAACTTTGTATTGAATTTGTTATTCATGTATGTAAATTCACACAGGTCACGTTAATAAACACCTTTTATTTTATCTTATCTTATTCATGATCCATTAGTAAACAAACCAGTACCAGGCTAGGAATGTGCGATGGCCATGGGCACTCCACCATGACTGTAGCGCCGCGACTGGGGATCGAACCCGGGACGCCCTGTTCCCCATTGTTATGTAGACCAGTGTCTAACCGTTATAACATAACACTACATCTCCGTGGATGCTGTGTCAAATTAAGATAAAATACTATTTTTTTTCAAAATTCACTAACATTCTAAATCGTTTTGACGAAACATGTCTTAGATAACATGAACGACTATGTTTTGTTCAACATCCAACCCATTAAAAGCAGAAGGCTGATTAGCAATCATTATCGTTTGATATATTTATTTTTACAATAATAATTTAAGAGCTGTTATGCTGTAAAAGCATCAACAGTTGACTTATGAAACTAAAGTGTCGAGTAAGTCACAAATAAAAAGTTTGCAACACTGGGCGGTCTGGTATTTCGTCTCTGGGTCTATCTTAGCCCTTTCCCATGCACATTTAATTTGCAGTAAAAGACTTACGAAACATCTAGACAAAATATTGGAAATCTCTCTTAAGGAAAGTATCAATATTAAAACATGCTGAAAACATTGTGGCAAAAGCAGAATATAATCGTTAAGAGCAATATCTCTGTTTGTCACAACGTTATCAAAAGCCCTCAATCTCATTAAAACCAGAGCTAACTCGCACACTCGTATATAGCCAATATGCGTACATAGAAGTTTTTTTGGTCTGATTCTAATGAGATTGCAAAAGGCCTATGCTGATGATGTTTCGAAATGCTTCTTTTGGAATCCGCCGTGGCCAAGTGGTTTAGCGTCGGGAATTTGGAACCGCTTGACTAGAGTTCGATCCCCAGTCGCGGTGCTGTGGTCATGGTGGAATGCCCTTGGGCAAGGCACATTTCCCTAACCTAGTACTGGTTTGCTTACCCAGGGATCATGAAAAAGTGGTCTGTCGCCTTAATATAACTGAAATAATGTTGAAAACGGCGTACAACCCAAACAAAACAAATATTGTAGGAAATAATGGCTGCTATTACTAATAAATAGCATATGTTATTTGGGGGATATACCTTTCGGTATTTACAGTGCTTTGATTTGAGAGTATTACGTACGTGTGTAAATAACGCATCACAAACGTTCTTTTCCGGTCAAATTCGTCAAAGAAGGCTGCAAATCATTTCTTAAGAGTTTGTCAATTAAAATACCCACCCACCACTCCCATTATCATGTATCTTTAAACATTGTTCGGATACTGCTTTGTTTTCGCTCATTTCAGGTTCAACTACTTGGTTACACCTATTGGAGGAATTACTTGTGTATCTGCTCTAACCTACGGCGCGGCTTCCTCGGTTGTGGATCACCCGTTTACAGAAGGCATTCAGCGATAAATATGTGATGAGTCGTACTTCTGCTAACCCAGGATCGGTCTCTAACACATGTGTACTGATTTCATAAAGCCTTTAACAATTTATAAAGTTCTAGTGACTGTGTAAATTTAAAACTGTGAAAGATTGGAATAGTTTATTGAGCATTGATATTTAAGCCAATATTGCGGCTTTTTGAATTATTTGTACCTCAAGTGGAGGTCTTGTGTTTTGTTTCACCTCAATTGTTGGAGGTTTTGTGGTCGGCCAAATGCGATTGAAAGGCGACCTATTTTGTGAATGTTTATTATTTAATAGAACTTTATATTATAATGTAAATGTTAAATATAGGAAGCCGCAGCCAAATATATTCCAATACCATAATTTAGTTAAAATAAATAATTTGATCTATATTAATTGTTCTTATTGACTGCCAAATAACTAAATATGTTAGAAGAACAATATATAAAGCAAATTACATGAAGGATTTGCCAAGCGATAAAGACTGCTCGATATATGAGAAATAACTCATTGTCCAACAACTTTCACACACGATTCCAAAACGTCTTAGGGTTGCAAAGCATCAAAGTCATCTTTTAAAATAATTGATCGATTGATTGTGGGTATTCAACACTTTTTTAGTCATAATACTGCGGCAAGTTCATCGACCCATGTGTTTTCTAGCCTCCTCTTACACCAGTACTCCACACACAAGTCTTTCAAAGCAACTGGCTGCTTTATACATATACTGTTAGCCCATTGGTGGAAAGAGAAATGACGTGTTTCGCAATGACGTTTATTCAGCGCCGGAAAGAAGATTGGCCGTGCTGGGGTTCGAACTCGCAACCCCTAGATCGAGAACTTGCGTCGCTACCGAATGATCTACCGAAGCTACGCTTTAAAGAAAAAGTTTTGAGTTTATCACAATTAAGGAGCTTTTATCACAGGATGGTCTAACGTGTCTATCTCGTTCATTTGGAGAAAATAAAAACAAATACACAAATAGTTTCCAATAAATTGTTTTAAAATCGGTATATATAACAAACATGTGGAGGAATATTTACATCAAAATAATATAATTTCCTAGAATAACCGAATCAAGCTCCATGATAACCAACCTAAGAGTATATACGAGCCGTTCCGCGAGAAAACCAACATTGCGTACTCTGCGTAAAGTATCAACCCGGATCTTCATACGCAGGCTTATCCGGTCAGCCACTTTTCGCCTCCCGTGGATTTTCTGTTTCAGGAATCATTACTCTATACTTTTCTCCCCCTGAAACGTATTGTATCGGCCCGGATTAGCCTGGGCGGGTCGATGCATTACGCAGAATCCATAATGTTGGTTTTCGCGTTGAACGGCCCATAGATCTACCCGTGCCGGCTTACAACTGTCACTGTGCGTTCTATGTAAACTGATTCATTAACAATATACACGGTAGGTCAGATACCGTCACGATTCCACTTTGTTTTTATTTTGTTATGTTAACCCTTCCAGCGCCGAATTGTTTAAAGTAGACTCTTCCATGTTCAACCTAGGACGACTCTATTTTCATGTTATAGGATTTGTGGAATATTTGTATAACTCACAGCCAAACAATGCAGATTTCAGGTGAGACAGCTCGTTACGAGCTGACTCACCTGAATCTGTATTGTTTGCAAAAAGCTCAATATTGCCTTTGGCGCTGAAAGAGTTACACACTCGGCGTTCCTGGTTCTTGTGTTCTGTGCTTCATGTATCGTCTCTTCCTCATCATCTGAAAAACAGAACTAATAGTTACAGCAAATATCGAGATCAGTTTCGGCCTCTTGAGCAATTTGGCCCAAGCTGTTACACGATCAGTATTTAGTAGCACAGGCATTTCAACCATTTCGCACATACATGTATGTAACAAATCAGAAGCAGACGACATTGAAAACATTTAGATTAAACTATGACTGGTATACATACGAAAGTAACATTATCTGATAGTGTTGACATCATTGTTACACAAGGATACATTTTTCATTATGAGAATGATCTCATTGTGTAACAATGTTGTGTTGAAGTCGTCTGCTACAGTTAGAAAGCGTCCGTTTGTGGGAAAGTGTTAAAACCATTTATGACCTTAAACAGAAAAGTTAACACTTCCCCTCATACAGACGCTTTCTAACTGTAGCAGACGACCTTTTGAAAACATAGTGACAACAGAAGAAATTGCTCAAAACGAGCAATTTCTTCTTTTGCCAAAATGTTTTCCACTTTTAGTCATAGGTTATCCGTTCAATTATAAAGATTTTCTATTTCTTTACGAAATATGTTAAAAGTCGTCTGCTGCATATTTTGTGTATAAGGGAAAAGGTTAAACAAATAAGGAATTTGAAATAATATATCACCGAAGTGTACCACCCAAAAAGGCATGTCTGCAGATCGCAAACCTTTCTTGTGAACGGCAATATTATATGGAAATTCAAATGATTGATTGGGGTTAAACGCCGTTTTCAACAATGTTTCAGTCATATGACGGCGGCCAGTTCACCAACTCATATATTTCCTGGTTTTCTCACACCAGTACCTCACACAACATACTTTCCAAGCAACTGGCTGCTTTACCACATAGACTGTTAGCCCATCGGTGAAAGACGAATGACGCTTGTGACAGTGACTTTTGTCAAACGTCGGATAGAATATTGGCCGAGATGGGGTTCGAACTCACAACACCTTGATTGACAACCCGCATCGCTCTCGACTGAGAATTATATATACACTTGATAGTTAAGTTTAGGATGGAGTGGGAAACGTTGTGTTGGGGATAGGGGGAAATTGCTCGTAACGATATCTTTGAACGTTGCGTGCATTCAGAAGCGTCATAATGCGTTTCCATCGATATTGGGCCGAGCCCCGGAAGCTCAGTTGGTAACGACGTGGGCTGTCAATCCAGGGGTTGTGAGTTCGAATCCCGGCTCGGCCAACTTTCTTTCCGACGATTGACAAAAGTCAATGAGACATTTTCATTAGTCTTCCACCAATGGGCTTAGTATATGTGGAAATCAGCCAGTTGCTTGGGAAGACTGTTGTGTGAGAAAACCAGGAAATGCATGAGTAGGTAAACTGGCCGCCGTGATATAACTGAGAAATTGTTAAAAACGGCGTTAAACCCCAATCAAGAACAAGTCCATCGATATTGGTCAGCATTCAATTATTTCAACGATAAACGAGGGTGCTATCCCACTTATTTGTAGATATTGATAATACATATCGAGGGCTTGGCGTGAAACGGTTGTACGTAAAGTTGGTATTTATTTACCAAGGTTAATCACCTCTCCATAAAGTCTTTAAATCATTTTTCTTGGTAAACAATGGAAATTTAGGTGCCATTGCTCGTTCTGAGCAATGACACCTAAAGTTGCATTGTTTTACAAAGGGATCAAAATTGCCTCTAAACCAGGGTTTTGAAAATAGGTATTTAGTTAAAACCGTTTCACGCCATGCCCTCGATATATTATATATTATAAGACGTCACATTAGAAATATATTTTGCATCTTGATTAATCACAATATAACAAAAAAAACACGATTTAAATAAAACTGAATTGGTTTCGATCACTTCAAATAATGTTTACGTTAAACATACCTGTCTGACCAATAAGCATAGTGTACCGGGTTAAAAGGTTCACTCTGTTGTCTACATGAGAACGTTATCGGGGCGGACGGAGGGACAGGGGCGTACTCCCCAAACTGGGCGTAAGGGGTTCCCGAGGAAGGCCCGAGTTGTATACCTGAAAATACAGAAAGAACGCGTAAAACGTTAATACACGTGGTAATCGGCGTGTTTCAGGGACATTTCCATAAGTGATGAAATGAAAACAAAACCTCTGGTGGTGGCTAATCTAATACGAGAGAACAAATAGCGTTCCTGTTTGCGTTAATATCCGTAGTGAGGCGCAAGGCGATATGAGCCGAATTACGAATAAACCAACAATGTGGACTTTGCGTAAAGTATCGACCCGGCATGCGACGCGGGGCTAACCCGGACAGACATTTTTCACCTCCTATGGATGTTCTGTTTCAGGAATCATTACAATATACCTTTATCTCCCAGACACACAGATGCCATATGCTTTTTTTGTTTTGACCTTGGAGACTCAATGCTATTTTATAAACAATCTCCGTTTCTTATTGTTTTGTTTCATTGGGTTTGTATGCCGTATTCAACGTTATTTAAGTTATATCACGGCGACAGATCACGTTTTCATGATCCCTGGGTAAACAAACCATCACTACGGTTTGTACATGTGCCTTGCACAGAGTGCATTTCACCATTATCGCATTGACTAAATATCGAACCCGGGACGCCTGGTTACAAATCTATCGACGAAGGTTTCTAGTAGTATGTTCAACGGAGACGGAATGCCACTTTTTACCTTAACCTAAATGTAAAGATCGTATTTGCATACATTCTCCCGTCATACAAACGCGATTAGCATTTTGGTACCCCTTTGTGTTTAAACATCAGCCTTATATTTAATCGAGAGAGAGAGAGGAGAGAGAGAGAGAGAGAGAGAGAGAGAGAGAGAGAGAGAGAGAGAGAGAGAGAGAGAGAGAGAGAGAGAGAGAGAGAGAGAGAGAGAGAGAGAGAAAGAGAGAGAGAGAGAGAGAGAGAGAGAGAGAGAGTGAGAGGAGAGAGAGAGAGAGAGAGAGAGAGAGAGAGAGAGAGAGAGACAGACAGACAGACAGACAGACAGACAGACAGACAGACAGACAGACAGACAGAGACAGAGAGAAAGAGAGACAGAGACAGATATAGACAGACATAGACAGAGAGACAGACATATACAGAGAGACAGAGACAGTGAGAGGGAAACAGTCATACAGAGAAAGACAGAGACATATACAGAGAGCGAGGACAGAGATACAGGCAAAGAGACAGAGACATCGACATATATACAGAGACAGAGACATAGTGAAAAACAGACAGACATACATACAGAGAGAGACAAAGAGGGGAGAAGAGATAGGAACGAGTGAGAGAGAGAGAGAGAGAGAGAGAGAGAGCGAGAGGGGCGGGAAAAAGAGGGATAGAGAGTAAGAAAGAGAGGGAGAAAGTGAGAGAGATAAAGACACGCACACACATGCACATACATACAAATTACCTGTTTGTATTGATCCATATCCGCACGATCCCAGAGAAGACCCTGTAGGTGGAATTCTTGATGATTGACCACACGAGTTATAGTTCATATTCACAGTCCCCGTGGTCGAATTATGACCCGCAAGCGGCCACGATGAGTAAGGGGTATATTGAGAATAGGGTGGCGGCGAGAAATAGTTCTTTGAAATGAGAACTGACCAAAGCACAATGTGAAGCATCCCCGAAAAATGATTTCCCAAATGCGATCGCTGGTCTGTAAGGGCGTTTCATACGACGTCGACGTCTGTAGTTCCCTTTTTCAAACATGTCGTCGAAGGCCGGGTCAAGTGTCCAGTAGTTCCCTTTCCGTTCCCCGCCCCCTTCTCTAGGGCACCTTGACAAAACACTCGTTTAAACTGAGGTTGTGGCGTATGCTGTTCTGCCAGCCTTTCTTGTTTTTCTCATAATATGGAAATTTGTTTTGTGATGAAAGGTGTAGATTCCGCTTAAAGTCAGGCCGCTTCTCGCCCGATTCTTTTATTGCCATGGCAATAAGTGCGACGTAAGAATACGGCGGCTTCACGTTAGGGTCCATGTCTTTGCTCTTGGACTCGTCTGGAATTATAACAATGATAATTAAACATTTGGATCTTGGACTCGTCTTGAATTATAACAATGATAATTAAACATTTGGATCTTGGACTCTCTGGAATTATAATAATGATAATTAAACATTTGGATCTTGGACTCGTCTTGAATTATAACAATGATAATTAAACATTTGGATCTTGGACTCGTCTTGAATTATAACAATGATAATTAAACATTTGGATCTTGGACTCGTCTGGAATTATAACAATGATAATTAAACATTTGGATCTTGGACTCATCTGGAATTATAACAATGATAATTAAACATTTGGATCTTGGACTCGTCTGGAATTATAACAATGATAATTAAACATTTGGATGTAACCCGTGCTCTCACCCCTTAACCCGTTCCCACATACAACAAGTCTGCAGCAGACGACTTTGGAAACATCATGGCTTAAATATGAAAAAGATCTGTAAATTAAAGTAGAATAATTTATTCTAGTTGAAAACATTGTGTCACAAGGAGAAATTGCCAATTATGACCACATTATTTTGTCACAATGTTTTAAAAAGTCGTCCGCTGTAATGGTGTGAAAATATGTCTGTGTGAGGGAAATGGTTCATTAACAAATGATAATGGCTAAAATGTATATACGATGTATGATACATTTTTAATGTTATACCCATTGTCACCAGAACCTACTAGTAATGTTGATCATGGTTTCATTGCATTGAACTATGACTAAATTATAAAATTTAGAAAAAAAGATAAATCCGATCACGTATATCAGTGCGTATATATGATGGAAATGGTTAATTCAAATATGATAATGTCTTAAATGTATATACGATGTATGATAACAAAATTAATGTATACCTATTGTCACTAAAACCGACAATTACTATTGTTAATTTTTTTCATTTCAATGAACTAAGCCTAAATTATAAAATTTAGAAAACAAGATAAATCCGATCATGTATATCAATGCGTTTTTTCTCTCTAATAACTATGATTTAATATTTCCACCTATTTGAAGAAATCTGCAGTAGACGACTTTGAAATAATATAGGGAACAATTGAATAATCTTTATAAACGATATATGTATGTTTTAAGGAAAGCTGAAAACAATGTGGCATAACCGAAAATTACACATTAAAAGCAATTTCTCATTTTACTACAATGTTTTCAAAAGTCGTCTACAGAGAACATCTGTTTGTAAGAAATGATCAACATAATACTTTACCAAAGAGAAGCTAAATGATTTTGAGTACATTTTTGATAGTGTATACGTATAGAAGGAAATTGCCATTTTACTTTTGTTTTTTAAACACTCCGAACGTTACTTAAATAGAAACTCCATTGAACATTTTATTTAATTCACATGTGTTATAATGATTTCCCTCTCATTTTTAAAAATATGTATTTTAAAAACATTAAATTGTACTTGTTTCATATGGGAAATAAAAGGAAATCTAGCGGCAAAGTATAACGTATACACTA
>JASEVX010000011.1:46441012-46463822 GCA_031761405.1 Serripes groenlandicus | reverse complement strand
AGATCTTGTTATTTGCCAATTATCAATTGCGATGAAAGATCCCCTTGACTTAGGGGGAGGTTGTATCAAATGGGCCTTCCGGCGGTATCCGTGAGTGAATTATGGCCCCGCATAGAACTGCCCGTCAAATATGCAATAAGTGACATATGGCCGCATGGGAATTGGCGGGGAGAAAATAAACATGTCACTCATGGCTATGTTTGAAGTATGGACACGGGGTATAAAGCCTACCAAGTGGCCAATTATTAATTGCCTCGAATGGTCTGGGGTCACAGGAGAGTCGTCTGAAAATGGGCATTTCACCAATAACCACTAGTGACATATGGCCGCAGATAATCGTGCGAGATATAGGCTAGGTACAATGGTGTTAGTTCCAGTATGTCTACTAGGGTCTAGATCTTGTCATTAGCCAATTATCAGTTGCGAAGAAAGATACCCTTGACTAAGGGGAGGTGTCTAAAAATGGGCCTTCCGGCCGTATCCGTGAGTGATTTATGGCCGCATAGAACTGCCCGTCAAATATGCAATAAGTGACATATGGCCGCAGGGAATTGAGCGAGAACATGAATACTGGTCACCCATGGCTATGTTTGAAGTATGGACACGGGGTATAAAGCCTACCTGTGGCCTATTATTAATTGCCTCGAATGGTCTGGGGTCACAGGAGAGTCGTCTGAAAAATGGGCATTTCACCAATATCCACTAGTGATATATGGCCGCAGATAATCGTGCGAGATATAGGCTAGGAACAATGGTGATAGATCCAGTCTACTGGGGTCTAGATCTTATTATATAGCTAATTATCAATTGCGACGAAAGATCCCTTGACTTAGGGGAGGGGTATCTAAAAATGGGCCTTGTCTGTCTCTGTCTCTCTCTCTATGTCGCTATGTCTCTATGTCTCATCTCTTTCTCTCTCTTTCTCTATGTCTCTCTCTTTCTCTCTCTTTCTCTATGTCCTCTTTGTCTCTGTCTCTCTATGTCTCTATGCCTCTCTGCCCTTCTCTGTATCTGTCTCTGTCTCTCTATATCTCTCTGTCTCCCTCTGTGGTGTGTATCTCGTCGTCTCTCTCTGTCTCTGTCTCTCTCTGTCTCTGGTCTCTCTCTTTCTCTCTCTTTCTCTCTCTCTCTCTCTCTCTCTCTCTCTCTCTCTCTCTCTCTCTCTCTGTCTCTCTCTCGTCTCTCTCTCCTCTCTCGTCTCGTCTCTCTCTCTCTCGCTCTGTCTCTCTCTCTATGTCGCTATGGCTCTATGTCTCTGTCTCTGTCTCTGTCTCTATCTCTCTCTTTCTCTGGCTCTCTCTCTTTCTCTCTCTTTCTCTGTCTCTCTCTTTCTCTCTCTTTCTGTCTCTCTCTTGTCTGTCTCTCGCTCTGTCTCTCTTTGTCTCTCTGTCTCTCTCTGTCGTCTGTCGCTCATTGTCTCTGTCTCTGTCTCTCTGTCTATATGTCGCTGGGCTCTCTGCTGCGGCTCCGTCTCGTCTCTCTCTCTCGCTCTCGCTGGTTATGTCTATCTGTATCTGGCTCTCTCTGTTTATGTCTCTATGTCTCTGTCTCTGTCTCTGTCTCGCTCTGGGGGGACAATTACGGGAAAAAGAAGGTAGTGCAGCGAGGGCCCCACAGTGTGGAGTGTCGAGTGGGGAGATGACAGGGGTTGGACAGAGAGAGAGAGACGCGCGAGAGAGCACGCAGAAGAGCGAGAGAGAGCGAGACGAGAGGCGCACGCGGGGAGGCGAGCGACAGAGCAGCGTGCAGCAGTGCGCGCGCGCGTGAGCGAGAGCACGGGCCGCGCGACGGGCGAGGCGTATTGAGGAGCCGGGTCGGGGAGCGGGCGAGAGTGCTCGAGAGCGGCGCCGACGCGCGCACGGGAAGAGGGCGACGCGCGGGCGCGAGCGGGCGCGCGCGCCGTGAGCAGCGGGCGACGCGCGCGCGCGAGAGAGTGCGCACGAGCACGTACGAGCGCGACGCAGGGCGAGCAGAGCGTCTGGCGTGGGTGTGTGGGCAGACGGGTAGCGGGAGCGCACAGCGCCAAGTGGTAGCGTAGGCCTCGAGTCGGAGCGGCTCGCGACGCTGGGGCAGCAGGGCGGGCGCATGGCAGCAGCGGGCTGGAAGAGCGGGCGAGCAGCGGGAGAGACGCGAAGGGATAGATGAGAGAGAGGGTGTTCAAATGCGAACGAGCGAAGAGAGAGAGAAGAGAGCAGTGACGAGAGCAAGAACGAGCGAGAGAGAGAGCGAGCAGAGCAAGAGACGAGCAGCTCCGCACGCCGAGAGCACGAGCGACGAGAGAGAGCCGAAGCAGAGACGCAGAGACGCGCAGCGCGCGGCGCGCGAGCGCGATCCTCTCTCCTCTCTCTCTTCTTCTCTAATCTCTTTACTACTCTCTCTCTCCCACATTCTCTTTCACCCCTCTCTCACTCTCGCCCTATTTTTTTCCTTACACCATCTCACTCTCTCGTCACTCTCGTCGTATAACCCCATCTCTCCCCCTCTCTCTCTCTCTCTCTCTCTCTCTTTCTCTCTCTCTCCTCTCTCTCTCTATCTCTCTCTCTCTCTCTATATATATATATATATTTCACTCCCCTCTCTCTCTCTCTCTCTCTCTCTCTCCTCTCTCTCTCCTCTCTCTCTCTCTCCCTCTCTCTCTTTCTCTCTATCTTTCCCTCCCTCTTTCTCTTTTTTCTCTTTCTCTCTCTCTCACCCCTCGTGGATCTTATGTTAAACGCCGTTACCATTAGGGATTTTGTCTAAATATGTCTTTCGACTCTGTGGACCAATATGTATTAATGTATTATAGAGTTATGCTTTATCCAGAAACTATACTGTGCCCTTTAAATCTAATGATTTAATTTCATCAAATGAAAATGTTATTGTTCTGTATATGTATGAAGAGTATATACGTATGTTTACCTAAATGGAAAATGGCCACAGACGAGCACATGGCATGCTATTAACCGTTTTGTAAATGAATTTTGCAAAATTGATAGCTATGAGCAAATGCTTCTTTTAAAAAGACTTTCTAAAGTTTTCCCGAGATGTTTTCTAAGTCGTCTGGTGCATATGTGTGGTAAGTGGAAGAGTGTTATTTGTACATTGTATTTAAACATTTCATTGTTTGTTCTTGCATTGCAACTGATAAATGACTTTTCATGGCACTTATGATCATTTGAGTTTCTAAACAATATAGTTTCGGATTAACTTTACCAGAATCTGCCCAAACTTACTTAAGCTTCTTACAAGCTTATGTATGTAAATAATGAATAGTCGAGCTATCGACCACGGATGCACAAGCTGATCTGGATTTTGCACTGTTCGAAAAGTCAACTGGTACTTTCTCCCTTGGTCCATATATTAATCAACTAGTTCATGCTAACAACATAAGACATTTAAATTGTTTGGTGCTTTACGCCACTTTCAACATGTTTTCAGTTATATCACGGTGTGTCCTGGGTAAGTTATCCTGACACCAGACAGTCAGTTATATCACGGTGTGTCCTGGGTAAGTTATCCTGACACCAGACAGTCAGTTATATCACGGTGTGTCCTGGGTAAGTTATCCTGACACCAGACAGTCAGTTATATTACGGTGTGTCCTGGGTAGGTTATCCTGACACCAGACAGTCAGTTATATCACGGTTTGTCCTGGGTAGGTTATCCTGACACCAGACAGTCAGTTATATCACGGTGTGTCCTGGGTAAGTTATCCTGACACCAGACAGTCAGTTATATCACGGTGTGTCCTGGGTAAGTTATCCTGACACCAGACAGTCAGTTATATCACGGTGTGTCCTGGGTAAGTTATCCTGACACCAGACAGTCAGTTATATCACGGTGTGTCCTGGGTAAGTTATCCTGACACCAGACAGTCAGTTATATCACGGTGTGTCCTGGGTAAGTTATCCTGACACCAGACAGTCAGTTATATTACGGTGTGTCCTGGGTAAGTTATCCTGGCACCAGACAGTCAGTTATATCACAGTGTGTCCTCGGTAAGTTATCATGACACCAGACAGTCAGTTATATCACGGTGTGTCCTGGGTAAGTTATCCTCATACCAGACAGTCAGTTATATCACGGTGTGTCCTGGGTAAGTTATCCTCATACCAGACAGTCAGTTATATCACGGTGTGTCCTGGGTAAGTTATCCTGACACCAGACAGTCAGTTATATCACGGTGTGTCCTGGGTAAGTTATCCTGACACCAGACAGTCAGTTATATCACGGTGTGTCCTGGGTAAGTTATCCTGACACCAGACAGTCAGTTATATCACGGTGTGTCCTGGGTAGGTTATCCTGACACCAGACAGTCAGTTATATCACGGTGTGTCCTGGGTAAGTTATCCTGACACCAGACAGTCAGTTATATCACGGTGTGTCCTGGGTAAGTTATCCTGACACCAGACAGTCAGTTATATCACGGTGTGTCCTGGGTAAGTTATCCTGACACCAGACAGTCAGTTATATCACGGTGTGTCCTGGGTAAGTTATCCTGACACCAGACAGTCAGTTATATCACGGTGTGTCCTGGGTAAGTTATCCTGACACCAGACAGTCAGTTATATCACGGTGTGTCCTGGGTAAGTTATCCTGACACCAGACAGTCAGTTATATCACGGTGTGTCCTGGGTAAGTTATCCTGACACCAGACAGTCAGTTGTAATGGTAACCCGCAACCCTGAGCGCCAATAAGGGTAGCCATTACTACCACTTTTAAAGTCTTTAGTATTACCTGAGCGGGGATCGAACCCACGACGCTCTACCACTACACCACCGAGGCGGTAAGAAAGAGACATTTAGAAGCATCATGATAAACAAAGATGGATTGTACAAGTTATCCTGTTCGAACAGTATTTCCATCGGTTTTAAACATGGTCAGTTTTCTAATGAGTTTGACATTTTGAAATCCCGTTTGTGGACTGATAGTATGAGAATTCCGCCTTTGCCGAGTGGCTAGGGTCGAGGATTTGGAACCGAGTGTCCCGGGTTCGATCCTCATACGCGTCGGTCAGTGTGAAGTATAGGACTCATGTATAAATGACTTGTCTCCGTGATATAACTGAAATTATATTGAAAAAGAAGTAAAACACCAATAAAACAGATAATTTGTAGATTGTTTCGAGATGGTCGGGAAATATATACTAAACCAGGGGAGGGAACTGCAACATTTAGCTTCAACAAACCGCAAAAGTTATCTTTACGGGAATGTGATACAATTCTGATTAGGTTCGGGGTCGTTCATGATATGCATCACTCAGACTTATACGCAAAAAAGATAACAGTTGAAAGCACAACTGGCTTGATTAGGTGAACAGCAAATATTAATTCAAAAGTATTATGTCTATAGCTTTAATAATAATTAGCTTTCCAAAGGAAAACACCTATCACCTGAAAATGATAACTATTATACGTTTTGTTCTTGAATTTACTCATGTATCTATGTAATTGTAGATTTGAGTTAATACAGAACTGATAAGGATAATGTTGTAGAATAACTTGTACCTTGACTTTTGATAAGTTCCTACAAAATTGTTGAGGAATATTTGCTGCATACTGGTAAATAAATGAATAAGAGCATCATGTTATGTTTCTGTTGTTTGATAAATTTCATTGTTACTACTAGCGTCATTGGGTTAAATAGTCTATACGTGGAGGTAGCCAGTTACCTAAACTGAATGTTGTGTGATGTTTTGATACAAGAAAGCCATGCAAAACACGTTAGGCGAACTGGCTGCCGTAACATAACTAAAATATTATTGAACTCGCCGTTATACTCCAATAAATCTAAAAAATAAAAATATAACCATAACGGCATACGCAAATGTTGTTTAAAGTTTAACAGCCAAATAACAATAACTGTGTTGGCTGAGTGTTTATATCTTTCCGGTGCTTGATAAAAGTCATTATTACGAGCGCCATCGGGTTAAATAGTCTAATTGTGAAGGTAGCCAGTTACCTACGAGGAATGTTGTGTGGAGTACTGATGCTGAGAAAGCCATGAAAAACACGTTAGGTGAAATGGCTGTCGAAATCTAACTGAACTATCATTTAATACTCATATGTTGGTTAAAGTCACGCATATCAGATGTAACAGCTGACTAACAACTACGGCGTTGAGTGAGTGTTAATACACTGTTTCAGAATGTGAGAAGAGCTAAATTGTTGAAGGAGAATATCCTGTAGGCCGTGTTTATCCCTTCCCGACATACACAAAATCTGCAGCAGACGACTTTTAAAACATCCATCCAAAAATATGATAAATTACCTATAAAGGACAGTTTAATTATTAAATAGAGTTGAAAACATTGTGGCATATGAAGAAATTGCTCATTATGAGCAATTTATTCATTTGCTACTATGTTTTCAAAAGTCGTCTGCTGCAGAGGCGTCAAAACGTGTCTGTATGAGGGAAAGTGTTAATCTGGATCTTTCCTAAACCCTGACGTCAGTTTTCGTTTGTCGATACTCGTTCTTCTTCCTTGTTAATTATTTACACACACAAACACTGACATTCGTGAATACATACGACACACCTATGCATTACTTATTGCATTGCATTTCCGCAGAGTGAGGGTTCAGCCCTGTAGAGACGCACGGTCTGGTAACTGCTGTGTCGTCTTTCGCTTGCACAATTTATATACATCAGCTGTTTTTAACCATTTTCAAAACTGTGACAAATCGAAATGGTATTCTGTTGAATAATTAAGCTGTCTGTTGAAGAGATTGTCCAAGATTCTGGCTGGATTTTTAAAAAGTATTAGTTGTATTTGGAAAAGGGTAAATAACGTATGCGAGAAACGAAGACCACCATGTATGTATGACGTTAGTGCAGACATAGAAGATCATGATCAGAGTGCGCGTAGGCAAAGTCACGACGGTGGGATGTCATGTGACGTGACGATGATTCGTGGTATCTATTTATTGAACCACCGGTGTGCTGTATTTTCAACATGGTTGGTCATCTGGACGATGTTCCTCCTGTAGAAGTTTGCATTGAACACCACATGTACTTAACAGTTCATTTATAGACATACCAGTGATATCCCAGTTTCCATCAACGTCCTGGAACTTTTCAGCGATTGTCTCAGCATTGTGGTGAGCTTTGATCAGGTCGAGTATGTCATTTTCAAGCATTTGAATTGTACTTACATAGTCGTAATCATATTTTGAAATTTTACACAGTTTTTGAGTGAAAAATAAATATTTCGTCAAACTTTGCACGTGCATTATAAGCTCATGTGTAACTGACTTAACCTTTTGGTAATGCATCAACTCTTGGAACAAGTTGTGACCCTCAATAAAGACACTAGGCATGAACGGTTTAGTATGTTGTTTATCCGACATGAGACAGTTTAAGAGTGAATACACCACTGATTCGACGCACGTATGGATATCTGAACTCTGACATTTCCCATTTGCCACGTGATGAAGAACGGCTGATTTCAGTACGTAAGAACTGAATCCAGAATACATCACATCTGTAAAGGTTAACTTGCAACAGAGATTTGCGAGTATGTATTTCAAAACTCTGTAACACGTTCTATGTGTTGTGTTGAGTGATTGGACGATGTCAACCTCAACTTCTGTTAGGGAAATACGGAAGTATTTGGTCGGTTTGCTGTCTTTACCTCTTCCAGGCGTCAAAAGATAGCTGCCATGTTCCTGTAACTTGGTATAGAAGTTTGTGTAACCACAGTCCCCCGGATTGAGTGCCTGTGTAACATTGTAACACCTAACAGCTGGCGATATATCCGCTGTTATTTGAAAAATGGTGTCTCGGCTTTTGTTGGACCATAACAAATATATCATTGTGTTTGGTTCCCGTAATATTTGTACTCCTGCATACTTTAAGGTACCAGAGGGCTTTGAAATCAAAATTGGATTTTCATTGCATGACTCCGTATAAACTTCTTGAATCATTGAACTGATTCCTACGGCCTTACTCGATTTGTTGTGTCTATGTTTGGGAGAATTGAGAACAAATCCGAGTAAATAACCGTCTTCACAGTAATCTTTCCAACGTGCTTGTGTTTTCTCGTCTGTAACCTGTAACGTCATGTACCCTGGAAGCTCTTCACCACATCTAACGGAAGTAACAACGCCTGGTTTCGACAATTCGTCAATAACAACGAGGTAATCAAATTCGTCTGGTTCAAGTATTTTTGTTCCCTCCATAAAACTACCGACCCTAATCACCTCTTTACTTATATAGCGGTCGTCAATGTTTACAACCCTGTCTAATATCTGTAAAATACATTCGTGGACTGCCGATTGTAAATCTTCAAGCTCATCGGGGTTGAATTTGAAAGTCAAATGCCTGGCATCTAGATCTCTGTAAAATCTATCAGCAGTTGACACATTCTGTCCATCGTCTACTGTCAGAAGTTCTGTTTGTAACGTGTTCTCTGCCATTTCTTGAATATAAAATAAGAAATGAAGGTATTTAACTCTTTCCCACGTGTAGACATATGTTAACACACCATAACAGACTAGCTTTGAAAACATCGTACCAAAATTAACATTAATGTTCAGTACTAAAGATATTTTCCATAATTTTGCATAGATGTTTTGAAAGACGTCTGCTGCAAATCCTTTGCATGTGTGAAAGGGTCCATGAATATTTGCGACTATATTCGATTTCCTGCACAGTAAATAGTATTTGCCGAGCCCCGTTTACTCAGTCGGCATCGAAGCGGGCTGTCAATCAAAAAGTTGTTTGTTCGAACCCAATCTCAGCCAACATTGTTTCCGACGTTTGACAAAAGTCTTTCGTCTACCATCAATGTACTTACAGTCTCGTGAATATATGTTGAAAAGCAGCTAGTTGCTTGGAAAGTCTATTATGCGGTACATGTATTGGAAGGCAAGGAAACACATTGGTAGGTGAACTGTCTGCCTTAAAATAACTGACAAATTCTTAAAAACTGGCGTTAAACCCCAATCAATCAATCCACAGTATACACATATAAAAATAAAAGGAAGATGTGGTGACTCAACTTTTAATAAGAGGAAAGAGTAGATATACTACGTAGTTGTAATACAAACTAAAAGTAAACATACATTAAGTATAAGAATACAAACCGAATATCTTCTTTTAAGCACTTATTCCACGTGATTTAAATCCGTTTAAAAGCTTTAATTTAATTATATGTATTACTTCAGCGATTGTGTTCTGTTCTTTGTATAAATAACTACCAGTATTGAAAACATATAACGTCCTGTTAAGTCAATTAACTTACTTGGTATATGCATATGGCACTTAAGTTATATATAGAAATGTTGGGTTTTCCCCACAAATCTGAATCTGCATCATTAGAGGTAATTCTAGTAAGAAGAGAAAATATGCTCAAGTATATGAAATGTCTACAGAACATTCATTTTGAATAAAAAAGAAAATAATCAAATAGTTGTGTGTTTTGTTTCTTTCTAATGCAATTTTCTAAGATCTTTCAGTGTGTGAATTCGTTGAATCATAGATTGACGTGTAAAGCCACTTTAAACAGTATTTCAGTTATATCACAGAGGCCACCTTAGTATGTGTTTACCGATCATCTCGCGCTTCGAGATTGTTGCCAGCCAACCGGCTTCCTTCCTACATACATGTAGACAGACTGTCAGCCAATTAGTGGAGGACGTAATGGCGCTAGTCAGAATGGCGTGTATAAATAATCGAGAGAAAAGTTGACCATGCAGGGGTTCGCTCACGTGACTACTGGTGTACTGTTGGTTTCACAGAGCTCGGTCGACGTTATGTAACTGAACAACCGGTGATGAAGGCGTTAAACTAAAATCAACCAATTATCATGGATCAAGACTCAGTTGAAGCTATCTCTTACAAGGGAATCTTTGACTGATTGCAGTTTAACGCCGTTTTCAACACTTTTTCACTGATATCACGTTGGCCAGTTCACCTAGTCCTAGTCATGTGTTCTCAGCTTGTTAACACCAGTTCTCCATACGACAGCCTTTCAAAACAACTGGCTTCTTTTCCACATAGACTGTAAGCCCTTCGGTGGCATACGTTTGTAACAGTGATTGTTGTCAAACGTCGTAAAGACTGTTCCCTGAGCTGTGGTTCGAAATCCTGACCCCTGCATTGACAGACCGCGTCGCTACCGACTGAGCTATGGAGATTTTGGTTACAAAAGTATGTATGAGAGTAGAGATACTGTTGGATATGATTTACCTTACCAATAAAAAAAAAGTTTCCTATGTTCACATTGTTTTCAAGAAATCAGGGAAAATAAAGATGTATTATGAAACGGGTTACACGATTCATTTCAGATGATAGGTGAGCCAGACTCAGGTCCATTTTTACTTTTGCCACAATATCTTCAATTGATTTCAATAATCAAACTCTCATTTATGGATATTTTTCACATTCTTGATTATATGGCAGAGGACTAGATAAGGAGGAGTAAACAGGTCTTCCTTCCATGATATCTCTCTTATCACTCATTAAAACCTATATTATCGTTAATCAAAAGAATCGTCTCACTGAAACGATTCTTGTGTGTACCCACAACATATGTTTTGGAAGTCAAATAAGGATGTTAGAGCATGAAAAACGCTCCTTATATAGAGCTCTGATATGGTTTCAAAAACGTCTGAGGATTTGCTGTATGTGGTAAAGGGTTACGTTGAAAGTACGGGTCAGTATTGTACAATCCACTTAAGAATACTAAGCTGTTTTAATGTCAACCTTTATCACGCAGTGTGCGACTTTAAGCAACATTTACTGTATGTGGGAAAGAGTTCAAAGTTCGGGTCAGTATTGTACAGTCCAGTTTAAGAATACTATGCTGTTTTAATGTTAACCCTTATCACACAGTGTGCGATTTTAAGCAACATTTACTGTATGTGGGAAAGAGTTCAAAGTTCGGGTCAGTATTGTACAATCCAGTTTAAGAATACTAAGCTGTTTTAATGTTAACCCTTATCATACAGTGTGCGACTTTAAGCAACATTTACTGTATGTGGGAAAGAGTTCAAAGTTCGGGTCAGCATTTTACAATCTAGTTCGAGAATACTAAGCTATTTTAATGTTAACCCTTATCACACAGTGTGCGACTTTAAGCAAAATCTAATATATATCATTTTTATACACGCGAATTTAACTACACTGAATGATTTAAAACAATGTAGAGCAGGATCAGCCTACACAAGCCTACAGTATAACCTGGGTCCAATTCCACAAACCTTACTTACATGTACAGCTAAGAAATACTTTTTAAAATACGTAAAAGCATTTTGCTTCATTTAAGTTTCCAGAATAAAATTATTATTTTTTTAAACAAAAATGTTAGTCAGCAAGGTGATAATTTATGTCAAACACTCATATACTTCAATACATTCCACTACTCATGTTTCATCTAATATTCGGGAAACAAACAAATATTTAAATATTACTTAAGCGCTAAGTAAGGTTTGTGGATATGATCCCTGGGTTTACAAGTCCGTACTGTACTAAAATATATAAAAGACAACTGCAGAAACATAATAATTTTGATTAAGTGGCAATGACGTGAAAACAGCAGAAAAGAGCTTTCCTGGAAATTATATGGCGATAATTTGTTTTATCTAGCTTTCGTTTTCATTTCCTGAAAAAGAAATAACGCAAACTGTCGTATAAATGCTTGCATAAAGATCCTGATAATAATATCGCGATATATACATGTATCTTGATTACTATTAGATAGTAGAAAGTTATCAGTGGTCCGGGGGTAAAACGTCCCCATCGGGTGCGGAAATAGTTTAGTTCGATCCCCGGCCGGGTCATACTAAATACTTTAATTTAAATGGAAGTAATTGCTTTCCCTTCGTGGCGCACAGGGTGGTGGTTCGTCGTTAGGACAAATGGAACAGTAGAACTGATAACACCGTGATATAACTGAAACATTGTTGAAAGCGACGCAAAACACAATACGATGTTATTTGTGATATTCGGGTTTTTTGGTGTGGTTATTTCTTCGTGAAAATCCACCCTTTTAACTGATAAAACGTTTCCTCAAAATGTATCATTAACTGATACTGGTTCAATTTTACGAAGTACATGGCAGTTGTTGGTATTTACGGAAAAACATTTGAGAAAACTTTCAGTTATCGAGATAATCTTTTCAGAAAACAAGAAGTTTTCACTATAGTTCGAATTACGGTAAATAAATCCGATGTCATTCTGATCCATCATAATCTAATGCAGGTTGCATACTGCTTAAATATATGTAATTTATCGTTGATAGTGCCCAACAGTTTTATATATTCCTAATTACCCATTACTCACATACTATAAGCTTCAGATCACCTAAATAAGATGGTTTTGAGGTAACATATGTAGGTGATTGACAGAATGAATTTGGATTAAGATATGTCTTCCAACATTGTTTATTTCACACTCTCCTAAACTGCTTAAAGTTAAAGGTTATAAATTTTCATTATTGTCTATTTTTGAAATCTAGCAAAATCAGGAAACTTCAAAGTTATTTCGGATTATTATTTGTTGTTCACGTATTAATTTTGTAAATGTATGTAAATGATGAGATTTATGTATTTGTATAAGTCGATTAAAATCTATCTATCTATCATCATAGTCCCTAACACAACCTTTGTTTGCGTAGAAATGAGTGTCTACCATCACCAGAATGTATTGAATGTATGACATTGATTTCGAATTCTTTGTAAATGTGTATAGGATGTAGTGGAAATGATTGATTTGATCACATTTAGTATGTTGACCTTGTTTGAAAGTGAAAGTAGAGAATGCTAACACCGGTTTTGTCCGGCCCCGATTTGGTCCATTTTTGTCTGGTGTGTTCTTTCTTGCATAATACATGACCCACCCCCACCCCATCCCCTCCCCTTATCTCGTTACCACGACTTAGTATCTCATGTGTGTCCTTTTAGAGCAGCCGTAGTATTGTAACCTATAAAAGTATCGCTATAGCTTTCTAGCTAACTAGTGGCAGAAATATGCCACCATGGCAAATGACTCACTTTCTTCCCCCTACCTCTCTCACTCTCTCCCTCCCTCTCTCTCCTACAAACGTTCTATCTCCCTCTCTCTGGAAACAGGCGTGCTGGGTTCGATCCCCATACGCGGCGGTCACTGTGGAGTGCCCTCGGTCAAGGCACATTTCCTAGCCTAGTGCTTTTTTTTTATCTAGGAATCATGAATAAGTGACCTGTCGCCGTGATATATCTGGAATTATATTGAAAACGAAGTAAAAAACCAATAAAACAAAATAAAACAGATAATTTGCAGATTTTGTTTCGAGATGGTCGGTGGGTTAGAAACCTCGTTGGAAATATATACTAAGCCAGGGGAGGGAACTGTAAAGTTTAGCTTGTACAAACCGCACAAGTTATCTTTACAGGAATGGGATACTATACTGTTTCAGGTCGGGGCCGATTATGATATGCATCACTCGGACGAGATAAAAGTTGGAAGCAAAACTGGCTTGAATAGGTGAACCATGAATACTGATTTAAAACTATTATGTTTATAGCTTTAATTCTAATTAAAACACAAGGAAGACACAAATCACGTGAAAATGATAATTATTAAAAAAAAATCTTGAGTTTACTCATATATCTATGTAAATGTAAATTTGAGTTGATAAAGAATCTGATAATAATAATGTTAATTTACTTCGAATTCTGGCTATTCGCTGAATTGCACAATCTTTTCATAATTATGTAGATCCAAAATATGAGATGCTGGTACATCGCTTTAGATGTGAGAAAATCAATTAAATAAAGGCTAATTTGAATAGATGTTCTTCATAAACATTTACTAAATGAATGCATATAATTTCATTCCACTAGTATTAACTCTTTACCAATTGCAGACGCATTCCGACGCATTTGCGGCAGACACATTTTGAAAACATTGTGGCAAAAGGAGAAATTGCTCATGATGAGCAATTTCCCCCTTTTCCACAATGTTTTCAACTCTATTTAATGATTAAACTTTCATTTGTGGAATTAGTTTACATTTTTGCTAATATGTTTTTATGTGAAGTTAATGAAATATGATTTATTATAACTGTCTAAGTACCAAATATGTACATCGATATGAATAAATGAACACTAGTATAAAAATACAAAGATCTTTGAAAATTGTTCATGTTTTTCCTTTTTATATATAATTATTATAGGTTGCAATTTTATTTAAAGATGAGCAATATATGTATGCGTATCTAATATTGAACATAAACACCAATCAATTAGCCAGCTCTGAGAAAACATTTACTAATAATATAAACAATGCGCTTCTCATGTAAACACGTCTCTCGGACGAGATCAAACCTCCTTGATGTTGTAGTAGAAGAGCGTCGGCTTCGGAAGATGAAATCTACTCTCTGTGTTTAGGGTGATGAACCAGGAAGTATTAATATGAAGTGTATACAGCTGTACAATGATTTATATCATGGTTTTCGAACCATGACATCATTAGAATTGTTATCATGATGCCGTCAATAATTACAGTCAGTTTTGATTATATCTGAAGATGGGTCTAGTGGCTAAAGAGATCTTCTTTATATAACAGTTTTCAAAAAGAGTATCCTTGTTGTTTATATTATTCATTCTTCCGATGTTAAGGATTTAAAAATAGCCTATCCTGGAGATCTTATGGGTTATCAGTTATTCTCCTGTCTGAATTACTGACAAAATATCCTATCGTTAAATAATGTTTATTATTGTACTGCGTTATTACACTTTCGCATACTATGATTTGATAAGTCAGAGGTGAGCAATACATATAATGATTAAAATGTACGTATGTGTAAAAATGTCCTATTTTCTCTCAATGTCGTTTACAATCAAGTAGAGTAATAAAGAGTCATTGATGTCGCATACTATTGCCAAGAGAAATGGCAAAGACTGAAAACAAGACTACACGTGACATCACTCCAGCAGGTGCTCCACATGTAACGGTCTTTTCCGGTCTTTCACAATCGCCTTGGTATGGTCCTACGCATGCGCTGAACGCCATTACGTGCGCAATATAGTTCTGTTCATGGACACCGTTTAGAAGGTGCGCCATAGGACCGATTGAGAAAGTAGCGATGTCTTGCGCCCCGTGGGTTTCAATATTCAGTGGGATACCTGCTGGGAACACAAAGTTCTTCTCATCTGTAAAAATGTATAAATAAGGTAAAATTACGCCAAATACATCCGCAGGAACGCTGATCTAGAGCCAAATAGTCCCTAAATCAACCTTTGAAATAAGTGTATACCATAACCAAAATGCGTTGAATATATGACATTGAGTTTAAATTCATTGTAAATGTGTACAAATTATTTTTGGTCATTGTAATATGCTGTCCTTGTTTGAACGCGAAAGTAGAGAATGTGAAAAACCGGTTTTGTCCATGCCCGATTTGGTCGAAAATGATGGTTACCATTTTCGCCTGGTGAATTCTTTCTTGCATAATGCTTGACCCACCCATTTTCTGTGGATTGTTTTAAAGCTTAGCGGTAACTCTTTTCAATGATATGGTGTTCTACATTAAAAATGCTCAGACAGTATGATAAATGAGGGCTGAAACTGGCCGATTTACATGGAAAGAAAGAAGGTATCTATTTGGTGCATTGTGATCTATGAGCCAGTGCAAGATAATGGGTAAAATTTGGCTTTTAGAGAACAGCCAAGTTCCATATCATCCTGTGCATCCGCACAATGTGATCAATATATGCACCCTGGGGGTCCCGGGTTTGATACCCAGTCGCGATAGTCAAGGTGTAGTGCCCTTGGGCGAGGCACATTTTGTAGTCTGGTGTACACGATCGTGAATGTGTGAGCTGTAGCTGTTACATAGCTGAACTCTGTTCTCACGCACTAGCTTATCTCATTTAATTTGACAACCCAGTTTGTTTCCCTCCCAATTACATATCAATCAATTTAAATGTATCGTCGTTACCGATTGAGTTATCGTGAACTGACAGTTAGTCGGCCGAATTGTTTCCCGCAGATATATGACCGCACTAGATTGATTAATTCATTGTTAAGTATGTTACGCCGCTTTCAACATGTTTTCACTCAAATCACGGCGTTTCCTGGGTAAGTTACCAGTACTACTTGTCCATTTATTCTGAGACAAGCCAGTCGGTCGTTATGCTAATCCCGTGACCGGAGGGAAGCCATTTTTTATAAAGTTTTTGATTTGACCCGGCCGGGGGTCGAACCTGCGACCTCCCGCACCCAAGGCGGTGACCACACTAGGGCAAACTGCCTCTATTTACTCTACACGAAATCCAACAATAGCATTCACCGAGCTGCGATAGTTCATTTGATTACGTGAACTGTCCTGAGCACGGTGAAAATATATACTGTTTTTACTGACATGAATAAATAAATGAATGAACGATTTAATAAATGAATGATTTAAGTGTGCTCATTATGTTTATTTAAACATCATGCTTACGGATCTATGTAGCAGTTACGAAAATCATTTGTTAATTGTCAAACGTAAAAGGTTACTATATTTCGCCGGGTACAAGAATAAACTACAAGGCGCCATTATGTGATCATTACAGACGTGCTAAATTACTTTAGTTCGTCGGAAACCAGACTACACTGTCGCTATTGTTGTTTCATGCCATACGTGCTAAATAACTTTAAGACGCCGGATACCAGACTTCACTGACGCCATTGCTGGTTCATGCCAGACGTGCTAGATTACTTTAGTTTGCCGGAAACCAGGTTACACTGTTGTCATTGGTTCATGAAAGAAGTGCTAAATTACTTTAAGACGCCGAATACCAGACAACACTGTCGCAATTATTGGTTTATGCCTGACGCGGTAAATAACTTTAGAACGCCATATACCAGACTACACTGTCGCAATTGTTGGTTCATGCCAGACGTGCTAAATTACTTTAGGACGCCGGATACCAGACTACACTGTCGCAATTGATGGTTCGTGCCAGAAGTGCTAACTTACTTTAGGACGCCAGATACCAGACTACACTGTCGCAATTGTTGGTTCATGCCAGACATGCTAAATAACTTTAGGACGCCAAATACCAGACTACACTGTCGCAATTACTTGTTTATGACTGACGCGGTAAATAACTTTAGGACGCCAGATACCGAACTACACTGTCGCAGTTGTTGATTCATGCCAGACGTGGTAAATTACTTTAGGGCGCCAGATACCAGACTACACTGTCGCAATTGTTGGTTCATACCAGATTGCTAAATTACTTTAGGACGCCGGATACTAGACTACACTTTTGTAATTGTTGGTTCATGCCAGACGTGCCAAATAACGTTAGGACTCCGGAAATCAATCTACACTGTCGCAATTCTTGGTTCATGACAGACGTGCTAAATTACTTAAGGACGCCGAATAACAGACTACACTTTTGTAAGTCTTGGTTCATGACAGACTTGCTAAATTACTTTAGGACGCCGGATACTGGAATAGGGTAGACACCACTTTCTATTGAGTGTATTTTAACACTCATGACCAGTCTATAATAAAGATAATTGACACATTGTTCAGTAACAAGTACATACGTGTATCAACATCTGTGAGATTTAGCCTAGGTTCCTGATGTCCCGGTCCGTTGGAATATTGCAGCACGTTCATTGGTTTATCATCCAGGGGATAATAATAGTCTTCGTCGTACGGCTCAGTTAATCCTACAAAATGATGGGGGAAAAGATTTGAAATGTGAGAAAATGATATGAAATCCATAGTTATTGTTGGAAAATAAAATAAAAGAAATGTCTAAGTTTCCATTCAAGTTACTCATATGTTTTAAAAGCTTTAAAATAGTACATATATTAAAAAGGGTAGTCGTCTACGCTCAGGATTCTGGGGTCGGCATTATGACTGATTCGCTGGTGTGAGCATAAATGGACAGGTATGAGTGGTAAGGTGTTGAAAGTGAACATCAAACATTCTGCAAGCAAACACATTTTAAAATATAGTTGTTCAGGGGCGTAGCTATGCAATAATCAATGTGTAGGACCCGGATCAGCTTCAGCATGCCACACAGGCCTACCCGGATAGACACTTTTCGCCTCTTGTGGATTTTCTGTTTCAGGAATCACTACTCTATACATCTATCCCCCTTAGACGGAATGTGTCGGCCGGGTCAGTCTGCACGGACACGGCAGGCTGATCTGGTCGATACATTACGCAGATGTCAATCGCCGAAGCTGCATTTTGGGGCATTTTGAGAACAAATGTATAGGCACGTGCTGTACATAATTATCCAAAAAGTTTACAGACAGAAAATTGGCATAATAGAAGATCCAGGCATTCTGTTTTCCGTATTCTTGGCAAGTTTTCAATGGATTTTCTGTTTCAGGAATCACTACTCTATACATCTATACCCCTAAGACGGCATGTGTCGGCCGGATCAGTCTGCGCGCACAGCGCAGGCTGATCTGGTCGATACATTACGCAGATGTCTATCGCCGCATCTGCATTTTGGGGCATTTTGAGAAGAAATGTGTAGGCACGTGCCTACAGTGGCTAAAGGGAGCTACGCCCATGGTGGTTATGATGAATCGATCACATCTAAAGGACTATACCTAAGATGTCGTTTCCCCGGTACGAATAGCCTGCGATATCAAACGTGTGACCGTGATCCGATGTGACGATCACTAATGTGTCTTCCGTGTCCACGAGATCTAGCGCCATTTTGATTGCATTCTCAAGTTCTAATGTCTCCCGTAACGCTTTCTGGGCAAGACTGTCGTGATGGGCGTGTCTATCCTACCAGCTGAAATAATAGGTTTTTTTCAAGGTTTATTACCATCGACGCTTTTGAAACCCAACCGTTATATGCATTTGCTGTCATTGAAGACCCATTTCTGCCAGCGCGCCCTCACAGTTCTGGCAATGCACTGTTCGCCAATAAGTCAAAGTAAGTTTCAGGAAACTTATATGTAGAAGCATAATTCATTATGGATCCTTTAGCGTGGACGCACAAGCAATACAATACAATACAAATAGTTTTATTCTGTAATGTAAGGCCTCCGGCCATTATACATAATTTACATGTTCATCATGAATTCATTGGAGTGACATCATACAGTTTTTCGAGGATATTCAAATATAGAAAATATTAGTATACGACACATAACTTTTGATTTATTAGAGACCTGTTCATCTTAAAGTTCTGGTTATAAATGCCTCAATTAGATATTATATCGGTGATTTTACATATGTGGGTTTACATCACTCATTATGTCATAAAACAACCTTGGAGATGTTTATACATTTGTCCAGTCTTCTTGGAGATAAAAAAGCCGAAGTTCATTGTAAACTTGACATGCTAACACAAAGTGAAATTCATCCTCAACAACATAGCAGTTTCTCTCAAGACACATATTACAGAATCTGAAGCAATAATCAATATCCGGTCTTTTTGTAACGTTGTCCAATCAATACTGTAGGTGGTACATGGATCAGTTAGTATAATCTACAACACGAAACATGTATACAGATTCAAAGTCAGCCTTATCCAGTAGATTATTAGGGTTGATAATGCGAATGATGCCTTTGTATACTCTGGTGTTTAAGAGGAAAACCGCAAACTGCCCATTTTCATCTTCACGTAAATTTTCTAATCTTATTCCACTCTTAAATTCTGAACTAGATTTGTATACATATTACAAACATGAACATGCCATGTTTTATTTTTATTTTTCAGCCTCCTTTTCCTCTCATTTAAATGTCTAACTTTATTACAACTTTTGAAATTAAAAAACCTTTACAAAGATACATAATTTGTTAGAGTCGGATATTTGGAACTGGGCGTCCCCAGCTCGACCCCAGGTGCAGCGGTCATGGTGGAGTGCACTTTGGCTATACACGTTGTATAGCCTAGTACTGGTTTGTTTACCCAGGGAGCATGCATAAGTGATGTATAACTGTTGTAATAGGTGTAAAACAGAATTGAAATAATTACTATAGGGAAAACCTAAGAATTTCCCCTTTTCTCCATTTCTCACAATGTTTTCAAGTTTGTAACAGACGTATTCTCGTTTTATAGTCACTTAACTCGTATATTACACGAGGATTTTGACCACAATGCACGAGTCCCAGATAACAACAGTACTGCACATCCCAAATTTCTTATTTAGTTTAAATAAATTTATTTTACATCGATTGCGAAACAAGTTTTAATCTTACATTAATCACTACCGATGTCTGATTCCTGGACACATAACCAGTACTCGCGCCGAATGTGTGGAGAAATCCCAAAGGTTGAACCCGCTCATCATGGGATTCGAAACCGGGACCTTTGGTACGAGAGGCCGACGCTTTACCACTGCACCACTGTCTTCCATTCCTTTTTAACCATCAAACCCTATGTTGTGTGTATTCATTAAACTCGTAGTAGTTATATGATTCCTATGAGTACACACAGCACATGGATTAGTTGATATATAGGAGAAATATTGTTGGGAAACGACCTGTTTATATCTCATTATCTAGTCATCTGGATGAATGTTTTATAAAATGGTGTGCATTATTTTGTTATCATTTTTTTTGTGATCATTCATGGCATCTTAGATGTCAATTTTACAAGCCCCGGTAGCAGAGTCGGAAATGATCCAGGTTGTCAATCCAGGGTGGTTGTGAGTTCGAAGACAGGCTCGACCTACACTTTTTACGGCGTTCGACAAAAGTCAATACGACAGGCGTCATTCGTCGTCCACCAATGGTCTTAAAGTATATGTGGGGAAAGCAGCCATTTGCTATGAAAGAGTCCTGGTGTGAGAGAAGTCGGGAACATGTGCGTTTGTGAACTGGCCTCCGTGAAAACGTCGTTAAACCCCAGTCAATCAATCAATCAATCGACAACATTGACATGACTCTGACCTGAATGCCAGGTTACATGCATATTTTATGAAATTACTTAAATTTTTTGTATCCGATTTTGTATTAATTTATCTCATATATGTGATATATATGATTGGTGCTTTGCACCGCTTTCAACATGTGTTCAGTTATAGCACGGCTGTTCCTTGGTTAGTTACCAGCACTACTGGTCCATTTATCCTGACACCAGCCAGTCAGTCGTAATACTAATCAAACAATATTGAGCGCTAAGGAGGGCATCCATTACTACCATTTTTAAAATATTGGGTATGACCGACCTCCCGCACCCGAGGCGGTCTCATCTATGGGAAGTTTCTCAAATTATGAATATACATGTATATGCTTTTCATTTCAACTATCAAAATGTATATGGCAGTCTGGATAATGGCATTTCTTCAAAGCAGACCGGTTTCAACGTATGCACCCATTCTATAATGTGTAATATACATATCGATCGATTGCAATGGTAAGTACTCATATCTTGACTGGTCATAATTGTGTATATATGAGCATTTAACATAGAATAAAGGTATGTAAGCTATTTATAGAGCTTGTTTACTAAATGATCGTTTATGAATAGTCTTTGTGCAGAGTTTAATTTTTTCTTTTGAGCTGCAAAATATTGATTTTATCGAAGCATTTAAATCAAATCGATTACCAAATTGAATTATCAGTAGAGTACCTGTTTAGACTTGGAGTAATCATGTTAATGAAATATTTATTAAAGGTAACGAATACAATAAAATTATAATCCCCTCTTGTCTCTCGCTCTCTCTCTCTCTCTCTCTCTCTCTCTCTCTCTCTCTCTCTCTCTCTCTCTCTCTCTCTCTCTCTCTCTCTCTCTCTCTCTCTCTCTCTCTCTCTCTCTCTCTCTCTCTCTCTCTCTCTCTCTCTCTCTCTCTCTCTCTCTCTCTCTCTCTCTCTCTCTCTCTCTCTCTCGTCTCTCTCTCTCTCTCTCTCTCTCTCTCTCTTCTCTCTCTCTCTCTCTCTCTCTCTCTCTCTCTCTCTCTCTCTCTCTCTCTCATCTCTCTCTCTCTCTCTCCTCTCCTCTCTCTCTCTCTCTCCTCTCTCTCTCTCTCTTCTCTCTCTCTCTCTCTCTCTCTCTCTCTCTCTCTCTCTCTCTCTCTCTCTCTCGGATGCCTGTTCATAGTTCTTACAATACAACAAGGGTATATATAAGCTAAAAGAGTCATTGAGAGTTTTTGCTCTCTGCCTAAACACGAATAGCCTTTTTGTATAGTCTATATGAGCCATGGGGGATCACATCCGGAATATAAATTTAAAATATGCGAGTTAATTCGATCGGTTCCAAATCGGGTTAACGAGTTGAGGCCAATAGTTCCGCTTGACTTCCACATAGCAAACAAGTTTACGAGTTTAGCCGACCAGTTCCGATTTACTTCCGATTGACTTCTGAGATGAAAATCGACTTTCCGAGTTCACACGGATAGTTCCGATTAATACTTTTTCCCTATTTTTCAGACCCCGTTGTTGAGGCCCGAGAAGGGGGAATGGAAGCCAGTCGTGGTGGTATCAGGTAACATTATTTTAGTATTGACCTTACCCCGACATTTATGAAACTAGACATATGTCCATAGGCCACAGGTACACCCCCCAGTGTTTTGCCTTCGTCAACATTTAATGATATTACTCTTCACACAAGAATGCATGCTATTTTCAAGTCATTTAATCGCAACCACTTTGCGTGTTTTAGGTGAAACATTGATTGATTGGTTAGAGTTTAACGCCGTTTTCAACAGTTTTCCAGTAAAATCACGGCGGCGAGTTCCCCTTCTCATGTGTGTCATGGCTTTCTCACACAAGTACTTTGTCACACAAGTACTCCACACAACATACTTTCCAAGCAACTGGCTACTTTTCCACATAGACCGTTATCCCACTAGCCAAAGAGAAGAATTTTGTCAAACGTCGGAAAGAATTTTGGCCGAGCTGGGATTCGAACTGGGCGAATCAAC
>JASEVX010000011.1:46404982-46440812 GCA_031761405.1 Serripes groenlandicus | reverse complement strand
ATCAATTGATCTTCTTCCAGTGTTATATATCAATCAATATCAATAAACGGTATTGGCATATTTGTAGCTTGTTATAGAATCATTTAAAATGTATATTCATTTTTTATTTTTTTGTTGAAAAACGCTTTCTCAGATACAGCACATTTTCGGAATAAGACTTTGAGAACATCTAGGTGAAATATGGAGAAAAACACCCTGTTTAAAATGAAAGGATTAGTAAGTTAATGAATCGAGTTAAAAACATAGTTTCAACAAGGAGAACTTACTGCATCTGGTTTTACAATATAGCCTTATACGTTTTATTAAAGTTAACATCATATTTGCCAAACGATAACTTACTCTTTGCGAGCAATTTCACCTTTTGCAATAAATCCATTCACTTTTTAACAGATCTAAATGATACAATAAGCAAAAGTTAGAACTTACTAATTGAAATAATGCCTCCCTTCCACTCTTAATAGAGTTGAAAAAAATAATGAAAATGAAAAGGAAATTGCTCATTACTAGCCATATCTCCATTTGTAACCTCGTTGGTATAGTGGTAGCGCGTCCACATTTGGTGCGGGAGGTCGTAGGTTCGATCCGCGGTCTTGTCATACAAAATACTTTAAAATATGGTAGTATGGCTGCCCTTTTTGTTAGTGCTCATGATTGCGGGGTTAGTATGACGACAGACTGGCTGGTGTCAGGATAAATGGAAATAGCAAGTACTGGTAACTTACCCTGGGAAGCGCCGTGATATAACTAAAACAATGTTGAAAAGCGGCGAAAAAACACCAAACAATCAATCAATCAATTAACTCGTAACACCTAAAGTTGTGTCTCTGTGGGATATCGTTAAACGTTTTAAATTTCTCCCAGAAAGGTTTTCATTTTGTTAATGAGATAGTACAAATAAAAGCATTGCAGTGCTGACGGCCTGGGGCTGCTGGAAGGTTGGATTTTTTCGAAGCACGGGCCCTACGGACCTCCGGTTAATCCGCAACTGTATATTTCACGTGACTTCTTTCGATGGGGATGGGGGGGGGGGGGGGTGGGGGGGGGAGTCGGGGCACGGGGCCCCTATGGGACCCCGCTAAATATCCGCCACTACATTTGCCCAGGCTTTTTCTTTGTTTACCATTAATTTTTTCGACGTACGCACGCCCCCCCCCCCCCCCTCTTGATATGCTTATCCGAACCTTAGCTGTTCAGAAATGTCAACATTATACAATTTCCATGAGACGAGCTCAAATATGAGTTAGTTTTCCTGGATCACGGCTAAAGCAGTCTAATACTAACCAACGTCAAGTCAAACACTTTAAAAAAAGGAAGTTGGCTATCGGGATTGTGGGGGTAAGAATAACGACTGACTAGCTGATATCAGGATTAAAGGACAAATGGTACTGGTAATTCACCCAGGAAAATACTGACCTTTGACAGGGATACGTATGGAAATTCCTCAAACTTAAGCACGGTTTCCTCCCCTGGGTTACCCATATCCTGCCCTTTGAGGATTCTTGCCGCCGTTATCGTATTAACGTCAAGTCCATCACCGATGAAAAGAATGACGTTTTTAGCAATACGGGTATTTGGCTCCAACTTAAATGCTTTGTTCATCTCCTGTTTGGCTTTTTTCATCCAGAATGATGGATCTATAGTGACAAAAATACATGGTGTTATGCTCTATTACCTGGCCCCCATGACCCTTTTTGAGCCTATTCGACATTCCAAAGGTAAGGTAATGCCTGAAAACGTAGCCGCGAAACTAGTACACATCAATGTGGCAATATTGCGGAAGATTTGATTGATGAATATGGGAAACGATCAATCAATTTCTTTAACACGTAATTGTTCGGTGTTTAACACATACCCGATGGTTAACATGTTAACCATGTTTACACAGGGATCATGAATAAGTGAACTGTCGCCGTGATATATCTGAAATATTGTTAAAAGCGGCGTAAAACCTCAATAAATAAATAACATGTTAACCCGGGTTATATCACAGGCGTCTGAGAATGGGGAAATACAAACAATACATACATTTACATACTCAAATAGTCTCTTTGTATTCGTCCATATGCTATAATAATAATGATCGTAATGTTACTTTTGGGAATCACTCCCGTGTTACTATAAATAGCCTCTCTATACGGCACTGGCGTAGTTCACGACGAACCCGAGTTCCGACTAGAGTTACACGGGTTCCTCATGAACGGCAAGATTCTTAACCCTAGTGACGTCATATGAACTTCTGACCCCGACTATTTGCAACCCTGCTTCAAGCGAGAGTTAGAAGAGTTCCAAAATGGCGGAATGTGGCAATTCGTGATGCTGGTGTGTAAATAATCCTAAAATACGAACCTATGATTTCAGTAATCAGTGATGTTTTTATTTGTAAGGCAGATAAATAAGGATTTGTTTAATTGGGCCTTGCAAATAATTGTGATCCGTAATTTAGACAACAAAAAAACGAGCTTTCTGGTGTCGATAATGAAATAAGTGGATACAACAGGGAGGCTTCCATTTTGAATTTTGACTCCAGAGTGGAGCTGTGCGTTCACGAGAACCAAGTGTCTGCGCATGCACCATCGATACACGTGCCCCCTGACCCTACCCTCCTTGAGTTCGTCATGAACTTATCCAGTATAATACCATAGTATTTATAGTAACACGGTATTGTGTGCGATTTCCCGAGTGGACCATAAAGAGACTATACAGAGATGTAGTCGTTTAACCGAGTGCGCTCTATAATATAATGATATGGCCAGGTAACTGCAGACTAGTGATCGGTCTGGAAGGATATTTTTAATAGACTGGTATTCCTGTATCTTGTCCAGGGGTTGTGAGTTCGAATCCCAGCTCGGCCAACATTCTTTCCGACGTTTGACAAAAGTCACTGTGACATGCGTCATTCGTCTTTCACCAATGGGCTGTTTAACAGTTTATGTGGAAAAGCAGCCAGTTGCTTAGAAAGTATGATGGGTGGTGTACTGGTGTGGGAAAACCAGGAAATGCATGAGTAGGTGAACTGGTCGCCGTGATATGTCTGAACAACTGTTGAAAACGGCGTGTAACCCTAATCAATCGATCAATCAATCAATCCTGTATCTTGTTCAGTACGTAAACTACGGTAGATGCATCACGATGCGTGCCACAAATACGTCAATTTCATACAAGTATTTAAAAAAGCTGAAGACAGTGTTGCACTCCGAGAAATTTGTCACTTGTTTCAATAATCGTCTGCTTCATACGCGACAAATTGCGTCTGCCTATTGGAACGGGTTTGATGATTTGATTTTTTCAAATATAAATTATATATCATATTGTAAAACACAGTGTTTTATGGCAGCACTAAAGGGACACACACGAATCTGTTTTATATCATGCGCACGAGATAGTATCTCGTTCGCACGACATAGTATCTCTATTACTTTTTATCTCGTGCGCACGAGATAAAAGAAATTCGTATGTAATTTATAAAAATGTGTGTGTCCCTTGAGAGCTGCTGTAGTATTTACATTTTGATATGCGAATATCTTCAAATGACCTCCGTCATTCCACTTACTATGATTTGTTAAAAGCGAGGATAAAGACCTTAAACTCAAGCTGAACTTTTCGAGATTTATTTTGATCAAACAAATTAATTGTGTTTTACATCGACTGCTAACACACTTTCAACTTATACATATCACGCTGGCTTTCTGCTTTCGGAGACCGTTTGGCCGTTTGTATGGAAAATCTCACAGACATAACTCGCTCATCACGGGATTCGATACACTATCCCTTCATTGTGGGAACTGAAAGGAATTATTTCAATTTTACTGTATTGAGGAAGACCGTCTTACCTTTTTCTCCTGCTGGAATATTCGGCATCGCATTCCCAATCCCTACCATGACGCATATCACTGCCATAAGGATGAACATTTTCAAAAACACCATCTAAAGAGAATAAGCAAAAACCATATTAATTCCCGTACGAGGCAGTTAGAGATCGGCAATGTTCGTGGGCTTTAAAAGTTACCGAAACAAATACCGACCTCGTTCGACTTCGGACGGAAATAGCCGAGACTATATACTGCTAATGAATAACGGCCATAAAATACATTGAATACCTTCTTGAAATACGAAATTAATATACACTGGTCATATTAGATTGGACAAAGATTTGGGGAAGTCGCAAGTGTTTGGATGGAGTTTAACGCAGTATTCAAGGGAGGTTCAGTATACTCACAAATTGCAATTTTGTAACTGAACCTTTTCGTACCCGGAAAACCTTTGGTTGTTTCGTAACAGATACTGTTTCGTACCCGAAAATGAATACGCTGTTAAAATAATTCGGTTGTCTCGTACCCGAAACTATATCGGCTGTCTCGGACCAGAAAATAAATTGGCTGATTCGTACCCGAAAATATATCTGCTGTTTCGAAACCGATTCCCAACTTGATATTTGTAATAATTGTAATTGTGTGTGATGAGTGTTAAGGATGGCAGCATCTTGGATGCAACACTTGTAGATCATGTATGCATATATATGTACACTAATGGCTTGTTATCCTTGATAGATTACATGTTTAACATTTACGAAAACAAACCATGTAGACGAATTGTTTTACCCTACTCGCTATCGGTGAATCTTTTCTCTATATAAATATATAGGCGTTAACTGTTTAACTCGCTATAACGCTTTTTATTAATTAAGTTATCACTTAGGTGCAAACTACGGCAACTCTAAAGGGCCACAAACATTTTGATAAGTTACAAACGAATTTTTTTTTTATCTCGTGCGCACGAGATACAAAACTAAATAGAGATACTATGTCGTGCGAACGAGATACTATGTCGTGCGCACGAGATACTAAGTCGTGCGAACGAGATAAAAAAATTCGTGTGTGTCCCTTTAGAGCTGCCGTAGCAAACGGCTGCATACAGTATGGTTGTCTATCTCTAATATGCAGTCTTTATATTTCGAGATAAAAATAATTAAGATTGTCTTTTACTTAGGTGGAATGAACGCTCTCAATTTTATATAAACAAAGAACAAAAAAGTACCCCTTCACTTATAATATAATATTATGTATATCAAATACTACTATAGATAACTGTCGAGCAAACTAAACTATTAACTACAATGTGATATTTAGTTCATTAAAACATATTTAGATTTAGATTGTCTAAGTTCGGAAATGCGCACGGTATGATTTGAAGTTGTATGACCCTCATAAAGTCAATTGGTGTCCGCAGGTTTTAATCGAATGTTTGGGCAAAGAAATTAGTGAACATTGTTGAAAAACCCACATTCAAATGTAATAATTTCATAGCGGGATAGGTAAATAAAGTAACCTTGGAATAGGTTATTGTGACTTTTTTGCAATCGATCCTTAACATACCTAATTGAAATTAAATACAATATCAAAATACATCTGTATGCTTTCGAACTAATTGTTCATGACCGAATAAACCATTAGGAATTGAAAGGTCTTCCAAATGGAAATTCATCAATGACCTTGTTTTATCTATAACTAGAAGCGTTTAATATTGATTACTGTACATCATGGACAACATCATGTGTTATAACTGTAAAACTTAAAGTTTTCAGTTTGTCGTTGACATGTGTATTTGAAAACAAACATGCATATTAGTTAAAAGTTCAGTGTCATTAACCCTTTCAGCGCCGAATTGTTTAAAGTAGACTCTTCCATGTTCAAACTCGGACGACTCTATTTTCATGTTATAGGATATTTGGAATCTTTTTATAACTCACAGCCAAACAATGCAGATTTCAGGTGAGACAGCTCGTTACGAGCTGACTCACCTGAATCTGCATTGTTGGCAAAAAGCTCAATATTGCCTTTGGCGCTGAAAGAGTTAAAGCGTAAAAGTTGTAAGTCCTATCGATATGAACAACGTTAACATACTGATGCATTATCCTATATTCCCAACAGCCGTGACTTCAACATCCATTGTACATATATATATTTACAGCTGAACGCACGAACAGGGTTACGACATGCATGTACAGCAGAGTGAAGTGAAGCGACAAAAAGAGAATACAAATAACAACATATAGTATATATTGTATGTATCACGTTGCAAGTTATATCTAACTCGGATTCGAGCGTTTCTCACTAACTTCACCATTCATACATTTAAACACAACAGTAAACTTTTTTCACATATCTTTATACTTGTATTTCCTTATTAAACTACAATGCAAATTTCTTCAAAGAATGCCAATATTTGAGCCGTACCGCGAGAAAACCAACATAATGGCATCTGCGTAATGTATCAACCCAGATCAGCCTGCACAGTCCGCGCAGGCAGGCTAATCCCGGCGGACACATTCCGTCTCAGGGAAATAGAGGTATAGAGTAATGATTCCTGAAACATAAAATCCACAAGAGGTGAAAAGTGTCAGTCCGGGTTAACCTGCACTGCATGCTTAGGCTGATCCGGGTCGAAACTTTACGCAGGAACCACAATGCTGGTTTTCTCGCTGGACGGCCCATTTTGGTAATGCATGCGTACTGTTTATGTAACTTGATTTGTTTTGGGTAACTATTCAAATGTACTGTATATGCTACTTAATTTGTTTTGGGTAACTATTCACACGTACTGTATATGCTACTTAATTTGTTTTGAGTAACTATTCACATGTACTGTATATGCTACTTAATTTGTTTTGGGTAACTATTCACACGTATTGTATATGCTACTTAATTTGTTTTGAGTAATTATTCACACGTATTGTATATGCTACTTAATTTGTTTTGAGTAACAATTCACACGTAATCTATATGCTACTTATTTTGTTTTGGGTAACTATTCACACGTACTGTATATGTTACTTAATTTGTTTTGGATAACTATTCACACATACTGTATATGCTACTTAATTTATTTTGAGTAACTATTCACATGTACTGTATATGCTACTTAATTTATTTTGAGTAACTATTCACCAGTACTGTATATGCTACTTAATTTGTTTTTGGTAATTTTTCACACGTACTGTATATGCTACTTAATTTGTTTTGAGTAACTATTCACACGTACTGTATATGCTACTTAATTTGTTTTGGGTAACTATTCACACGTACTGTATATGCTACTCATTTGTTTTGTGTAACAATTCACACGTACTGTATATGCTACTTAATTTGTTTTGGGTAACTATCCACACGTACTGAATATGCTACTTAATTTCTTTTGAGTAACTATTCACACGTACTGTATATGCTATTTAATTTGTTTTGGGTAACTATTCACACGTACTGTATAATTATGGTACTTTGTTTGTTTTGGTTAACTATTCGCACGTACTGTATATGCTACATAACTTGTTTTGGGTAACTATTCACACGTACTGTATATGTTACTTAATTTCTTTTGAGTAACTGTTCACACGTACTGTATATGCTACTTATTTTGTTTTGAGTAACTATTCACACGTACTGTATATGCTACTTAATCTGTTTTCGGTAACTATTCGCACGTACTGTATATGCTACTTAATTTGTTTTGTGTAACAATTCACACGTACTGTATATGCTACTTAATTTGTTTTGAGTAACTATTCACACGTACTGTATATGCTACTTAATTTGTTTTGAGTAACTATTCACACGTACTGTATATGCTACTTAACTTGTTTTAGGAAACTATTCACACGTACTGTATAATTATGGTACTTTGTTTGTTTTGGTTAACTATTCGCACGTACTGTATATGCTACTTAACTTGTTTTGGGTAACTATTCACACGTACTGTATATGCTACTGAATTTGTTTTCGGTAACTTTTCACACGTACTGTATATGCTACTTAATTTGTTTTGGTTAACTTTTCACACGTACTGTATATGCTACATAAATTGTTTTGAGTAACTATTCACACGTACTGTATATGCTACTTAAGTTGTTTTGTGTAACAATTCACACGTACTGTATATGCTACTTAATTTGTTTTGAGTAACTATTCACACGTACTGTATATGCTACTTGATTTGTTTTGAGTAACTATTCACACGTACTGTATATGCTACTTAACTTGTTTTAGGAAACTATTCACAGGTACTGTATAATTATGGTACTTTGTTTGTTTTGGTTAACTATTCGCACGTACTGTATATGCTACTTAACCTGTTTTGGGTAACTATTCACACGTACTGTATATGCTACTTAATTTGTTTTCGGTAACTTTTCACACGTACTGTATATGCTACTTAATTTGTTTTGGTTAACTTTTCACACGTACTGTATATGCTACTTAATTTGTTTTGAGTAACTATGCACAGGTACTGTATATGCTACTTAATTTGTTTTGGTTAACTTTTCACACGTACTGTATATGCTACTTAATTTGTTTTGTGTAACAATTCACACGTACTGTATATGCTACTTAATTTGTTTTGGTTAACTATTCACACGTACTGTATATGCTACTTAATTTGTTTTGAGTAACTCTTCACACGTACTGTATATGATACTTAATTTGTTTTGGATAATTTTCACAAGTACTGTATATGCTACTTAATTTGTTTTTGTTAACTATTCACACGTACTGTATATGCTACTTAATTGGTTTTCGGTAACTATTCACACGTACTGTATATTCTACTTGATTTGTTTTAGGTAACTATTTAAACGTACTGTATATGCTACTTAATTTGTTTTGGTTAATTATTCACACGTACTGTATATGCTACTTAATTTGTTTTGGGAAACTATTCACACGTACTGTATATGCTACTTAATTTGTTTTGGGTAATTTTCACAAGTACTATATATGCTACTTAATTTGTTTTCGGTAACTATTCGTACGTACTGTATATGCTACTTAATTTGTTTTGAGTAACTATTCAAACGTACTGTATATGTTACTTAATTTATTTTGGGAAACTATTCACACGTACTGTATACTTATGTAACTTTGTTTGTTTTGGTTAAGTATTCACACCTACTGTACATGCTTCTTAATTTATTTTCGGTAACTGTTCACACGTACTGTATATGCTACTTAATTTGTTTTGGGTAATCTTTCACACGTACTGTATATGCTACTTAATTTGTTTTGAGTAACTGTACACAAGTACTGTATATGCTACTTAATTTGTTTTGAGTAAATATAAACACATACTGTATATGCTACTTAATTTGTTTTGAGTAACTATTCACACGTACTGTATATGCTACTTAATTTGTTTTGGGTAACTATTCACACGTCCTGTATATGTTACTTAATTTGTTTTGAGTAACTATTCACAAGTAATGTATATATGCTACTTAATTTGTTTTGAGTAAATATTAGCACATACTGTATATGCTACTTAATTTGTTTTGAGTAACTATTCACACGTACTGTATATGCTACTTAATTTGTTTTGAGTAACTATTCACACGTACTGTATATGCTACTTAATTTGCTTTGGGTAACTATTCACACGTCCTGTATATGTTATTTAATTTGTTTTGATTAACTATTCACACGTAATGTATATGATACTTAATTTGTTTTGAGTAACTATTCACAAGTAATGTATATGCTACTTAATTTGTTTTGGTTAACTATTCACACGTACTGTATATGCTGCTTAATTTGTTTTGAGTAACTATTCACACGTACTGTATATGCTACTTAATTTGTTTTGAGTAACTTTTCACACGTACTGTATATGCTACTAAATTTGATTTGGTTAACTATTCAAGCGTACTGTATATGCTACTTAATTTGTTTTGAGTAACTATTCACACGTACTGTATATGCTACTTAATTGGTTTTCGGTAACTATTCACACGTACTGTATATGCTACTTGATTTGTTTTGGGTAACTATTTACACGTACTGTAAATGCTACTTAATTTGTTTTGGTTAACTATTCACAAGTACTATATATGCTACTTAATCTGTTTTCGGTAATCATTCGCACGTACTGTATATGCTACTTAATTTGTTTTGAGTAACTATTCAAACGTACTGTATATGTTACTTAATTTATTTTGGGAAACTATATACACGTACTGTATAATTATGTAACTTTGTTTGTTTTGGTTAAGTATTCACACCTACTGTATATGCTTCTTAATTTGTTTTCGGAAACTATTCACACGTACTATATATTCTACTTAATGTGTTTCTGGTAACTATTTACACGTACTGTATATGCTACTTAATTTGTTTTGGGTAATCTTTACATCTTTACATCTTTACATATCTTTATTCAGCATTAAATATAACATATTTATAGCCAATACACATATTAATATTTTACATAATATAAGGTTGTATACAAGAAAGCCTTTTCCGAGAAGTTCCGATGGAATATGTAGAATGTATTTTTTCTTTATCTAAGGATATGAACAAATATTTATGATGTTAAATCTTTTTAAATCTTTTATGTAAGGTTTTAACGTGTGGCAGACTAGGTTGTACATTTTTTTTTTAAATAGACTTTTGAAATCAATATATATTTAGGTTAGGTTAAAACGTTTTGAAAACATTGGGAATAGTGCGAGAAGAGTTACATGACTAGAAACGCTTTACCAGAAGAAAAGGAAACAATACAAATTATCTATGTACAAACCATTATGAATAAACCCAACAGTACATGAGATATACACTCCAAAAAATAATTGAATGTAGGAGGAATACATGAGTCCTATCTGGATCACAAACAAAAATTGAAAACTTTATACATACTGTGTATAATTCCGAAACTTTATTGATTTGAACAATGTTACGGGATATATATACTACTTATGTAAGGGATGTTAACTAATAATTTGATGATGAGTTTATGTGGTGACTTGTTAGAAAGGTAATAGCTATTGTTTTATTTATGTGATATTTCTTCGTTTAAAGTCGAAATATATATACTTTGATAAGTTTATTAATTCATTTATATTTGTTGTGGAAAGCAATGATTTAAATTTGTGGATTGTTGGCCAATGACAAAAGTATGGTTTAAGTAGTTTGTTTCTTAGATCATAGTATGTTGGGCAGGCTAACAGGAAGTGGTATTCGTTTTCTATTACACCCATTGTGCAATTTTGGCATATTCTGTCATTTCTCGCTATACCTTCGTGTCTACCTTTTTCAATCTGGAGGTTATGGGATGAAAGTCTAAATTTGGTCAATGCTATTCTATATTTATCAATGTATAATTTATGTAAATATGGTTCCAACTCAAAATGTTGCTTATATGTACTATACAAAGATTATCTGTTTGAGTTAGTTATGTTAGAGAGCCATGTCTGTTTGTAAATATCTAAAATTCTAATTTTGATCGTATCTAATTTAATTTCCCATTCATGTTGATGTAACCACAATTGTTGTAGCCCTAATTCATTTAGTGATACCTTAATTCTATATGCCCAATTATTACCGTTGTATGTTTTGTTTTCGTCAGCGTCCTGTTGGAGTATGCTATACATTGTTTTGATTAGAGTTTGATTATTAAGTTTTAAAACTTTTATCCAGAATTTAAACATAGTAAGTGTTCGATGTATTTTCATTGGATATCTGCCTGTTTCTCCGTATAAGCCGTCTAAGTTTGTGGACTTTCTCACCCATAGGATTTTTCTGAGAAATTTGCAGTGTACCTGTTCAATATCTTTACACTCGTGGTCACCTATTATTTCTGCACCATAATTGAGTTTAGAACCAACAAGGCTGTCAAATAGTCTACATTGTTCTTTGATATCAAGGTCAAGTTGGTTCAGGATAATAAAAAGGTTATGAAGAGCAAAGTATGAACGATGCGCAAGTTTCTTCTGTGTTCGGTTTATATTACCATTTTTAAAGAGATTAATTCCAAGGTATATTGAAAGATGTTTTTACATTTAATGGAATAGTGTTTAAAGTGAAGTTGTAAGTAGTATGTCTTCCTAATTCAAATATCATGGCGTTTGTTTTCTTAGTGTTTATATTTAAACCCCACGATTCGCAATATCTCGATAAATCGTTGAGTAGTGATTGTAGAGCTGTCTGTGGGTGTATGCGCGAATAGTACCGCGTCGTCTGCAAAGAGGAGTATGTATAGACTGAGATCGTTAAGTTTAAATAAACCTTCTATTTCGCAGTTGAAGTTATTAGTTATGTCATTTATAAAGTAGAGAAACAAAATTGTTGAGCTCGGATCGCCTTGTTTTACACCGATGTTCGAGTTAAAGAAAGACGAGGTTTCAGAGTTAAACCTAGCTGCTGCTTTTACTGTGTTATACATATTTTTAATAGATTGAATAAATTTAGGGCTGACGTTTTCTTGTAATAATTTCTGAAAAATAAATACTCGATTCAATTTATCGAAGCATTTCTCAAAATCTATGAAAGCACAATATACAGTACGTGTGAAAAGTTACCCAAAACAAATTAAGTAGCATATACAGTACGCGTGAATAGTTAACCAAAACAAATTTAGTAGCATATACAGTACGTGTGAATAATTACTCAAAACAAATTAAGTAGCTTATACAGTACATGTGAATAGTTACCCAAAATAAATTAAGTAGCATATACAGTACGTGTGAATAGTTTCCCAAAACAAATTAAGTAGCATATACAGTACGTGTGAAAAGTTACCCAAAACAAATTAAGTAGCATATACAGTACGTGTGAATAGTTTCCCAAAACAAATTAAGTAGCATATTCACACGTACTGTATATGCTACTTAATTTGTTTTGAGTAACTATTAACACGTACTGTATATGCTACTTAATTTGTTTTGAGTAACTATTCACACGTACTGTATAAGTTACTTAATTTGTTTTGAGTAATTATTCACAAAGTGACGAGAGTTTTAGTGTTTCAATAATGATAGATACTAAAGAAATAGTTACCTAAAACATGATTACCCCCTTCTAACTAAACAGGCGAATGCGCATGATCACAAGTTCTTGCAACTGCGATACGGATGTTCCCTACGGTTTTTAATATTTATGTGTAATTGTATCTTAAGTTTTTATACAGAATTACATCGATGATGGTTTTTGAGGACAATCATTTTCCAGTTATGCAAAGACTTTGGAGGATTAATTTCTTACAAAATACTACTACATCCAAGAACAAGTCGCAAATTTGCCTGTCCAGAACCAAGCATTGATTAATTGGATATGACTTCGTGTTTAGCTTTTGGAAATAAGGTTTTGACTCCTGACCTGATTTGCGCAGCTTTGTGTCATATTCCAACATCTGTAAACAAAAGCGAACCTGCACATTTATGCAGACACATTGCAACTCTCTGGGACTTTCAACATTCCCTCCTTAAAGGCGTATCGTCGGTGGGTTAATGCGCATCTTTTTTGCGCATGTCCGTTCCGATTCATTTTAGTGCTTTGCTCTTTTAAGCTCATTGCGCTCAATTAAATAGAGAAACTGTCAATATCCGGAACACGATATCAACAAGGTGTAAATTCGGGGTAAAATCATTATGTCCGCGGAAGCTAGGCTAAAGAGTGGCAGATTTTTATCTTTTAAACGTGCAGAAAGCGAAAGCAATCGCAATCTTTTCAAAAGATTGACGGAAATTTGCATCGATACTGGATAATCGGGGTATCACTAAACAGAGTCTGGTAGAGTCCGGTAGAGTCTGGTAGAGTCTGGTCGTCAAATATCCCATTATATCACTGTTTTGTTGTGTTTTTGTATTGAAATGAATAAAATAAAGTGCTATTGTATCATATAAATAAAAAAATAAATGGTATTTGCCTATTTTAGTTCATTTTCGAGTGAATATAGAAATATTATATGCGTGAACACGGACACTGGTAGAGTCTGGTCATTATTAAGCAATACATACAAAGTTTTATACGATTTTTAAGTTATAAAAAGTTTAATTTGATTTATATGTGTCATATTATATATTTATTTATTACATTATTTCAGCTGATAATCGGGAAAATAGTGGAAGATTGAGGATTTTTAACGATAACATTGTGTTTCGTAAATCAAAATGGCTGACGTGAAATTTCTGTTTATAATGCGGCCCTATCGTACATCCTGTACGAGTAATACACTAAATTCTCTCTCTATTATGGGCCAACTAATTGATTAGGTGTGATCAACAGATTAGTGTTATAATTATTAAATAATTAAAGATTTTAAATGTATGAAAACTACTAGATTGGAATAATTTTATGTTTTATATGTCATAAACATTAATTAAACCAAATGATTAGAGAGCTATATACTTACTTAAAAGTAATTCATATGAAATTGGAGGATAAATTGAGTGACATTGACCAGAGTAAATTAATATTTTGTCCCTCCGAAGAGTTTTCGACTTGTAAAGCCATTGACATATGTTTCCCATAAGCCACAAGAGTTCTTTGCGCGAAACATTTGAAAGATAATGCGGTAAATTTACTCAGTAAGTGTCTTCCTCAACCTGAGGTTAACCGCATTATTTGTAAACTCTTCGGTCCTAATGGTATCTTAAGTGCTGAAACTGCAACCTCATTCACAGAAATGGACCAAGAAATATCCAATACACATCCATATTTGACATATTTACAAGGGATACTTACCAATTTGGAGAAGCATGTGTTTCTCCCCAAACTCAAACATTCTTGGCTACCACAACAATGGTTTAATAATGCAAATGAGTCGTACAACCATGTTATCAAAAGGACGACAAACTGGGTAGTCCAGAAATTGCCCGACATGATAGAAAAGTTCCGAGAACTTGAACAGTGTCGAACTCTTGATGTGAGAGGCGCAATGCACGACTCGGGTAAATATTGTTTGGCGACACAAGCGTCGGTGCTACACGTTTCTCATGCTACATATGGACATAGTTAAGTCCTGACCAGAGATCAAGGCGATTTATGAAATTATTGAACTTTAAGTCGCATCACATTTCAAACATCACATCAACAGATAAGCAACTAACATTACCCTCCATTACGAGAATTGAACGAAAACTCGGCACTCGCAAACGCCTGAAAAATTGCAAAACATACACAATTGAAAATTAAAAAAAACACAGATTATATTGAAACACATTCATGTTAAAAGGACTGCATATTTTAGTTGCAAACCAACAACAATATATTTTTTATCAATCATTTGCTAATACCTGTATGTCAGTTGTACATTCAACATTTTCAACCATAATTCCTCTATATCCGTCTAAAATGTTAACGCTAGGACCAGGTTTAAATTTGAGTACTGGTTATGTCACCAGGAAGCAGACATAAAGAAGCGGAAAATATAAACCAAAAACAATAAATAAAAATCCCCAAAAATGGAGCTCTGTGTAGGGTCTTTTTTGTAAACCTAAAATGAGATCACGTCACCAATTAGAAACGAATTGAATCAAACACACATAAATCTTGAGGATACAAAAGAAACCGGCATACATCTGTTCGAGATTCGGGTTGAGACAAATGTTTTAAGGGACAATTCCTGGTTTGTCCTTTGCGTATCACTCGATTTAATAGCGAGCTGGCAGGGGAAGGTCTCTATATTGACTTATGAGTTTCGTGGGTAATGTTGCCTTGGCCCCGGGTTCACATGTTGCCAATGTCTGCATGCTAAACACCCTAAGCAAGCAAGCTCAACAGTGGTGCGGACACGGCCGGTAGCTGGGTGCTGCTGCTCGGCCATGCTTTTGATCGTTATCAAATGAATGTAAATAGAACCAAAATCATAGAATAAAAAATTAAAAAAATGGAGCTCTGTGTAGGGTCATTTACGGCCCGGGTCCTCGTCAGGCGCACGGGCTCTATTTTGGTAACCTAAAATGGAAAACATAGAAAAAAAATCCAAAAATGATATAATATAGATCCAAACATTAAATTTTGGACCATGAGAGAGTTCCTCTACGTGTTGTGGCCTGAATACAATATTTCGCAAAATGCATTTTATGAACTATATCAGGATATATATTTATTTTTCAAGTTAAAGTATTTTTGCATATTTTTAAAAAAAAAATGCAAATATGGTTTAGTTTGATTCTATTTTTTGCGGAATGTAGTCTTTAATTTCATATGAATTACATTGTACTTTTAAGTAAGTATATAGCTCTCTAAGTATTTGGTTTAATTAACGTTAATGACATATAACGACATAAAATTATTCGAATCTAGTAGTTTTCATACATTTGAAATCTTGGCATTGTTAAAATATAATTATAACTATAATCTGTTGATCACACCTAATCAATTAGTTGACGCATAATAGAGAGAGAATTTAGTGTATTACTCGTTCAGGATGTGCGATATTGCCGCATTATAAACAGAAATTTCACGTCAGCCATTTTGATTTACGAAACACATTGTTATCGTTAAAAATCCTCAATCTTCCACTATTTTCCCGATTATCAGCTGAAATAATATAATAAATAAATATATAATATGACACATATAAATCAAATTAAACTTTTTATAACTTAAAAATCGTATAAAACTTTGTATTTATTGCTTAATAATGACCAGACTCTACCAGTGTCCGTGTTCACGCATATAATATTTCTATATTCACTCGAAAATGAGCTAAAATAGGCAAATACCATTTATATTTTTATTTATATGATACAAAAGCACTTTATTTTATTCATTTCAATACAAAAACACAACAAAACAGTGATATAATGGGATATTTGACGACCAGACTCTGTTTAGTGACACCGGGATAATCGTATCGGATTCGCCGCAAACTAATCGGAAAACATGCCGGGAAGGAGAATTGTAGACTAGAGCTCGTTTACTTGGAAGATCAGCCTGTTTGTTAAGACTGTGTGAAATAACACTATCTTAAGTAATATTTCTCCTGAAACCAGACATGGCTACGGCTCGTTATAGTATGTGGAACTGTGAATACTGTGAATACTGTCGAAACAACGGTAGCCAGACTTTTCGACCCTCCGACTTTTCGACCCCTGATTTCTAAGACTTTTCTGTTTACTCTTTTTCAATTCCTAGTTTCCGACTCCTAGCTCTTTTGTCAGTTTATATAAAATTAAATTTTACTTTGTTGTATATTCACTACAGTATACAGTACACTATTTTTAATAATTACGTTTTCATATCTTGTATATCCGCTTCATTGTTCAATAAAATTATTTATATTGAATCTTCTATACGTCAATGAAGGAAGCTTTAAATATTTCACCCTATTACAACAACTCATATTTCTGATACACTAGTATTGTGGGCCCAGGATTTGTCGTCTTTACAAAACTGTTTGTGTACGTAAACCTTGATAACCTTGTACAGGTATCGATAAGAACGACAAGCATATTATATAGCGCTATATAGCTTAGCGCACTCGTTTCTCTTCTCCGTATACACCGAAAATTTTCGTCTGCTATTACACTGGTAAAACAGACAATTCATGTCTCAGTGTCTGCTCTGTGAACAGCTCTGTGACTTTTCTCAACACAAACAAGAGAAAGTTGATGCAACGCATCAATGTCGCCGGATATCCATAGTGCATTTATGCATAACACTAACGTTATAGTAGTTGAATAAACAGTTATCAACTGAGGGGCATATTGGAACATCAGGGGTGGGGTAAAGTGAAAATGTATCATAACTTGCATTGTTTTGTCAACGAAGTGAATGATAATTGAAACCTTTCATTGTTTATGATCAATCTCCATTCCAAAGTAGGTTGACCATACACACAACCAACTAATTATTGATCATAAACAGTAATGGAAATGAGTAATCTTGCCAAACATTAGTCTTAGTATGTATACAGTGCTTTCATTAAGGAATAATTATAAGATTTATGAATTCCACATACACTTTTCAAGATGTTTGTCAGAATATTTGAATTTTATTATTTTTCAATAAAACCACAAAACAGACAATTTAGGATTTGCATGCAATAGCACGTAATTTTACCTTTCCTCTATTAAAGTAAACAGTGGACACCTTTGCAGCAATCTACTTTTAAAACAATGAGATAAGGGTTAAATCGCTGAAGACATGAGTTTCTCTTTTTCTCAAAATGATATTAGCTTGGCATCCTAATTATATCATACTTTAACAAATGTTGAAATGTAGTCCAATATTTATAAATTAGACCACCTTCGAAATATAATATCAACTAAACAGTTAAATCTCATTGAAATTGTTGTATAATTTAAACTTAAACTGAACCCTACAACATGTTAATTTATTTTAATTCTTTCCTTCTTTTTTTGTAATGAAAATAACAAACTACTCATGTTTTAAAATTATATTATGATGAGCGCCCTTGTGTCAATGATGCATAACAATATGCAGATCGGAAGCAATATGCCTTTAGGGAATTACATGACACATTTAAAATTGTCAAGGACGAAATAATTTTGTACGAAAGACCCGATTCTTTCTTATTCGCAGAGATGTCGTTCTTGAAATTCTCTTTATAGACAGAGAGTGTTCGTTCAAATTAATTTTTCTATTAAAACCAGTTTTATCTCGGTTTGTTCTTTTCTTCATTTATTTCGAACCAAATAAACATTTTATATCACCTATGATTTACTATTTGTAAGTGAGTGTAAAGAGCGGCTCTCTGCAAAGGAGATTGATCTACGCAGTTGGTATTCGCGAATATGTAAACAAATAAATTAGACTGTGTGACGTAAAGGTTTGTAGTTATCGCCTTTTGATTACATGTAGTATATAATGTAAAGTAAAGTATACCAGTCTAGCTAATAGGGACTGTTTTGTCTTCGTAAATAAAACAAAAAAACATAAATGCGAGTCAAAATAAAAAAACTGAAAATACCTAAAACATCGGAATATTTATTTCATTTTAGATGTGTCATTACTTAGTTATTTTAAACAAAACACAATTGTAATATGTTCAAGACATCTAAATGTGTTTCTTTCTAATAAACGCTCCGTGTTTTCCTGTTTAAAAATACCGTGGAATTCCTCTTGCGAGCACCTGTCAGGTCACGTGATCGGACACCCATGTAATCGAGGTCACGTGATCAAATTCAAATTGATCACCAACAAATTTGCACCAGTGACGTCTTCAGATGCTTCCATCTACCTTTTTCGTTCCAACATTTATAATGTAACACTTTTAAACTGATCTTACAACATATGTATATATAAATACTTGACGAGGCACCCGATATTGAATTTAAATATGTTAAATTCATATGATATTTACTGCAATCATGTAACAGAAGCCGCGGTCATCTTGCTTGTTACTAACTGCGAGATTAACGCGAGATTTTTTTTAAAAACCACTCTCTGTCATTGACGGTACCCCGTGTGGCACGTACGCGTATTTTTAAATGAAACGAGTATTACAAACCAAGACGAGTTTTTTAATTATGCCTTTTCTCTGGCATCAGCGAGTCAGTCGCAACGGTAACCCCACAATTAAAAAACGTTTTAAAATTATTTGGTATGACCCAGCCGGGATTGAATATGAAGCCTACAACACCGATGTGGACGCCGCTCTATCATAAAACCCCAAAGCTGTCCCAGAGAGAGAGAGATAGACGAGAGAGAGAGAGAGAGAGAGAGAGAGAGAGAGAGAGAGGAGAGAGAGAGAGAGAGAGAGAGAGAGAGAGAGAGATGAGAGAGAGAGAGAGAGAGAGAGAGAGAGAGAGAGAGAGAGAGAGAGAGAGAGAGAGAGAGAGAGATAGCGAGACAGACAGAGATAGAGAGATAGACACACATAGAGAGAGACAGATACAGACTGAGACTGAGAAAGAGAAATACAGATATAGACAGAGAGACAGAGAGAGACACAGATAGAGATAGATAGAGAGAGAGAGACAGAGGGGGGGGGGGCAGAGAGAGAGAGAGAGAGAGAGAGAGAGAGAGAGAGAGAGAGAGAGAGAGAGAGAGAGAGAGAGAGAGAGAGAGAGAGAGACACACACACACACACACAGATATAGATAGATAGAGAGAGAGACAGAGGGGGGGGGGGAAGAGAGAGGAGGAGAGAGAGAGAGAGAGAGAGAGAGGTGGAACAAAAGAGAGCAAATATGCTCCAATATATAATATATATATTGGAATAGTACAAAGAGAGCAGTTCATAATTATTATCGCCGTACTCTTTCGCAATGTATGCTTTATTGACCTGGCTACAATTAACAGCACGTAAGACTACACGTGCACAACATGTTCAAAGATTACATTAAAAGTGGATAAAATGTGTATCTATCAGTAAGGATTTTTTCTGGTATATTTAGAATGACTGATGAAGTTTGGGAGATGTAAAAGATAACAACAAAGTCTACTGAATTATAGGTTCCACTGCCCATTTGGATTGCGGTAGATTATACGTACGAAAACGTATTTTGGCGTGTAATTTAAATCACCACCAGAAGCACAAAATGGTCATTTCAGTTAAAACAAAATTAACCCAAGATAAAACATTGCAGGTTTTTTAATATTACCGTTATGATTATTTATATAACAATAAACCTGCATAAAATGTATAAATAATAGCCAGCACGACCCAGAGAACAGGTGATAAATTAAGTTTTATACTTTGGTAAATTTGTTAGGGTGAAATGTCTGCCAAATCTTCGAACAGTAGGTAGCACATGCAGCTAGAAATCGGTACAGTATAAAAAGTCAAAACCAAAATATTCCCATCTCATTTATACTAAAACCATATAAACCGAACTAATGGGACATCGCCAGCGAATGACGTTAGAACAACGTCATATAGCCGTCTGAATGATGACCGGCGGTATGAGTGCTAGATATTTGCAAGACAATTTTGTGTACACGAATCTACCATTAGTCGTCTAAGGGTTCGGTATCAGTTGACAGGAAACGTCAAGGATAGACCACATTCTATCGTAACGACGTCAAGACGTAACCGGTTCATGACAAGCCGAACGTTAGCTATGTCTATGTCTCCTCAGGAATATAACTGGTACGAGGGTTTGCAATCAACTATTCATTAAAGGGTTCTCGGGGCTCAAGGTAATGGACGTCGTCTTTGCATTGGCATATCTTTAACGTTAAGGCATCGCTATGTTCGTGTCGTATGAGCCAGAATTCATCAGCGTTTTCATCGCGGATTAATCTCGCTTCAACATTTGATTTGCCGACGGACGGGTAAGAACACTTTAAAGAAATAATCCTGAAAATGTCAGTCAGCGTGATCGTTACAACGGCGGTAGTGTTATGGTTTGGTCGGGCATTTTGTAAACATGGAAAGATTGTGATTGTTACCATTGCTGAGAATCTCAATGCAGTGTGATATTTGCAATATTGCAATGAAATTGTCGAGCCCGTGGTGATACCTTTTCTGCGTGAAGATCACGCAACCATGTTTCAGCAAGATAATATCCGCCCACATATGTTAGATACACACAGGATGTCCTTCACCGGAACAACGTCGCCGTTCGCAAGTGGCCTGCCAGATCTCAAGACCTTTCGCGTATTTAACATATGTGAAACTACCTCGGGCTGTAGGTCATATAACGTAATGAAGTGAACGACGTACGTGACCTGAATCCTGCGTTGCATGAAGGGTGGAACATAATTCTACTACAAACTGTTAGAAAACTGATAGCAAACATGCGGAGAAGGTACGAGCTGCTAATGGAGGTCATACCCGATATCGACTACATTGTAATTTTCGAGCAGAACCCCTTTTGGACTTAACGTCATGAATTACGTCGACTAACTGCTATTTTTGTTTAAAATGTTTAAATAGAATTGAAAATAAATGGATATAATGGTATTTACCTGAGTTTATTTATTATTTACTTAAACATAGAAATGATAAACTTGCTAAACTGTTTTCCTTCAGTAGATATCACTTTTAAAATGTTCAACACTGCTTAACATCCATTCTGCTGATATTGTTTACAGTTTCACAACTAACAGATCAATTTAAACAAGAGGTCCACCATGGCCCTGGGTCGCTCACCTCATTTTATTTTTGTTCACTTAAGTCAAAAAAGCCCCGCCCCTTGGTGGCCATACTGTTCGACCAATCAACATGGCTTGAAGGAATCGTATATGTTTTCAATGCAGAAGATCTAAAAATAAGGGTCCAAGTAAGGGTTAGAAGACAGCTACTTTTTCCAAATGATTGTGATTATTATCAATTTAATCATGTTTGTTTCTTTTTATAACTAAACATATTTTTAGATCTTATTATAGATGACATTGAACCGAAAATAATGCGAATTACGTGTTTGCTCAATACAACTAAAATTACGCGTACATCATTCAGTATAGTGGTAGTATACTTCTTTCTATTTATAGGATTCTCGTTATCACCTGACTTTCTGATTAGTTTCTTTCTTATAATCAGTCAGATATATGGATATATATAGCCTTTTTTGGATATATTATTGAATAAGATATCAATAAGTATGTTACCCTACTTTATCATGTCGATGTAAAATAAGGTAGAACTCGACCGTTAAAAGTGCGAACAAAATCCGTGCGAAAATGTCTCATGGAACCTGTACTAGGATGCGAACAGTCAAAATATAACATCGCATTCCTAGTATAGAAACCTGGACTAAGTCTGGCACTGTGGCGCTTTTGCTTGGCAGAAATCGTCCTCTTTTCGCGCTTTCAGAAGTTTTTGGACTCATCTTCGCTGTTTACAACGTCATTCAATAATGCGCATGTGCAATAATTTGAATTCGGTTATAAGGATCACGTGATAAATATACAGCGATATTTTTAGATTTACTAGGTTACTAACCCAGTAGATTTTACAATGCAAAATAACGAAAAATCTCTGTAATATTAATAATTTGCATATAATGTAGAATCTCAGTCAGCAAATGTCAATGCCTTACATACAACAACAACAAGTTAATAGCAATTTTTAACAATTTTCGTTTTTTATGCTATTTTCTCATATGGAGTTCAGTCCCTTTAAATTGAATTATAATTTTCTATGATGTTATTTGTTTATGAGTTTACAAAAATTAAAGGGGGTGGGGGGTTCGTCTGACAGTCATTTAACTGATTTTTAATCTTGATATATTATCAAATTGAACACTTTCAGTTAAATTTCAAGGAATTTTACCGAGGATTCATGAATAAGTAAACTGTCGCTGTGATATAACTGAAATAATGTTGAAAACGGCATAATACACCAATAATACCCCAATAAAACAAAGCCAACTTATCGTCAATGTAGCCTGTAAAAACCAGTGTGTTTTTTATGCTGTTTTGTGACCAGGGCCCTTTCAATTACGAAAATAGTGACATGTAAAATGTGATGAAAGTCAGCTTTTATGAAATTTAGGCCTACTTTTGTGAAAAAAAGAGGTGTCTTTTGATTGTGAATGGGTTATGAAATAACACTTTAGAAATAAAACCTACGCACAAAATATTCTATCATAGTCATAAATTATTGCACATGTGTTTATATGTCTTAAGTAGATTGCAATATGATTTAGTTAACATTATATCAAAGCCAGGTATTTATCAACCTCTTTGTTCTATTCTTCAGCACTGTAGACAAGACTCCATATATTCAATTCAAATATGACATGGGTTCACAGAAGGGTTGATCGGATGGAGCTTTATAGAATGCTGCCACTCTAGTGGGGAGCAAGTCAGGAAAATGTGTTGCATTTTGACTTAGATCTCAAGACTGTAGACAATGTAGCTTTCATGAAAGTAAAAGTGAATCAGTGCCCATCCATCAGTGTTGAAGAAACCGGCATGATAGTTCTAAATCTTTTGAACCAGTAGTGGCGCGCTGTCTTGTGCTCGAGAAAGATAATAGGAATGTGAATGTCTATGTCGTAATTATGGATGATGATGCATTAACCATGGTGAAAATTCAAGAAACAGTTTCCCATTGTGTACAAAGATTGTGAGACATAAACCACAAGACAAGAAAAACATGAAGGAAACCAGTTGTACAATTTACTGAAAAAAATCTTTAACTACTTAAGTCAAGAAGTATTTTCAAAAGTGATTTAGTAAGGCTGTAATGCAGAATAAGTGTGATCCATATGCGCTTGCTAGATCTTTAAATCTAACTGTCCCAAACTCATTTGGAAAGCAGAGCCTTTCAAACTATTCCAATTGTTTCCCTTTGTTCACCTATCACGAGTCTGCTGTAAGATCAGGGTGGTTTTCACAGAGCACTGTTACTCACATACAGACCTGAGACGTTTTCTTATGCTAAATTGCTTCTGCAGCAGTCAACTTTAAACATTGTGATAAAAGGAGAAATTGTTCAAATTGAGCAATTTCTTCTTTTCAGTTTTGTCACAATGTTTTCAACTGTTTTCAGTAAGCATACCTACATTTATTGAGACTTTCTATGTTTTTTACCCAAATGTTATCAACGTTGTCTGCTGCTGATTTGTTGTATGTGGGAAAGGGTTAACACGCCTCTTATCTGGTAAAACTATGTGTGCCAGACTTTTTACCCGCTCACAGCAGATCATGATGGAGTGCATGTGGGCTAGGCACATTGTCTTAACCTAGTATCTATGTCCCTGCTAGTACTGATTTGAAAAACCATGTAACATGTATAAGTGAACTGCGCTGGGATATAACTGAAATTTATACTGTTGAAATGGTGTAAATCTCAATTATAAATAGAATTATTGTATGTTTATTTTAAGGTTGATGTATGAACTTTGACATCTTGCTCATAATATCTTTTGTTGAACAAAGTTTCCCAAGATATTGTTTTGTTTACATGACATTCTTTTTAACTATTCTATCATTCAGCTTTCAAAATAATATACCCATGCTTGTAATGCTCTATAGATAAACATTGTGAGTAACTTTGCAGAAGAAATGTTCATTTTGAATAACATAAAACTGTAATTTGTTCCTATGTTGTGAACCTGCATGTTTCACTAATCTGAGTCTTCATTTTTTGCCAATGGATATGTGTACAGACACTGTTTGCTGTATTTCTATATGCACAAAATGAAACAGTTTCAATAGCATATTTGATTGTCATTCTGTCAGAACCAGACTGAAGGTCATATGCATGCTCAGACTGCTGTTTATTGTAGAGAGTTATTGATGTCTTCAAGTGGTCACTGGATATATGATACAACCATTCATGCATTGGCAGGTCTGTAATTCATTTCTCTGGTGTGTTTATTATGAAAAGTTTACAAATGAAAATACCGCATCAAGGAAACAGCCCTGCAGCAGTTCTGATTGCTCGCATGAGCGAATAACTAGAACTGCTGCTATGCTGCTTTAAAAAGGCAGTTTTGATTCTTGCCAACAGCAGGTCGTGGTAGATTGCCTGTAGGCAAGGCACGTTTTCATAGCCTAACTAATGAAAGCGTATTTTTTTATAAGCAAACTGTTGCTGGGATATAACCGAAATACTGTTGAAATGGCATGAAACCCCAATCATAAACAGAAACCATATCATTTGTTGTTGAAGGTTGATGTATGAATTTTGAAATATGTTGACACTAGGAGTATGAACTGAAAAATGTTTTAGAGTACACTGTGCATACCCAGCTTAGAGCAATATTGTTTTCTGATCTTGGTCTACTCAATTTATCAGTGTTTTAGACTCTCACTTTATTCTTATGAGTAATGGTAATATCTAGCCAATCTCCCCAAAAGTTATATTTAAAAAAAAAGAAAATTAATGAAAGATTGATGAATTCATACTTTCTCTGTGCATGACATAAGATTTTTTTATTTGAAAAAGATAAGATGCCACATCATAGGTTATACTCAGATATATTTTTGTCTAGATATGTATAGTCTTCTACTGTAGTAACCTTGTATGTTTGACAGTTTAGTGGGTTATGTTTTCACTTAACCCTTTCCCTTATATAGACGCTTTCTGACGCCTCTGCAGCAGACAGCTTTTTGAAAACATATGAAGTGACAAAAGAAGAAATTGCACAAAACGTGCAATTTCTCTTTTTGCCACAATGTTTTCCACTTTTAGTCATAGGTTATCCATTCAATTGTGGAGATTTTCTATGTTTTGACAAAATACGTTCAAAGTCGTCTGCTGCAGAATTGTCGTATGAGGGAAAGGGTTAACAACACTTATAGAATCTTAAATGTAATTTGTATGTAATAAGGAAGAAAACCAATAGTTTCTTTACTTGATTGAACACAGCTTTTATTTAGGTATGCTTGTAACAAATTATACAAAAATCTCTTTTTTGCAGAAACTCAATACACCTTTCCCACTTGCAGAGCATTTTGAGGCATTTGCACTTGATGACCTATGAACACATTGTCACAAAGGGATAACTTGCTCATAGTGGGCAATATGTTTGCAACAATGTTTTCAACTCTTTTCTTCTATGCTACCTTCATTAACATAGACTTTCCATAGTTTTGTCTGAATTTCTGCTGCAGGTTTGTATGTGGGAAAGGGAGTCATTAAGGATTTCGTATTGACCTGTTGCCTTCTTTTCCTACAGAGGTACTTTTTATTTTCGTTATTTAACCAATGTGAAATACATCAGTTAAATTGTTCCTGGTAATATGTACAGCAACTAGTGGTTCATTTCCTTAACCTTTTCCCTCATACAATGATTGAACGCTATAATTTCTCCTTTTGTCGCAATATTTTCAAAGGCTGTCTGCTGCAGAGGCGTCAAAATAAGTTGAAATGAATGTGTGTATTTCAACATAATTCATGTGAGACAGTGAGAGTTATTGAATTCAAAATTGTATTTTTCCTGGGCTAATTTTATGAAAAAAAATCATAAAGTGAGATAATTCAATAGGAAATATCTCTGTAATTAGCAGCGCGACCTATATTTTTTTTTTGTTTCATTCAACAACCCTTATAATAAGGTGTTCATATAAAATGTATTAAAAAAATCCGTCCACTATAATTTTTTAAATTCCAACTTTTGTATTGTACCGGTGTTCAATTTTATACAAATTTGATCATGGCGGCCATCTTGAATTATTGTATATAAAGTGTTAAAATAGAAATATTTAAAAATTGGTCAATATTGATGAACTTGACACATGATTGATTCATGTAATATGAAATAAAAACATGTTGATATTTAAATGTATGTGTTGTGTTCACTGGTATGAAATAGTGTTGTTTCTCTACATTCCATTTTATTTCCTTAAACTGAGCACATATATGGGTTTTAAAAGAGTGCATAGCAAAAAAAGTAGATTCGCGACCCATTGTTTTGAATGTTGTTTTGAGTTAGTCTTTGAGTAAGGAAGCTCTGGACAAAATTTAAGAAAATTCTGTCCATTGGAAAAATTCAAAGGATACGCCTTTAACTGAATTAAAAAGAAAACAGAGATCGAAACCAGATATACAAATGGTAATGAAGGCAAACAGAGGGAAATAAAGAGAATAAATATATAGAATTAATCGTCATCATAATCAGTATGATAATAAAACTATTATCAAATATAGTAAAAAAAATAATAATAACAATAATATGATTAAACTACTGCTACAACAACTACATTTTGTTGTACTACTACTACTACTAGTATTACTACTACTACTACTACTTATACTACTACAACTACTATTACTACTACTACTACAACTACTACTTTCACTACTACTACTATAATTACTACTACTACTAATACCACTACTACTACTAATAGTACTACTACTACTACTACATTATACTGCTACTACTACTACTATTACTACTACAACTACATTATACTGCTACTACTACTACTACTACTACTACTAATAATAATAATAATAATAATAACAATGAATAAACATAAATTCATAATTTTGATAATAATAATAATGTTAATAATAAATAAACATAAACTCACAATTTTGATAATAATAAACATAATAATAATGAAAAAAGATAAACTCACAATTTTGATAATAATAATAATAATAACAATAATAATAATGAATAAACATAAACTCACAATTTTGATAATAATAATACGACTAATAATCATAATGAATAAAAAAAAACCTCACAATTTTGATAATAAAATAATAATAATAATAACTAAGCAATTTTGATAATAATGATAATAATAATAATCATAATGAATAAACATCAACTCACAATTTTGCTTGAAAGTGCCACTTCGACATAAACAGTTAATTTGAGATGTTGGACAACGTTAAAAAAGCAAACAACTGGTACAGAGAAAATGTGTTCGTTATCATTGAAATGACTGATACTATTAAATCAGTATGAACCGTGTTACACAGGTAATCTGAGTGTCGTCTATATATGTAAAATCTATTTAGCCTGGGTGTATTAACATACGCATACACGTCTAGTCATGCTAAGAAACAAGTAGAACATGAGAATACTTTATTTTTACAGTTTTTATTGACCTTCATATATAAATCAAATGTGAAAATTTAACTAAGTTATATATTAAGATTGGTGTATTTGATTACTTTTTTCACATATTTTTATATTTGCATTTATCTACCAAGTAAAACATTATTTATATAATTGGAAACCAAATGGATTTCCAAATCCCTCTCGCTGTAAGCAACAAGGCCTCAAACCGGTTTTGCGACTGTTTATTGGACCTTGTAAATATCTTGGTATGTTGATAGTAAATGGAAGACTCGGCAAAGATAGCAACCTTTTACTTGCTTTACACATACTGGTGAAAGTATAGTTAAATGTTGTTTGACTAGTTATGACAATTTTGAAATGTTATCAGACTTTAATGTACAGTCCAACCTGTGTATGAAGACCACCTATAGTAAGAGAACAATCTGCTCTTTAATCACAGGTGATCTCAATGTAAGGATAATTTATGCAGTAAATGAGTTATTTGGAAATTAAAAGTATGGTTGCTAAAGACAGGGAATTGCTTAACAAAGGTGGTCTTTAGCACAGGTTTGACTGGACATGATTTAAAAGTTTATTCCTACCATGCTCCATTGACTTTTGATTTAAAGCTACAGTCACGCCGAAGAAGGACCCAACACGGAACACCGCGGATGAAAAGATATCTTGATCCGGGATGATCCTGGGTGAAATTGAGTGGCAAAACAACGTCACGGATGAACACGAAGCAAAGACGAATTAGACCCTGGTACCACCACGGCAGCGCTACGGACCGTCCCGGAAGGACCCGGACCATCCCGGAAGGAACCGGACCATCCTGGACCATCCCTGATCAGCTACGAACTACTCTAGACCCAACACGGACCACCCCGGACTCAACAATACATGCCGGATAGCCCAGGATCGCACAGGATCAACACGGTGCCACTACGGACCTTCCCGGAGTCAACACGGTCGCTACACCGACAGTCCCGGACTACCCCGGATTGAAAAAAATCATCGCGGACGGTCCCGGATGACCACGGCAGTTTTAAACAGTTTAAACTTGCCGGGGTGGTGTCCCGGACCATGCCGGACCATCCAGGATCATCCCGCACTATCCCGGACTATCCCGGGTAAGCCCGAACCAAACGCGGATTCAACACGGATCTGACCCCGGATCGGCCAAATTTCAGTCCGGGATAGTCCGGGAGGTCGGTGATACTGGGGCGTAACACGGAGCATCCCAGATTAACACGGACCTACCCGGACTAGAGATATTTTGATCCGGGATGATCGCAAGAAAATTGTCATCCAGGACTAGCCCGGACCTAACACGGCACCACAACGGATCAACACGGAGCCAACACGAAGCCAACACGGATCTGACACCGGTACCTCCACGGCAGCGCCGGACTACCCCGGATTGAAAAATCCTCCCGGACGGTCCCGGATGACCCCGGCAATTTTAAACAGTTTAAAATTACCGGGGTGGTGTCTCGGACCATGACGGATCATCAAGGATCTTCCAGGACTACCCGAATAAGCCCTGACCAAACGCGGATCCAACACGGATCTGACACCGGATCGGCCAAATTTCAGTCCGGGACGCTCCGGGACAGTCCAGGAGGTCGGTGGGACTGGGGCTTAAAGGAACTGAATCCCATATGAGAAAAAAGCGAAAAAAAAAGAAAATTGTTAAAAATTGTTATTACCTTGATGCTTTTGCATGTACGGCATTGAAATTTGCTGACTGGTGTACTACAATATATGCACACTATTAATATTGCGGAGATTTTTCGTTATTTTGCATTGTAAAATCTACTGGGTTAGTAACCTAGTAAATCTAAAAATATCGCTGTATATTTATCACGTTATCACTACAACCGAATTAACAATCTCCTTCCCAGAGTTGTCGTTCCTTACACTCACGCATACATGAATGTAATGAGTCGATAGTGTTAGAGAATGCCGAATTGAATCCACAAATTCAAATGAGCAAGAGGAAATTCCACGGTATTTTTAAACGGGAAAACACGGAGCGGACGTTTTTTTAACTGCTTATTTCCTATGAAATAATGAAAAACAAGACTTGTACGACCTTCTACAACATTCCGTTCCATATATATAGACGTATTTTGGATTAATTAGAATAAGTATAAAATATAACCATTTTGGACCATTATGGTGTTCCGTCCCTTTAAGATATAATACGTTATGTCATAATAATTGTAAAGATGATGAAATGTTTGTGTATGAAAGGAACCTCGCAAATATGGATCAATTTGTACATGACCTTTCCTCATCGATCAATGACTTATATAATAATTTATACAACTGCATGTCTCATGACTGTGATCAGGATTTTCTCACAGATATTGGAAATAGATATTTTGAAAAACATGTCAAATGTAAAAGGATATCAGCTTTTTGTATAAATTCTGACTGCAATATGAAAGATTGGTTTAATGAAACATGTTTATGATGAAGCTTTGAGAAACTATAATTTATTTAAAAATGATGAAAATATACTAGTTCTGACGTCAAAAAAGGACTATAAATACCATTGTAGGTCAAATTACGTTAAATACATCCGCTGACTTGCTGATCTACAGTACTATAGTCCCTAAAAACAACTTTGTTTGCGTAGAAATGAGTGTATACCATTACCAGAATGTATTGAATATATGACATTGAGTTTAAATGCATTGTGAATGTGTATAGGATGCACTGGAAATGATTGATTTGATCACTTGTAGTATTTTGACCTTGTTTGAAAGTGAAATTAGAGAATGCGAAACATCGGTTTTGTCTGGGCCCGATTTGGTCCAAAATGACGGTTACCATTTCCGCCTGGTGAGTTCTGTCTTGCATAATGCATGACCCCACCTTTTCTTTGGATTATTTTAAAGCTAAGAATGTAACTCTTTTCAATGATATATGGTGTTCTACATGCGAAACGCTTAGAAAGTTTGACGATTGAGGACTGAAACTCGTCGATTTACATGGAAACAAAGAAGGATTTTTGTTGGTGTATTGTAACCTGTAGAGCAGCTAAACGTAAACATAACCGAAAAATAGCTAATGATCTTCAAAATTTAAAACATTCAAAACCTTGAGACTTTTGGTAATTATTTAGGCAAAAGATTGAACAAAACATTGCATCAGATATAGAACTCTAAGAATGTTATAAAAATCATTTTCAATATGTAATGTTATGGCCAGAACTCTGTTGAGCTTATGAATAAATTATAGAAGTAAGAAGAGCACAGCTCTTCAGTGCTATGTTGATATTGGCCGGATTTTTATATTGGGAGATGTCATATCTTCGGACGAAAGTTTCTGAACGGTTTTCAAATAATTTTGTAGAAATGTTCCTTGGGTGACTCTCTATCAGATTCCATCAAGCCATGTTGATTGGTCTTCAAATATGGCTGCCAGGGGTTGCTTTAAACTCTTCTGCTCCCAAACTATTCGGCCGATTTTCAAATAAGTTTGCAGAATGTTCCTTGGATTACACACTACGAGATTCCTTCAAGCCATGGTGATTGGTCAAAAAACATGGCAACCAGGGGGCGGGGCTGAGGGGAGATTTATTTTTTTCCTAAAGGCAGTGGAGCGATACTGGCCCTCTTGGGCCTCCTGTTATAATAAACGCTTCCGTAAGATTTAGAATAAGTTCGAGTAAAACAACTTGAAATGTAAGATAATATTATACTGCCGTGTTTAACTACGTTTAAAGTACAAATAAAACTCGTTAATGGTTATATATACGTTATCAAAGTCTTTAAATCAGTTTACATTTTGTACAAAAGTAATTGTATTGAGAACAACTCATGTTCCCCTTCCCCTTTCGTTATGGATATGTTGACATTTCACGCGTGATTGACCTTTTACGTTTCAATAATGTAAACAAAGCGAATTGCATATGTAAATTTTTAGAGAATATAAACAATAATAAAGAGGGTCTACACATTAAACTCCTTGTTCAGTATGTGCATTCGATCCTATGTTATTTTAACAAGAGTGTAGATTTACATCATTATCTCCATCGAGCCCCGTTTTAATCCGAGCCCCGTTAGCTCAGTCAGTAGAGCTGCGGGCTGTGAATCCAGAGGCTGTGAGTTCGAATCCCAGCTCGGCCAACATTCTTTCTTTCTTTGAAAAACGTCACTCTGGCAAGCGTCATTCGTGTTTCACCAAAGGGCTAACAGTCTTGGAAAGTATATTGTGTGGAGTATTGGTGTGAGAAAGCTAGGAAACACATGATTAGGTGAACTGCCCGCCGTGATATGAATGAAAAATTGTTGAAAACGGCGTTAAGCTCCAATCAATCGACGCCCATTTACGGAAAGGTGAGATTATTATATGACGAGGTTGAAACCCATTGATTCAGAACCAATCCAGATAAACCAGTCAACTGTGTAACTCAACTGTGTAACTGTATGTAGGTCCTTTAATATGTTGTCATATTTAAAGTACAACCTTTTTAAAGTATGATACCAGGCGTACTATAGTACGGTATGCATCAATAATGGCGACTTCATTGATCGCTTACGCATAAAATGAGCCGTCCCGCAAGAAAAATAACATTGTGTAAAGTATCGAACCGGATTAGCCTAAGCATGCCACGCAGGCTTACCCGGATAAACACTTTTCGCCTCCTGTGTATTTTCTGTTTCAGAAATCATTACTCTATACCTCTATCCCCCTGAGACGGAATGTGTCGGCACGGATCAGTATGCGCGGACTGCGCGGGCTGATCTGGTTCGATATATTATGCAGAGGCAAGGATGTTGGTTTTCTCGCGGGACGGCTCATACATAGTTAATTAGTAAATAAATTAGATGTTTTCGTGAACTTTACAGTGGAACAATAATGCTTGCCTCTGTGGCCCCATTCCTTAACACTATCGACTCATTACATGGAACGACAACTCTGCGTAGGAGATTGCTGTGGCCCTTTGCTTGCTACACAATGTCAAAAAGCGTCGCCATTATTGGTGTATGGCTAGCTGGATAATGTACTGGTATGTATGAGCAGGAAAAACGAGATTACCATAACGTGTATTATTATAAAATCAAAAATTTAAAAGAAAATGATTGGACAGACGGTGGTCACATGATTCCCTATAAAAAAGCGTATTGACCTGAGGAAAGGCTAACAATGCATATTGACTTTTCGTATTGACTCGTAGGCGGGGCTAGAAAATGGTCACGAGCGAAAAGCGCTGGGGACGAATGATACAATGACGTATGTTAACTATCATCCAATCAAATTCGGCGTTACAACTGTGGTTCTGTCACAACAACCAAAATGGACGCCGACAGATTTGCAAAGTTGTCGTCTGAACAGAAAACTAAAATTTTAGAAGACGTAAATTCTGATAACACCAAAAAGTCAACAGTTACTGCAGTAAATGTACTTCGGGAGTATTTAGCGTGCAGACATTTATCAGCAGATTTTGTAAATTTACCAAAAGAGGAACTTAATCAATTGTTGAGTGATTTCTATCTCGAGACACTTGGGTTAAAGACACTTGGGTTAGAATTTTTCCCCTGGGATTTTATAATAAAACGATAATTGCCTTTTTAATATCGGTCAATACATTGTTTTATCGACCTGAGAAAAGGGATATTGACCTCGGACTTCGTCCTCGGTCAATATCCCTTTTCTCAGGTCGATAAAACAATGTATTGACCTCATCAAAAGGCAATAATTGTATAATATGTGATGAATGTCGCTTTCGATAGTATTTGAATTGAGCCTTACATTTGTTACTTACCAGCTGTGCGATCAACGATAGGAATAATGTGTTAGCCCTGTCTCACAAAACAATATGAGCCGTTCCACAAGAAAACCAACACCTGCGTAATGTATCGACCCAGATCAGCCTGCACAGTCCGCGCAGGCTAATCCGGGCCGACACGTTCCGTCTCAGGGGGATAGACGTATAGAGTAATGATTCTTGAAACAGAACATCCACAGGAGAAGTAAAGTGTCTGTTCGGGTTAGCCTGCGCGGCATACTTAGACTGATCTGGGTCTAATCTTTACGCAATGTTGGTTTTCTCGTGGAGTGGCTCATATATATAGGCAAGGATTTGGACACCCTTCATATATAAAGGTTTCATTTATTAACATAGTGTCGATACTATTGTAGCAAGTATTATCAATTTCTCCTTTTGCTTTTATGTTATTCACAATTGTTTGCTGCAGATTCGTCAAAAAGCGCTAATAACATATGTATATAACGTTATCATCAGATTGTTATTATATTTGTATTTTATTTAGTCATCGAACTGAGTAAAGTAAATCTGTTTACGTGACATTCTTACGAGTAACACGCTTGGCTGACTGATATATATGAAAACTGTCAAAACCCTTTTTAAAAAGATAAAACGAGGTCATCACCTATTTTTTTTTTTTTTAGGAGATTTTACTCCGGTTTCAACAATATTTCAGTTAATTCACGACGACAATTCACTTATTAATGATCCCTGGGTAAACAAGCCAGTACTAGGCTAAGACGTTCATCACTTTCAAACTATTTTCTACTTGAAGAATCAGCCGAAGCATGCCGCGCAGGCTAACCGGAACAGACACTTTTCGACTCCTGTGGATTTTCTGTTTCAGGAATCATTACTCTATACTTCTATCCCCCTGAATCGGAATGTGTCGGCCTGGATTAGCCTGCGCGGACTGTGCATGCTGATCTGGTTCGATACATTACGCAGAGGCCATTATGTTGGTTTTCTCGTGGGCCGGCTCATATGTGTGTTTTTAAAAATAGGCATTGTGCTTTTACTATTTGTTGACGGTTTCTTTAAAAACGTTAGGTATAATTATGTGAGATAACCCATATACATCAACGGGAAATATAAGCGGTGATTACCGAGTGTTTCGATTGTATATAGAAATTAGATGTATAGAGTCAATTCGAGATTGCCTTTTATGCGCTGTCGTCAGAACGAATAGTAAATATAAACGCTCAGGAGAAAAGTAACCTACATTGATCCATTTCAAGTCATTTCAGCCAATCGTTAGATTTTAAAGCAGTGAAATGGTCAATACAATAGGATATAAATGTAGGATGGTATTTTCCAGTTGTAGTTCCGCGATAACTTAGTCGGTAACGACTATGGCTATCAATCCCGGGGTCGTGAGTTCGAACACCGGCGCGGTCATTGATTATTTCCGATGATTGATAAAAGTCATTGTGATTCGCGTCCTTTGTCTTCTACAACATACAACATCGGCTTAGTAGTCTGTTCTTGGAAGGCAGATAGTTACATGTGAAGTATGTTGTGTCTGCCAGGTGCGAGAAAGCCAGGAAACAAACGTTATGTGAAATGACCACCGAGTTATTGCTGAAGTACCATTGAAAACGGTCTTAATTCCCAATTAATCCCAACCAATCTGACCTGGAAGTGGTATCTCGTTTGTTGCAAACGCTCTGATCATTAACAGTGGAATTAAGGAACTTGCACAATTGGTGTGCGTATGGTTTATATAAGGACAGAAAAATAAAATAGAGAGACATAGTCAGACAGTGATAGAGACAGACAGACAGACAGACAGACAGACAGACAGACAGACAGACAGACAGACAGCAGACATACAACAGAGAGAGAGAGAGAGAGAGAGAGAGAGAGAGAGAGAGAGAGAGAGAGAGAGAGAGAGA
>JASEVX010000011.1:46382883-46404782 GCA_031761405.1 Serripes groenlandicus | reverse complement strand
AGAGAGAGAGAGAGAGAGAGCGCGTAATGTTCGATGTTGTCAAAGACCATTGACATAAGGATCTTTACAGGGCTGGTATATTTTAAGGGCTGACATATTTGGCAATGTATGAGAAATCTTTATACTGTTTCTTTTCCCCTACAACAGGAAATGACATATTTCTAAACAATATTGATGAACTTAATGGGAATAATTCGTTATCGAGTGACACTTAACAGGATGAAATATCTACAAAAGAGAAATAAGAAGCTTTTTGCAAAATTATTCCGAACAAAGCCTCAGGTCGTGGCGGTATATTAGTTAATTTTATAACTAAAAGTGTTGTAAAGGATATTTACAAAGTGTTTGCCTCCATTTTAAATAATCGATTATGTAAATGGGTATCTATATATAATCACATTGATGAATCTCAAGCCGAATTTCGTAAATGTTATTCTCCAATTGATAATATGTTCACTTTGCATGCTATGATCCAACAATATTAATCGAAAACAAGCGGACGTTTGTATATCATTTTCATTGATTATGAAAAAGCATTTGATAATGTTTCACATAACGCCTTGTTTGAAATAAAGGAATATCTGGTCATTTTCTGAAAGTACTGATGAGTATTTACAAGAGCAACAACTCTTGCGTTAAGGTGGAAGATTCCCGTACTAGTTACTACCCTTGTTCAAAAGGTATAACAGGACAATGATTTTTGATTTATTTACAAATGATATTCGTGCTAGGTCAGGAATAAATGTAACCCAGACATTTTCGTAACCACTATCATTCCTAATAGTATAACATTAATGTTCGCAGATGATTTAGCAAACCCAACTGATACAGTTACAGAGACATATATGCGATTGAAGACTTTTCAAATACTGTTGGTATGTCTACAAATCTAAAAAGACTAAGGTAGTATTGTTTAGGAATGGGGGTCCTCTAATAAAAAGTGAAAACTGGTTCGTTTATAATAAACCTATTGCAACAGTTTCGTTTAACAAATACAAGGTTTTAATTTTCATCCTTAAACTAAAACGGTCAAAAGCGCTTTTTAGTCTAGCAGCACAGTCTAAAAAGTCAGTAAAATGTATCCGTGCTAAACATCATCGTTTTGGAGCCTTGACATTGACTATTTTAAAATATTTGGTACAATGGTAAAAGCAATGTTATGCTACGGGGCAGAGCTATGGGGGTAGACATACAGATATATTCTTGAAAAGACACAAATCTCAGCTTGTAAACATTTCCTTAAGGTAAATAAAAGAACTTGCTATTGAATTGTCATAGGTGAATGTGGCCGATTCCCTTTATGTATGGTTTATTTCGTTAGATTCGTAAAGTACTCGTCTAAATTATTACAAATGCCAACCCATAGATATCCAAAGCAATGTTATATTATGTTAACAACAATTAGATGATCAAAACAGGCATACATACACAACAGAAGTTAGGAATTTATAATTTAGTTAACGGTTTCCAACGATATTGAAATTGTAAATATGTTTATCTCAGAATTCAAAATAAGGCGTGGGGATTCTTTACAACAAGATTGGCATAATGCTCTGAGTAATCCTGTAAAACACATTATTATATGTACTTTAAATCATTTTTAAACGTGGAAAATATTTAACTATTGATGTACCTTTTAACCTAGGAAAGCATTAGCAACATTTCGGTGCTCGGGTGGTCATAAACTGAATATTGAAGTAGGCAGACACCATAATGCTGAAAGAGCAGAGAGGATTTGCACTTATTGTCTTGAAAAAATCGCAATTGATGTAATGGAGGATGAATTGCATGTTTATCACTTTTGCAAACGTTATGATAAATTCAAGAACATTTTATATGTGATATACAGATTAAAACATCCAACTCTTTAAATAGATTCATGTCATGTTGCGACAGAGCAAATTTATTCAATATATAATATATTATATTGTAAATTAGTGCACAAATATTGTTGATCTGAAATGAAAAGTCTAACCTTAGCATTCAGCATCCACATATGCTGATCTTTATCAACAGTAGTTGCTATTCATTTTATATTTATGTAAAAAAACAACCTTAGGAAAGTAATCTACACATATTTGTATTTGTTAGGGGGGCGGGGGGTTAAACCTATACATGTATTGTTTATATTAGAGGCCTATATATAGCCAATATATTTTAATCTTAAATTTGAAAACATCTAGACAAAATAACATTGTTTATGCACTATAAATGAAAGTAGCATCATTATGAGTCGAATTATCCATGCTTTACAATTTCCCTTAGCTTTTAACATCGGTTTAGTCTGTTCATAACCTACACTAGTTCCTATCTTTCGTATATACTGTGTAACGTAACAACTAGAGGTAAATCCAAACAAGTTAATGTCGTATTGCAAGATATACAAAAGTCCCCTACCGGACGCGGACAGCACATTGTGTATTGTAAGTGCAATTTTGAACAAAACAGCAATGCACTGCATACATTTTGGATACAGTCCTATCAAACATTTCTCATTTCAACTTTTGACCTGTAAGTGTGACCTTGACCTTTGATGTACAGGCCTGTGTCTTGTGCGCCACATGATACCCTATCATGGTGAACATGTGTGCTCGGTAACTTTGTAATCCTATGATGCATAGTTGAGACGTGAGCCGGACAAGGTACAGTCCTATCAAACAGTACTCATTTTGACTTTTGACCTCTAAGTGTGACCTTCACATTTGAGGTACAGGCCTGGGTCTTGAGCGCGACACGCAGTAAAGATGCAGGCCGGACAAAGTACAGTCCTACCAACCAGTACTCATTTTGACATTTGACCTCTAAGTGTGTTCTTGAAATTTGAAGTACAGGCCTTGGTCTTGTGCGCGACACGCCGCATTATCATGGTGAAAGTTTGTGCCAAGTTTCTTGGAAATTCTATGATGGATGGTTAAGATGCGGGCCGGACAGGGTCAGGTGGGATTGACGGACTGATAGATTGACAGACTGACAGACTGACAGACAGAATCGACCAAACCTATTGTACCCAAACCGGTCTTTGACCGGAAGGGGACTACTAATTGTATTTGGTGGGGGCAAAACTATATATGTATTGTTTATATCATGGGCCAGTGGCCTATATATTTGAATAAAATAGTTAAATCTTGAATCACATGTATAAAAAAGAGTATAAAGTATGTATGGGGATGATCGTAATCGAGAGAGGTACAAGACAGCCTCAGTCGAGTGTGCAGGCCATGTACTTTCCTTTTTCCAATGTAAAAGAGTGGAGCAGGTTTAATCTGAAGAGCAAGAGTTGTTGACCGACGGGTTGTTTCGGAAAGTTTGTTCCAAATGTTAATTGTAGATTGTAAGAACGAAGATCCATATAGTTATGTTCAACAGCAAAAACATAAAATGTATGTTCTAAAATAGTATCTATAACAGTTAATTCTTTCAGGACTGTTCCGATTGAAAATAAAAAACCGAAAATCTTCGAATACCTTTACATTGCCACGCTGTTGTCAGGATTGATGCTATTTGCGTTATTCATCTGTAGTTTACGGGAAAGACGAAACCTAGCACTAGCAGGCGATGCTCATTCACTGTTGAAATATGCATGTCGTTGAAGATTAATATAGGATGGGGAGGTAAGTGTCTTTTTCGGGTGAAGATTATAAATATGTTACCTCCCATCATGATACATAACAATTGTGTAACCAAAGCATTTGATTGGCTGATGCAGGACGACCTGTAATAGGCAGTCATCATATATATAACTCAACATTCGCTACTATTACAAAGTTTATGTCTAGTTTAAATGAGATTGACATGTTGCATACAATGGATTTCAATCAGCCACGGATACTAACTCCTTGTAGGTCATTAATATACATTGTAAATAGTTATCTTTCTTTTCCATATAATTTGGATGTATTGATTTTGCTTCAAAGCATCTTTACTTCTTACGCGATGTTCTCAACAACATGCGATGTTGAGGTTGTTGCAAACAATACGGATTCAGTTAAGCTTTCTCACCTGAAATCAGCAATGTTTGCCTTTTAGTTATCAAAATATTCCAAAACTCTTATAACATGAAACATTGAGTCGCTCGAGTGTGAACACGGAGAAGTCTACTTTATGAAATTCGACAATGAACTGTTAACATGGACAGACTGAGTAATACGATTTTTCATGTAGACACATTGTCTTCATTCTTTCAGATGCAGTGGACTAAACGATACACCCCGAGTTCATTTGAATAAAGGTTCACACTATGTGTAACGTATGATAAAGAACAGGTATAGATTTGCTAAAATCGCATGGACACAAATTGTTCTTGTTGTTTATATACAAACATTAATACCGTTAAAGCATGACCGTAATGTTTGTTTATAAATTAGGAAGGGTTTGTTGCATATGTAATCAGACCGAGGTACACATGTATACTTGTCCTGGTGCTATAAATGGTTTATTGAAGTTCGCGTACGTGCATGGAAATACATCGGAGTTAGTCAGTGTTACTTCAGTATATCTCTGTAACGTACTATATTTGGAATAAACCGTCGACGAACGGGTCAATGAAGACGTAACACAGGACGGGGGGGGGGGGGGGGGGGGGGGGGGGGGGGGGGGGGGGGGGGGGGATAAACATGCTCCAAGTCCGAGGCTCGAACTCGGTACATATCGCTTTAAGATCGAGAACTCTACCGACTGAACTAACAGGGCAGCTTACAATCATAACATACAACACTGCTTTACTGGGAAGTCGTCCTCGAATTTCGGAACTCCAGTGCCAAGGATGTCTCAAGATACAAAACGAGCACTTTAAGACTGATCAAGTAAAGCTGTCACATCTCCACGATGGGATCCAATGTCACAGGGAGAGAAAAACATGCAGCCAGTCTGTGGCTGGAGCCAGGGACCTCTCGCTACAGACTAAGCTTACCGGAGTACTTACATGTAGTCTCTCAAACTGTGTACCTTTCATTGAACGCAGGTCAGATGTGTTATATGTTGATGTACATACAGGGCATAGATCAATGAATGTGAAACATTATAGTGGGCGTGATATTATTTTGAAACTGATTGGCCGTCTATCAAAGATGAAACGGTAGCAAGCAAAATATTCTATACACTAACACTTTACCAGATACAACACAATCTGAAGTAGACGACTTTGAAAACATCTAGCCAAAATATCAAAGATCTCTATGAAATGAAATAATAATAATGGGATGACAAATTGGTAATACGAAAAAGGAACATTAGCTTATTGCGACGAGCCAACAGCCTGATCACCTCGCGTCTCTTCATAGTCTGATCATGACAGTTATCGCTTGTAATCGAATTGCACAATCCGTCAATTAGCATCTGGGTAATTTCCCTTATGAGAGACTATATGCTATATATAGTATAAGGAAGTTGAAACTTACACATTCTGATTAAAATATAAGACTAGGTAAATTATAACATAACAATAACTACAATTTTGAGAATTTTATTTAACAGTGAAAACGGAGTGTTCGGAGAAAAGCATGCGTCGCCGCTATACCAGTAAATTAACCCTTTCCCACAAATAGACGCTTTCAGACTCCTCTGAAGCATACGACGTTTGAAATCCTTATAGCAAACGTAGAAATTTGTCATCATGAGCAATTTCTCCATTTGCCACATTTATTTCAACTCTATTCAATAATATTCCTATCATTTATAGAGATTTTCTATATTTTGGACTTGATCATTTCAAAGTCGTCTGCTGCAGATGGGTTGTATGTGGGAAAGGGTTAAAGTACGACAGACTGAGGACAGTGATACCCATGTGTCTTCCTACAAAGAAAGGCAATACAAACTATCTAAACGAAAATTAAATTACAACATATACATTTCATAATATGAGCCGAATTACGAGAAAACCAACATTGTGAACTCTGCGAAAAGTATCGACCGGATCATCCTAAGCCATGCCGCGCATCCTAAACCAGACCGACACGTTTCACCCCCTTTGGATTTTCTGTTTCAGGAACTATTACTCTATACCTTAATCCCACTGATACGGAATGTGTCAATCCGGATTAGCCTGCGCGGACTGCACAGGCTGATCTAGGTCGATACATTAAGCATAATCCATAATGTTGGTATTCTCGTGGAACGGGTCATATATTTACCCGGGAGCGAACAATGAATGTTATGAAATATGTGTATTTATCTGCGATATCTGAACTTTACAAACTGTTTTCAAAGGATCATTTTATTTAAGGTTTAACTGAATAATTATATGATTGTAAATTATTCATCTCAAGTAAATGTTCGTGTCTATATGTGCCCGTCCATGGGAAAATGTTGGGTTTTGTGAACATATCTACACTGTTTACATATTAATTTTTTCTAACTTGTTAAACGCGTGTGTAGATTTTGATAAGACTAAGCAGATGTGCAGGATGAACTAAACCTACTTTATTCAAAATTGCCAATGTGATCCTTTCCAAATGAACGATCTCATATCATAACATTGCTTATGGTGATATAAAATCCAAACGAATCGAGAATAGTTGTCTTGTATATATTGTGTTGCTCTTATATGCAGATTAGCACATTTTTGGTGGATTTTGAGAATTGGAAATAGCTTCTTTCTATTTTGTTGGAATAATTTCAAATTTCATAATAAAGTACTTCAACATATCAAACAGGTTTTTTTAATTTCTTGTATTTTTTAACTTTGCGTTTAGCTCAAATATTCTTTTTTTAAATTTTGCGTTTAGCTCAAAAAAAAAAAAAAAAATATTCTTGTATTTTTGAACTTTGCACTTGTATTATTTTTTTTGTTTTAATTTCTTGTATATCTTTGAGTATTGCGTTAAGCTCTTTTTTTTTTTTTTTTAATTTCTTGTATTTTTGAACTTTGTGTTTAGCTCAAAGTTAAAGTTTTGTTATTTTAACTTTTTGTCTTTTACTCTTGCATGGATAGTCATAGTAGGGGACATTTAATTACGCATAATTCTTGTTTGTTGCATTGATTTCAATGTTTTTCTTTCTAAACAATGAAAACATAATGTCCTTCAACATATTATGAATATCTTAAATCAGAGTTACTAAAAATAGGAAAATAGTAATATATTCAATATCCTTAGTTAAAGTTGACTTAATGTACCAATATCATTTGCCTGTCCACTGCATACACAAGACTCAGCTCATGATCTTGACTGATTGTGACAGCCATCCAACGTGAAGATCTTTCTTATCATGTATATGAACTTGTATTTATTTCCACATAGTTAATCTTGTTTCAATACTTGAAAAATAGCAGTTGTGTGCGGTCATTATAATATGTAAATATTCTTTCCGAATTTGAATATTTTTTATATAAAATAAATAAACAGTATAAGGATAATTTCAGACGAGCGTCAGGCACCCGCGGGCGGTACTCTTGTTTAGTTTCCATTCAAAACTTACGATTTGGAGTAGATAGTATATGTTTGTGTTTGTAGAAGTGGTTTTGCAGATGGTTCTAATATAGTGTTTTACAGTTTCATTGTGTATCAATTGTGTTTCATGTCGATTCTATATATATATGTGAATTAATAGGATATTTTGAAGTTGTTGTTGATTGGTATACATGTAGCTCTATTTTGCTTAGAGATTGTTAGAGCTTCTATTAGATTGGATCAGTTAATTTGCAAGACAAAGTTTTATAAGATTCAAAAGCAAAAGAAGATAGTAAAAGTGTTCTTAAGATGTGACAATTGTATAAAACATGATTACATTTTAAATATAAACAAGATGTGTTTGTGAAACACTGATGCCCCCGAAAGGCAACATCTAGGTCAAAGGTCAAGGTCGCCAGGTCAAAAATGTTGGTACTGAGAGAAAGATCATGTCACAAGGAATACACATGTGAAATAAAGTAGCCGTACCTGTTATGGTTCAAAAGAAGTGGTGAAGGTTAAAGTTTTTTTTTAGAATGGCAACATCTAGGTCAAAGGTCAAGGTCGCAAGGTCAAAAATGTTGGTACTGACAGAAAGGTCATGTCACAAGGAATACACATGTGAAATATGGTAGCCGTACCTGTTATGGTTCAAAAGAAATGGCCAAGGTTAAAGTTTTTTTCGAGAATGGCAACATCTAGGTCAAAGGTCAAGGTCGCAAGGTCAAAATTGTTGGTACTGACAGAAAGGTCATGTCACAAGGAATACACATGTGAAATATGGTAGCCGTACCTGTTATGGTTCAAAAGTAATGGCCAAGGTTAAAGTTTGTTTCGAGAATGGCAACATCTAGGTCAAAGGTCAAGGTCGCAAGGTAAAAAAGGTTGGTACCGACAGAAAGGTCATGTCACGAGGAATACACATGTCAAATATGGTAGCCGTACCTGTTATGGTTCAAAATAAATGGCCAAGGTTATTTTTTTTTTCGAGAATGGCAACATCTAGGTCACAGGTCGAGGTCGCAAGGTCAAAAATGTTGGTACTGACAGAAAGGTCATGTCACAAGGAATACACATGTGAAATATGGTAGCCATACCTGTTATGGTTCAAAAGTAATGGCCAAGGTTAAAGTTTGTTTCGAGAATGGCAACATCTAGGTCAAAGGTCAAGGTCACTAGGTCCAACATTTTGGTACTGAGAGAAAGGTCATGTCACAAGAAATACACATGTGAAATATGGTAGCCGTACCTGTTATGGTTCAAAAGAAGTGGTCAAGGTTAAAGTTTTTTTTGTGCAGACAGACAGACGTGCAGACAGACGTGCAGACAGGCCAAAAAACTAGTCACTTAGTTTAAGCTGCAGTTTTTTGATGACAACATACTTTTCGAATGACAACTTTGTAGATCTGGGGAAAGTGCTGACCGAGAAAGACTTGCACAGTTGCTCATGCATTTTTTGTTCTGCATCATTCTCTGCTCATTTTTACATGTATTTTTATGTTTTATAAAGAAAAAACTTGTCAATATCGATACTCAGTAAATACATTTCACGAAAGGTAATACAATAACCATTTTACAACATTTGTATACCATGGTTTGCATAATTTTCAGCTTGAGCTGGGAAGTGTGCTCACCAAGACAAGGCTACACATTTGTGCATGTCAGTATTAGTCTGCATCATTCCCTACTGACTGTGTACATAGCTGTCAAACGAAAAGATATAACATATATATAGAAATATATTAATTTCTGCTCTATGTATAGATACACAACATTTATGTTTCTTTCATGGTTTGGATAAATTTTAACTATAACTGGGAGGGGTACTGACAAAGACAAGCCTGCACATGTGTGCACGCCGGTATTGTTCTGCTTCAATCCCTACCATGTATGTGCATGTATATTGATTAAAGGTAAGCCGATACATATATATATATAAGCACAATAAGTACATTTTAATAAAAGCAGTTATTTATAATTCATCACTTTTACTGCTGTTAACTTATAATGATAGCATGTGTGTATCATGTTAGCATATTTCTTAAAACCTATTATGATAAAATATATTCTTAAGTAAGTTTAAACAGGGTAATGTGTCGTTATACTTATTACTTTCAACCTATCTTTTAACTTCATTTATCAAAATCTTTACAAATTTACTCAACTTAAATAGTTGGTTTGAGTCTTTTGTGTTAAGTAGTTCTTTGAATTTAAGTATATTGGGATGTTTTATGTTGTAATGTTTTATTAAATAATTTCTTTGTGTAATGGAATTCATCTTAGGCGCATTCTAAATTAAAGAATTTACACTTAAGGTAGTACACACCTAATGAAAACACTTCAATTTTAATGCTTTAGCCTATGTTGTTAAGCACAGGACTACAACTCTTTTGAGGGTTTCAAGGAAGTGGTTCGCATCCATCCAGAAGCACAACTATTTTTTTCTTTTTTCTTTTTTGTTTTCCTTAACTAAAATTTTTTACAGAAGTTTATATTGTATTTTCATTAAAAAATAATTAAATACATTTCTACACATGAATATTAGCTTCTTTGAAGATTTTATTACTTGCAGTCACGGCTAAAATAGGTGGTTGGCAATAAATGAGACGGTTAAACATTTTGATGTTTTGGCATAATGTTCCCAAAAGGTTAAGGTTAATTATTATTAAAGAACAGGTAATGAGTATTTCTAGAATTTGTTGATTTTGCTTTTAAACGTCGATTTGTCTTTTGTGTTTTTCCTTTAACCCTTTCACTGCTGAAGGCAATTAAAGGGTTTTGTAAACAATGCAGATTCAGATGAGACAGTTCATAACGAGCTTTCTCTCCTGAAATCCGCATTGCTTTTCATTTAGACATTACATTTAACTAAATATCCGGTTAGGCGAAAACTAGAGTGGTCCTATTTTCACCATGGAAGAGTCTACTTTGTGAAATTCGACAGTAAAAATATTAAAGTTATAACACTACATTATAACAGTATACAACAAGAGCTGTCCGTAAGTCAACGCGCTCGACTTGGTAGTGATTGATAATATTTTTTTAACTTTTTTTTCCAGAGATAGGTAAAACAAAAGAACCTTGACAGAGTTACCTTCTCTTGTCTACAACTAGGGGTCAGGATTGTAAATAAGTATTCCAAGTTTCTCAGCAATATCCTAAAGGTTTAAAACAGTCATTGTTTTTTCCCAGACTCAATGTATTTTTTCTGGTCTGTTTCAAAGCAATATGTTAAATAGTTTTGAAAAAAAATGGGATGCTACGAAAAACTTAACCAAAAGTGTAAGTAGAAACAGGGCCATACTTCTTACAAAAACGTTTACTGAGTTATGTACTCTTGTCTGTTAATAGGGGTATTGATTGGGAACAAGAAGTGTGAATTTCAAATTTTCTGGCTTTCCCCACACCAGTAGTCCACGTGACATTATTTCCAAGACACTGCCTGCGTTTCCACATAGATAGTTAACCCATTTGTTGAAGACGATTGACGCGTGTCGCATTTTAAAAACTTCGTTAATATTGTTAGACTAGCCGGGACTCGAACCTACTGACGGATTAACCTAGAACAAACTAGAGAGACAATCGATCTTTACAGATTCGACTTTTTTTTCCTTTCAGAACCTTTGTGGTATAATTTTTTTGTTTTTTTTTTATATAATTTTACAAAATTTTTATATGCTCAAAACCAATATGGCGTAATTGACTATAAATACAATTAAAGGGCACTTGTGACCATTCCAAATGAAGTTCACTTTGTGCTTATGCTCAGTTTGATCTGATATACTGTATTCGCTGAACGGGAGTCAAACACAGAATGCATGAATTGAGAGCACTAGTCGTTTTCAACTGAGCGATGGATCGAATGTGATTTCATACACGTGTATTGGGTCATACTATTGTGTTGCATTAATAGGCACGAATTAACCATTCTTAAAGTTGCACAACGATAATAAATCATTCCATTCTATGAAGAGTACATAGTTGACAATGTTTAAAGACAATGTTTGATTGCATAGGTACTGTGATATTTTCGTTTTTTGGATGAAATGAAATGTAAGACAAGAATTTAAACTTTTTATTTATATAAATGGAATACTTTTTCCTATAAGTACTGAAATGTTTTGTGTTGTGATGAATTGTGTTGCTTATTACGCGTTCTTTAGTTTTGTTTTAACCCTTTCCTCCATACAACAAATCTTCAGCAGACGAATTTGATAACATATTGACAAAAAACTAAATAATCTCCATAAAAGACGGATAAACTTAATTGTTAAATACATTTGAAATCATTGTGGCCAAAGGAGAAATTGCTCATCATGAGCAATTCACCTTTGGCCACAGTGTTTTACAAAAGTCGTCTGCTGCTATTTTGTCAAAAGGCGTCTGCAGGTGGGAAAGGGTTAAATATGTTTAACGCCGTTTTTAACAGTAGTTCAGTTATATTAAGGCGTGTCCTAGTTAAGTTATGTGTACAAGGCGCGGTTTCACCACAAACACATTGGAACTGGTGTATTTATTACGTTATATGCACTGAGTTGGCATTTTCCTTTTTTTTAACTTCATGAATCACAACATGCGTCTTTATAAATTCAAGTAAATCCAAGACATTTTGGTTTTGATTGATTGGGGTGTTTCACTGTTTTCAATAAAACTTTTGTTAAACGTCGGACATATTGTTGGCCGAGCTGGGTTCGAACTCATAATCCTTGTATTGACAGCAAGCTTCGCTACAGACTAGTATATATGGCTGCAATCATTTAGCGCAAGGGCTGTCGGGTTAGTATTATGACTGACTGGCTGGTATCAGGATAAATTAACCAGTAGTACTGTTGAAAGAGGTGTAAAACATCAACCAATCACCAATCACTCAATTGCTACCGACAGAGCTACTTTGGCTTCCGGTATACATACGTATATATATTATTGACGTATTTCTAACTTGAATCGTATATAGTGGCGTCTCTCCAGAGCCATTTCTGGCGGGGACAAACGAATTCAGCCGTTCTATAGAGATGACTTTGGAAACATCTAGACAAAAATATCAATTATAAATATTGATTAAATTTGAAATCATTGTAGTAAAAGAAGAAAATGCTCATGATGAGCATTTTTTTCAAGAGTCGTCTGCTGCATAGACGTTAGAAAGGGTCTAACAGTAGGATAGGATTAAAACCTTCTCATGAACTGACTTTTGCTGCTGCAATGTATGTATATACTGGCGAGTGTAGATCAATGCCAGGTGTCGATATGGACGGATGTAAGACAATTATCATTTGAGCTGTCGCACGAGAGAAGCAACATTGTGGACTCTGCGTAATGTATCGACCCAGGTCAACCTGTGCAGGCTAATACGGGCCGAAACATTCCGTCTCTGGGGGATACAGGTATGAAGTAATCATCTTGAAACAGATAATCAACATAATTCGAAAAGTGTCTGTCCGGGTTAGCCTGCGCGGCATGCTTAGGCTGATCCGGATCTATGCTTTACGCAGAGTCCACAATGTTGATTGTCTCGTGGGACGGCTCATTTATCCAAGTGAAAATTCTGAAACGCATTCAGTTCAGTCTTACATTATTCCAAATCAATCACAATGATTTATAGTGAGCCGATAATACATCGCTTGATTTACTCATGTGAGTCCTTCCTCATATGTGCATTAACGGACGAGAGGTATGGCTGAACGTTTAATTCTGGTTTGAGTAATAAACAACGTTGGTCGTTCAAATATTAGATGAATTTCTTAAACTGTTATTCTGGTTTAACCAATAAACAATGTCGGTCGTTCATAAAATATACATGTGTTAGATGAAATACTTGAATTCTCATTCTGTTGTGAGTCACACAGCGATAGCCGATTCGATTACGATCTATCATTCTGGTTCTAAACGCGCCTCCTGAACATCACAGCCATCTCTCTCATCGATAGGAATCTCATCGTATTAAAGTTGTACATCGACCTTTCATCGTCAGTTCCTGGCCGCATGTACATTCCTGTGGGGTTAATACCGGTGCAATTTGAGAACCACCAACCTCCATCGCCATTTTTGATGGAACATGTCGCGTTATCAATCAAATCTCGATCGATATCCTTTGCACTAAATCCAAGTCCCCGAGAGGCATTCAACATGCGTAGTCCTTTGAAGCCATCTGAAGATATATATGCAAAACAATTTTAACAAAGGATCTACATGTAAGTAGTTTGAAGATAAATCATATCGATAATGAATACTAATACAACTACTACAACAATTATAACATCTAAAACTACTACTACAACTACTACAACTACTACAACTTCTAAAACTAACTAGAAATATCACTGAAGGTGATGAATAGCCCCAGCTGGTGCCTAACAATATACATATGTATGAGAAATTCAAGGGCCATAACTCATTTTAAAATAATTTGAGTGCAATACGCCGACAATATGCACAACTAGGCTTGGTATCAATCATTCTTGTGAAGTTATATTGAATTCTGACCAAGGGTTGCTGAGAAATAGTGTTCCCAAGAAATGTCTAGACCAACGGACCGACCGACCGACCGACCGACCGACCGACCGACCAACACACCAACCGACAAGCGTGACTTCTATATAGCCCCCATATACTACGTATCTGGGGGTATAATAATACCACTACTACAACAACTACAACTTATAAAACTACTACTTCGACTACTAAAACAACAACTACTACTACTATGACTACTAATATTATTACAACTACTATAACTTCTACAACTACTACTACTACAAACACTACTACTTCGACTACTACTTCTTCGACTACTACTACTTCTTCAACAACTATTACTACAACTTATGTTACTACAAATTCTAGAAATACTACTACTACTTATAGTACTTCGTCTAGTACAACAGCAACTACTACTTATACAACAACTACTACTATTACTACTGCTACTACTTATTCTACAACTACAACGACAACTACAGCAACAACTACTATTTCTACTACTACACCTACTACTTCGAAAACAACAACTACTACTACTACTACTACTACTACTACTACTGCTACTACTTATTCTACAACTACAACGACAACTACAGCAACAACTACAACGACAACTACAGCAACAACTACTATTTCTACTACTACAACTACTACTTCCAAAACAACAGCTACTACTACTACTACTACTACTTACAATACAACAACTACTACAACTACTTGTACTACTACTACTTATAATAAAACTACTACATCTACTGCTATGTGTACAAATACTACTGAGCCTACTTCATGTGCATATTTATTACTCCTATTTGTTCTACTACTTCTACTACTATTCCTACTACTATTTCGACTTCTTCTTATTTTAATAATGATAATACCTATTGCTACTTCCATTACTACATCTACTACTTTTTACTTAGCTACTGCAGCTGCTACTTATACTTTTGCACATTGTTCAAATTGTGCTTCTACTATATATCCTGCTACTATTGCTGTTACTACTTCCATTACATATACATGTACTACTAGTATTACTTCTACTGATAATACAATTACTACTAAACAACTGTACTAATACTACTTATTCTCTCATTCCTTTTTAGTGCTCCAACTACGTCAGCCATTCTACTGCTTATAATACAGCAGTTTCTTAAACAACTTCTACACATACTACTACTTCAGAAATACTACTACTACTACTTCAACTAGATCTACATCTACTTCTATAACAACTACTACTACTTCTTATGTTGTTGTTTGATGCCGTTGTTTACCCTCGCACTCGGCGTTAGTGCCATTTGGCAAGCAGCTATCGTTTCTCCAATGTTTAATTAGATTTCCATGAGCAGACGAACTATTGTTGTGCAGATTATTCTCATTTTTTTCTTTCATTTTTGTTCTCTATTATCGGATCGGGGGATCGGAGATATAAAAATATGGTTACATTGTCTATTTTTAAATATATATACATTGCGGACTATATTAGTAATTATATTTTATAAGCTAAATTTTAACACATGCAAATATATATATATATATGTTATACGACGATAAATTGTCCAATAGTTTCATAGAAATATTTGACCAAATAAGTGTTTAACTACTACTTATACGACTACTTATACAACAACAACAACTACTACATCCGCTTGTACTACTATAACTACTACTACTACCGTGGGAATCCTGTATTCAGGAAATGGAGAGTGTTGTACATCTCGGAATTCGACAGGATAGATCTCTAAAACAAACAAATCGCATTTCAGATGCATTTTATGCAATGGCTGATCTTGGTATGACACCTAATGCATTAAATCCATATTCCTGTTCAAAATCTTGAGCCTTGAGAATAGATCTCGTTGCAGAATCATTACGTGATTACATTCCATATATATGATCATTGTTGTATAAATACAACTTGAATTGTCTTGTGATTATATAAATGACGGTTGCTTCCTGCCACTTAAACCAGTATGGAAGCAATTTATTAATAATGCTGTTGACCCGTTTGGAACAAATGAGTGGTTAATGAGGATGCGATCGACTGATTTCGTCAGGGTCAGTCGGTTGCATACATCAATCACTGCCTGCAACCTGTATCCTCTCCATGGTACAAGTATATCTATAGCGGAAGTATAGTACTACAACTCCACATCTACGTCTACAACAACTACTACTACATGTTCTACAACTACTACTACTTCACGAATACAACTACAACTTCTACTACGTCTACATCTACTTCTACAACAACTACTACTACTTTTACTGTATACAGAAGCTGCTTCTTATACTTTTCCACATTGTTCAACTTGTGCTACAACATATACTACTACTACTACTACTACTACCACTGTTTATACTGCTACTACTACTATTTCTACTTCCACTATGTCTACTACTACTATTAATGGTACTACTGACAATACTGATACTACTAGAACATCTATTTATACGCAAACTACTATTTCTACTAATACCCTTTCTACTCTTATTCCTTCTATTGCTACAACTATGTCTGCTACTACTAACACTTATAATACTACAGCTTCTTATGTAAATATTACATGATTGTAATACAACTCCTACAACTACTACTAAAACAAAAATACTACTACAACTTCTACTACGTCTACATCTACTTCTACAAGAACTACTACTACTTGTTCTACAACTACTACTACCACTTATAATTCTTCAGCTTCTTATGAAACTATTACATGTGTGAACTACAACTCCGACAAAAACTACCAATTAACAAATACCCCTTCTACATCTACTTCTACAAGAACTACTACTACTTGTTCTACAACTGCTTCTATTTCACTACTTCTACAAGAACTACTACTACTTGTTCTACAACTGCTTCTATTTCACTACTTCACAAATACTACTGCAACTTCTACTACGTCTACATCTACTTCTACAACAACTACTACTACTTGTTCTACAGCTACTACTACTACAACTTATGCTACGTCTACATCTACTTCTACAACAACTACTACTAATTCTAAGTAGTACTACTTCTATTACAGCAACTATTTCTTCGATTCATACTAACACTTCCACTTCAACTGCAGTTGCTACTGCAGCTTCTTCTTATACTTTTGCACATGGTTACACTTGTGCTACTACTATATACACTACTACTTCTATATATATACTGCTATTATTACTATATATCCTGCTACTATTTCTATATATCCTGCTACTATCACTATTACTTCTTCAACGACATCTACTATTATTTTTTTTAATACTGCAAATTCTACTACTACTTCTACTACTACTCCTACTCCTACTACTACTCCTACTTATACTACTACACCTACTACTCCTACTACTACTACTCCTACTACTACTACTCCTACTACTACTACTCCTACTACTACTTCTGAAACAGCTACAACCATTTGTTTCTACAACAAATACTATATATCCTGCTACTATCACTATTACTTCCTCAACGACATCTACTATTATTATTTCTACTACTGCAAATATTGCAAATACTACTACTACTACTTCTATTACTACTACTACTACTACTACTACTACTACTACTACTACTACTACTACTACTACTACTACTACAACTACTACTACTTATTTTACAATTCCTACTACAACTATTTCTATTATTACAGCAACTATTTTTTCTGTTTATACTAACACTTCCACTTCAACTGCAGTTGCTACTGAAGCTGCTACTTATACGTTGGCACATTGTTCAACTTGTGCTACTACTATATATACTACTATTACTACTATATATACTGCTACTACTACTATTACTACTTCAAGTATATATACTACTAGTATTGCTACTACTGCTGCTAATACTGATACTGGTAGAACAACTATTTCTACTACTGCTACTTTTACTTTTATTACTTCTAGTGTTACAACTACGTTTGCTGCTACTACTACTACAACTTGTAATACTACAGTTTCTAATGCAACTACTACAATTGTGTACTACAACTCCTACTCCTTCTACTCCTGCTCAAACAATAGACTGTATGGAAACGGTTCTAATTACTCATATTTTAAAAAGTGATTCTTTAAGGCGAGTGACATAATTATATCGTTTTTTAAAAAATGTATCAAATATAATGCCTTTTTTGTTACGATACCATTATTTTTACTTGAAAAGAATGATTCATGCAGCGCAGTCACGAACTTAACGAAAGCCATTTAGCGATTTCTGATATGCCTTCCATATTCAATTTAAAAAACCGACTTTATCAAATTCATCAGCCGAGTCCCGGTAGCTCAGTCGGTAGCGACGCGGGCTGTCAAACCAGGGGTTAACAGTCTATGTTGAAAAGCAGCCAGTTGCTTGGAAAGTGTGTTGTATGCAGTACTTGTGTGAGAAACACATGAGTAGGTGAGCTGGTATAATATGACTGAAACATTGTTTAAATACGCCCCAATCAATCAATCAAATTTATCCGTAATCCAAGGTTTATCTGATCATGTTGGCATGCATGTAAGTAGTGCAGTAAATGGCTGCATTGAGATAAACGGAAATGACAGTAGCCGAACTCATAGTGAATGTGATATACTTTAATTTGATTGGGTATACGTGTCAATCAATTACAAGATAATCTCGTTGTTGTGGGTATTAATATAAGACTTGAGTCATAACAAAAAGTGTAAAGCTATGAGGATCGCTGTTCAGATCATATGAGGTAAAGATAATTAAGTAGGAACGCATTATATTTACAGTAAGTCCACTCATTTAAAGAGCCAATATGTAAGGAGTAGTTTGGTCCTAGACCGACGGAAAAGTCTGACCATTCTTCATACTCTTCTGTATCAGGAAAAATACTTCCTGGTCCACCAAGGTTAAAATATGTAGATCAGACGATCTGTCGGCAGTCATCTCGTGCATGTGTCGCAAACCTATGAAGAAATAATTAAACTATTGATTGTTGTTGTTAAGTAAACCAATATTAGCACATCGAACATATCGTGTGTTGCTATAAGCTAACCTATAAAAGAAGAATAAGACTGCTTCAATAACCTATGAAAAAAGACTGAAAATGGAGTTAGTGATATGAGAAACATTTAAACATTGTGTTTTGCTTTAACGTAAGCATAAAACACTTTATCAACGAAATATTATAGATTACGAATTTCTCGGGGACATTATTGTTTGCCCAAAATCAACACATTTTCCCATGCATATGCAATATCCTTCTGTTGTAGTAAATTTTAAAATGTGTCGTTTTCACGTTCTCACTTACTTGGGACATTTAGAAATATAACAATTGTTATTCTATATTCACCTGTTGATTCATCGTACAACTAGTGTCCATACTGATAGCTACATGTACTAGGGATATGTACACATATAATGTACGACTAGAAATTGAATCGTCGGCAAAACTGTTACTAAAAGAAACTAATTTTCGATAGCATTCAAAACAGTGTGTATTGTCTTATTATGGTATTTTCGAAATGGTCTTCTGGTTCTTTATTTCGTTTAAAAAGCCCGCTTGGAATTCCCTGTTTTTTTTCAGTAAATACGAACTTTGAACACATATTATCTTTTTTACCGTTGACAAATATCACCCCGAAGAATGATACAATACTCAGACGAGCTATCTATAAAACCTCTATTTGCTTATTAATCCTAGCTCTTTTTAAAATCCCTCTTAATTGTGTTGGTAATGCATTAGTCAGATAGACTTGGTTCAAACCTAAACACAACTCTTAATTAAGGTTTGTATATGCAAATAGGTGTATCGAATCTACATACAGCGATGCCATATAACACGTCAGAATATACGTATATATATATATATATATATATATATATATATACACAGCTAGTGCTATGAAAAGACATGAAAGACCAGATTGGTTAACTATATGTTTATCAGTTGCTTTGAAATGCTGTAGTTAGGACACGTTTGACAGTTAAATGTTTTGGATTGACATATTATGACATGTCTGACACAATGGTTCTATTTAACATACTGATACCACTCGATTTCGTACAACTTAGGGAAACATTCATACAGATTGAAAGTGATTATCTGAAATGTTAAGTTAATGGCGACATTGTGATCATGACGGGCTCCAGTGCTAAACTCGTTTTCAGGTCATACTCTATCGGAATCAGTACGGCGCTTAGTGGAGTTTTTGTAACAAATGATAATTAATGGGCAAGTAGGTCATAGTAAGAAAAAGTTCCTGATTTCTAAAATAGATTTATTAAAAGTAACTAGATTTTAAATGTGTTTTTAGGTTTTGGTTTCGATAGAATGAGTCGAAACATGGTTGTAACACAGATGTAAAAAACAACATTCAATATCCCTGAAAATACCCAATTGAACGAAAATATTTAATTTAGAAGATTGTCATGCGCAGTTCAGACACGACATATTACAATTCTGTATTGTACACGTGTTAAATATGGTCGTGTGACGTCAGAGAGTGCGCGGACTAATTTCAGCAAGGTTCCCGTTTTTAATCGGCGCTAAATAGAACAATATGCAAACAACCAGTACTATTTGGGAAACTCGTTTCCATTTCAAGTACCGAAAACCTCGCTTCAAATTTAAAGTTTTGTAGGAGAGATTCATACGACATTCATACTCTTAATTTCTCGATGAAAACAATGTAATCTAAACAACAACTAAAGTGAATCTAAATATGTTTTACTTTTTTCACTCTTAATAGATTGTAGATACATGTATATAATAAAAGGCAAATAACGTAACACGAACGATAAATGGATCGTATTGCACGACTCGTAGCTTGGGAAAATCGATTTTTCCACGCTCCTTGTTGTACAATACGAACCAATTTATCGTTCCTGCAACGTTATTTTCCGTATGTATTGTATTGTGTTGTATTGTATATTGAAACCTTAACGTTAATTCAGTCTAATAACGATGAAACGTCTTATTCTATGAAATCAAACAAATCTTTGGATACAACACTTGGTAATACAATGATTATTCGTTATTGTGTCTTTTAAGCGGTGTAATAACTATCTATATTATGAGGTCCCTCCACTGTCTATAGAGACATATTCACCTTTATAGATAGATATATTTCCCTGGAGAAAGTATCTTCGCTGTCTTTTACAGATTTATACAAGTATTTCTACAGAGAGAAATTACCTCCTTGGTAAAATATATATGATACTCAAAACCATTATATAATATTCATTTGTTAATATCATTTTCATTGTTTATGTAAATTGAAAACTATCCTTTCTGCCAACTGTGACCTGGTTGAGATATAAATCAGTCGTTCGCTAAATTGGAAGCAAGAATGTTTTGTTAAGTTGAAGGGTAACGATTTTCATTCGGTAATGTCGCTTATTTCGAGAGGATTTCTCCCTTTCAATGCTATTTGAATAATCAGTGCACTGCAAATGCATTAATAGCCGTTTGCATGTTTATTCTGCAACCCAACACTTTTAAGTTGACGGAAGGCAGAAAAGGGTTTAGCACAGGTTGTGTAATTCAAAGACTTGATTACGCTTTCATGTAACAAATCGTTTAATGTTTTAACAAAAGTTTATGCTACAAATGTTGTGTGCTGTTATGGTGAATATGGTTAAAAACTGATGCCATGGAATTTCAAAATCGATTTTTGCCTTAAGTCTTGTTGTTTACCAACAAAATGTCTCTTTGATGATCAATATTGTTATTTTCTCATGATTTGCAAATATGTTTCGATTTACTCGATCGAATAAAAACATAATACAAGCTCAAACTCCAGTTACGTTTGACACAAATTAGTTTCATCAAAATAATTTCTATTCACTTGAAAAATGAAACATTTACCCTTTTCTACACATACATACTCATTAGCAGACGACTTTTAAAACATCTAGACATACATATGGGAAATCTCTAATAACGAAACTATCGTTACAGCGAAAGTCTATACGAATTTGTCGTTTTTGTCTATACAGATTTGAACTGCCGTAAACCGTCATGCAGAACGATTTTCAGCATACTCTGTAGCCACTGAATTCCAAAAGGAACTAAATTAAGCAAA
>JASEVX010000011.1:46238107-46378107 GCA_031761405.1 Serripes groenlandicus | reverse complement strand
ATTGCCCAATGTTGCTGAGACGTAAACATTCGTCTCTAAGAGGAAAAGGGTTTGCATATTAATATCAAAACTTCTGTAGATAGGCCTAATTGTTTTGCCTCCGCTAGATTGTGTCCCATAGAGGTGCTGTCAACACTTGCAATGGTCATAAGATTGGTTATTGATTGCTTCCAAAAGAGCGATTTCCATTTCTGACAAGAAATACGACTTTCCACTCGAAAACGTGGCGCAACTATAATCCGTATAATAAATACCCTGCCCATGGCGTCTGAAATAATCAGGACAATAAACCTAAAAAGCAAAAGTTCATGTAGATCTGCTTAGGTATAAAACAAACAGAAGTTGGTTCAGGGCTAAATCTCTATGACAAATGTCAATGCTCCAAGCGGTAATTGTCTTCCACCAATTGGCTCAAAGAAATGTGCAAAAGCAGTTAGTTGCTATGAGAGAATGCTGTGCAGATGACTGGTGTGAGATATCCTTGCTATGAAAGAGTGCTGTGTGGATTACTGGTGGGCGATATCCTTGCTGTGAAGGAGTGCCGTGTGGATTATTTGTGTGAGATATCCTTGCTATGAGGGAGTGCCGTGCGGGTTACTGGTGTGAGATATCCTTGCTATGAAGGAGTGCCGTGTGGATTATTTGTGTGAGATATCCTTGCTACATGTATGAGGGAGTGCCATGCGGGTTACTGGTGTGAGATATCCTTGCTATGAGGGAGTGCCGTGCGGGTTACTGGTGTGAGATATCCTTGCTATGAAGGAGTGCCGTGTGGATTATTTGTGTGAGATATCCTTGCTATGAGGGAGTGCCGTGTGGATTATTTGTGTGAGATATCCTTGCTATGAGGGAGTGCCGTGCGGGTTACTGGTGTGAGATATATTTTCTATGAATGTGTAATGTGCAGGTTACTGGTGTGAGATACCCTTGCTATGAAGGTTACTGGTGTGACTTATCCTTGCTATTAGGGAGTACCGTGTGGGTTACTGGTGTGAGATAGCCTTGATATGAAATAGTGAAGTGCGGGTTTTTGTAGTGAAATATCCTTGCTATAAAGGAGTGCCATGCAGGTTAGTGGGGTGAGATATGTTTGCTATGAAGGAGTGCGGTGCAGGTTATTGGTCTGAGATATCTTTGCCATAAAGGAGTGCCGTGCGGGTTACTGGTCTGAGATATCCTTGCTATAAAGGAGTGCAGTGCGTGTTAATGGAGTGAGATATCCTTGCTATAAAGGACAGCCGTGCAGGTTACTGATGCGACATGTCCTTGCTATAAAGAGGTGCGATGCGGGTTACTTGTGTGAGATATCCTTGCTATAAAGGAGTGCGGTGCGGGTTATTTGTGTGAGATATCCTTGCTATGAAGGAGTGCCGTCTGTGTTACTGATGCGATATATCATTGCTATGAAGGAGTACGTTCTGTGTTATTGGTGCGAGATATATTTGCTATGAAGGAGTGCCGTGCGCGTTACTTGTGTGAGATATCCTTGCTATAAAGGAGTGTGGTGCGGGTTACTGGTGTGAGATAACCTTGCTATGAAGGAGTGTGGTGCGGGTTACTGGTGTGAGATATATTTGCTATAAAGAATAGCGGTGCGGGTTACTTGTGTGAGATATCCTTGCTATGAAGGAGTGCCGTGCGGGTTACTGTTGAGAGATATTCTTGCTATAAAGTAGTGTCATGTGGGTTACTGCTGTGACATATCCTTGCTATAAAGGAGTGCCGTGTGGGTTACTAGTCTGAGATATCTTTGATGTAAAGGAGTGTTTTGTTGGTTACTCGTGTGAGATACCCTTTCTATAAAGGAGTGCCGTGTGGGTAACTGATGTAATATATCAATGCTACATATATGAAGGATTGCCGTGTAGGTAACTCGTGTGAGATATACTTGCTGTGAACGGGTGCCGTGTGAGTAACTACTGTGAGATTTCCTTGCTGTGAAGGTGTGACGTGTGGGTAACTGGTGTGAGATATCCTTCATGTGAAGGAGTGTCGCGTGGGTAAAGGGTGTGAGATATCCTTGCTATGAAAGAGTGATGTGCTGATTACTGGTGATTGATATCCGTCCTTTCAAGATGTGAATTGGTGCCGTGTGGGTAACTGCTGTTAGTTTTCCTCGCTGTGAAGGTTTGACGTGTGGGTAACTGGTGTGAGATATCCTTCCTGTGACGGAGTGTCGCGTGGGTTAATGGTGTGATATATCGTTGCTATGAAAGAGTGATGTGCTGATTACTGGTGATTGATATCCGTCCTTTCAAGATGTGCCATGTGGGCTTTTGGTGTGAGATATCATTGCTATGATGGAGTGCCGTGCGGGTTACTGGTACGTGATATCTTTGCCATGAATAAATACCGTTTGGATTTCTGGTGTGAGATATCCTTGCTATGAAATAGTGCTGTGCGGGTTATTGGTCTGAGATACCCTTGCTATTAAGGAGTGCCTTGTGGGTTACTTGTGTGAGATATCCTTGCTATAAAGGAGTGCATGCAGGTTACTGGTATGAGATATTCTTGCTATGAAGGAGTGATGTGCGGGTTACAGGTGTGAGATATCCCTGCTATGAAGGAGTGTCCTGTGGGTAGCACGTGTGAGCTATCCCTGCTATAAAGGAGTGTCGTGCGTGTTGCTGGTGTGGGATGTCCTTCATATGAGTGATGTGTGGGTTACTAGTGTGAGATATTCTTGCTATTAAGAGTGACATGCGGATTAATGGTGTGAGATATCCTTGCTATGAAGGAGTGCCGTGCGGGTTGCTAATGTGAGATATCCTTGCTATGAAGAAGTGCCATTCAGGTAACTGGTGTGATATATTCTTGCTATGAAGCAGTGATGTGCGGGTTACTCGTGTGAGATATCTTAGCTATGAAGGAGTGATATGTGGGTTACAGATGTGAGAAACCCTTGCTATGAAGGAGTGATGTGCGTGTTACTGGTGTGAGATATCCTTGCTATGGAGGATTGATGTGTGTGTTACAGTTGTGAGATACCCTAGTTATGAAGGAGTGATGTACGTGTTACTGGTGTGAGATACCCTAGTTTTAAAGAGTGATGTGTGGGTTACAGGTGTGAGATACCCTTGCTATGAAGGAGTGCTGTGTGGGTTACTGGTCTGATATATCCTTGCTATGAAGGAGTGACGTGTGGGTTACTGGTGTGATACATCGTTGCTATGAAGGAGTGATGTGTGGCTTACTGGTGTGAGATATCCTTGCTATGAAAGAGTGGTGTGTGGGTTATTAGTGTGAGATATCCTAGCTATGAATGAGTGATGTGTGGGTTACTGGAGTGAGATACCCTTGCTATGTAGAAGTGCTGTGTGGGTTACTGGTGTGATATATCCTTGCTATGAAGGAGTCATGTGTGGGTTACAGGTGTGAGATACCCATGCTATGAAGGAGTGATGTGTGGGTTACTGGTGTGAGATACCCTTGCTATGAAGGAGTGATGTGTGGGTTACTGGTGTGAGATACCATTGCTATGAAGGAGTGCTGTGCGTGTTACTGGTGTGAGATATCCTTGCTATGAAGGAGTGATGTTTGGGTTACAGGTGTGAGATACCCGTGCTATAAGGGAGTGATGTGTGGGTTACTGGTGTGAGATATCCTTGCTATAAAGGAGTGATGTGTGGGCTAAAGGTGTGAGATATACTAGCTATGAAGGGGTGATGTGCTTGTTACATGTGTGAGATACCCTTGCTATGAAGGAGTGATGTGCGGGTTACTGGTGTGAGATACCCTTGCTATGAAGGAACGATATGTGGGTTACTGGTGTGAGATATCCTTGCTATGAAGGAGTGCTGTGCATGTATCAATTGAACAGTTTAATAGCATTGTAATATCCAATAATATTCCCGTTCTTATAACTTACCATATGAGCGGCGCCATACTCTAACCAATTCCGAAAAATGTACATGCTTGTTAAGATCAACAAATGAAAGTACAAATACATATTTTATGAACCAATTACCGCAACTCAGTGTGCAATCTTGACTTAACACTTTGGTGATATCTTGTTAACCTAGAGCCGAGCCCTGGTAGCCCTGTTAGTAGCGACGCCGGCTGTTATTCCATGGGTTGTGAGTTCAAACCCTAGCTCGGCCAACATTGTTTCAGTCGTTTGACAAAAGTCATTGTGATAAGCGTCACTCGTCTTCCACCAATCCACCAACAGTCTATGTGGAAAAGCAGCCAGTTGCTTGTAAAGAGTGTGGATTACTGGTCTGAGAAAGCCATGAAACACATGGGTAGGTGAACTGGCCACCGCGATATGACTGCAAACTTTTTTGAAAACGGTGGTAAACCCCAACGAATTTAATTCGTTAACCTAGAACTGTCAACAATCAACCTACCCTGATACTTCTTTTATCGAGACGCGTTGAAATCAGACATAAGACATAGTTAATAATTCGAAAGCTACTTTTAATTCATAGCCGGAAACATTTTGTGAACAAGACAACGTTCTTGTTTCTATCAATTTGTCTATAATTTGAGCCGAACCGCGAGAAAACCAACATAATGGCCTCTGCGTAATGTATCGACCAGATCAGCATGCATAGTCTGCGCAGACAGATCTAGGCCGACACATTCCGTTTTAGGTGGATAGAGGTATAGAGTAATGCTTCCTGAAACAGAATATCCACAGGAGGTGAGAAGTGTCTATCCGGGTAAGCCTGGGTGGCATGCTTAGTCTGATCCGGGTCGATACTTTACGAACGCAGAGTTTATAATGTTGATATTACTCGCGGGACGGTTAATATACTAACGCCATATGTTGCAAAACCTTTTAAAGTCGTCCGTGTATCTAATTGTCATTAGATCCGATCCCCAAACTATACGATGTTCACCGAGTCTGTGGTAATGGATAATTAAACAGCTGAAGGAAAATATACACGACAAATAATTTCAACTTTCACAAAAATGGATTCAATATTGTACACAAAATATCTTACCAATTGTCTAGTCGGGGTATTTGTTTCATATGATTGTAACCATTTCCCTCATACTGACACTTTATGCCTTTTGCAGCCGACGGCATCAAATGTAGCAATTGCTTAAAACAAATAATTTCTCCTCTTGCCACAATATGATCAGCTTTTTCCATTACTCATACCTTCATTTTATTTTCTATGTTTTGCCAAGATCTATTCAGAGTCGTTGGTTGCACAGTCGATGCATGCGGGAAAGCAGATTTATTTGTTGATGAACGCCAGCTGAAAAAGCTCGTGCTATAATCTTTCAACCAATAACAATATAAGTGGCCTCCCTCCTTGGCCCTCAGGGTTGCGGGGACAGACTTTCGACTGATATGCTAGTACCAGGATAAGAATTCGAACTCCCGTACAGCCATTCTTTATTTCCGAGTGTTGTTATGCGGAGAACTGGTGCGATGCGAGTCATCCACGAAACACACGTTAGGTGGACTGGCCGCCGCTATATAACATAAATGCCTTTGAAAACAGCGTGAAGCATAACTCATTTAAACATTGAATCATTAGCAAGATCCGCCTTTTCGAGAGTAGAGTGTAAACAATTCTACCCTCTGTTGTTCTTATTCATGAAGAATTAGCGTTGTCTTCGTTAATGATCTATCCTCTTATGTGTCATGCCTCGTCTGTCATGGTTGGCCATTCATTATTTCCGATTTGTGTTATGCGGAGTACTGGTGCTATGCGAATAACGAAATACAGGTTAGGTGAGCTGGCCGCCGTGATTTAACATAGAAACCTTTGAAAACAGCGTGAAACACAAATCAATCAATCAGCAAAATGGGCCTAATCTAGAAAAGAGTGTTAACCATTGTAGATGTATGAATAACGTTGTCTTCATTTATTCTCCACCCTCTTATTTATCAAGTCTCGTCTGGAATTGTTTACGGCTCTTCGTAAACAGCGTTGGTCATTCCAAAGACTTTAAAAATGGTAGAAATGGCTGCACTGCTTTGCACACAGAGTTACGGGGTGAACATTACGACTGTCTTACTCGTGTCAGAATTAATGGACCAGTAGTACTGGTAACTTACCCAGGAAACACCGTGATATAACTGAAAACATGCGCCAAACACAAAACAATTAAACAATCGATCGTAAACAGCGCAACTCACATGATTACACATTTTATGACGTAATATCTTACGTTTCTGCTGCATGACATCTACATCATTTATTAGTGGTGAAACGCATCGCAATGTGGACGGAATATTTATAAATAATGGCTCATCAGTTAAATCGAACAGCTTTTCAGACTTAGAGAACCCAGGACGAACGTCCCCAGTGAATTCAAGAGACATATCGGGTGTCATTGCGCCAAAAAAGGAAGTTTGATTGTTTTTCCAAAAGACTTTACTAGAGATTTCAATGGCCGAGACGGATTTATATTGGCATGACTGTTTCTGTGTGGTCTGAACACAATCAACAAATTGTTTTTCCGAGTGATAAAGGATGTGACAATTATCGAAAATGACTCTTAAAAGGGCACATTGAATGTCAGGATCACGGCGATGCTTTAAAGGAATCCACCCTGCGGCTAAACATGATTCATGTAAGTATAAAAACATCTTGCAAAACAGTTAAATCTTAAGAATTCAAAAATGCATTATTGATTTCAATTTGAAAGCATCAGTGGCGGATTTACCGGGGGCCTCGAAGGGCACGAAGGGCCCGTGACTCCACCCACCAGTTGGTAAGCAAGTTAAGTTTATGGGGCACACATTTGTTGGTTAAACTTTAACCTTGAATGAAAATAAATTAACGTTCGTATATATTAAACGACAATACAGCAAAAGTGTTGGATCGAGCAATTATTAGCTGAATTGAGAGGAACTCTGGCAGTGTTCCTGGTCTTCGAGGGGTTAAACTCTTCGTAACCGTCTATAACCTTGCATCCCCATAACTCTTTTTTTATATGGATAATTTCTAAAATAGTAAAGTGTAAAAATAGCTCTCTATATGCAGACTATAATCAATGCATCTCTATTATTTTTATTTTATTTTTGCTTTTTTAATATCAACTCAAGAAATAAAATTAGAATCACTTGTCGATGGTATTTAATAGTTTAATAAATAAACTTTAGAAACATAATACGCTGATTAACCTCGAGTTCGTGTCCTGTCCTGGTCATGTCACATGTACAGGAAGGCGTTTCAAGAAACTGCAGCTATTGCTGAATCCGTCGGCAGAGTATCCCGTTTTTTGTTGCCGACAGACACGCCGTAGCAACACCACCCCTGACACTCCGGAGGAATATTATAAGCGTTTTATATCTATCCCATTCTTGGATCATCTACTCCAATAACTCCAATAACTCCTCCAAAGAGTTACCCCTACTTCAGCAGCGGGCTGTTACGACATTCTTCCACCAAGGTGATATAGCACTAAACGACGAGTCACTAGACTTTATCATGGTAGACCTGCCCTCGGACGAAAATCGGGTGTTGTTGAATAAATGGGATGATGTATCACCCTTATCTAACCGACCAGTCCGCCATTGGCCACTTGATTAAATAATGTGATCCGAAGATGTTATCGAATGTCCCCATAATTCGTCGGGTAGCAATCACATTTTCGGCGTTAAATTGCAAGTTCGAAAGAAGCATACTTTTGGCCTCGTGAAGTCCGATTGAAGATCATCAATGCCGAAGAAAATGCCTACAGGACTGTGCCTTATATCTGCATATAGCTTTATGGATATCAGTAGTAAAGGAGGGTAGAATAGGGCATTTTGCGAATGCCCTATTCTACCCTCCTTATAAAAGGGATTTAAAGAGGAAAGGTATGCAGGGGAGATAGGGCATTTAAATAACTCTTTTTTTTTTTAATGCCCTATTCTACCCTTCTTTGGAGGGTATTTCATCTCCTAGGGAGGGTAGAATAGGGCATGTCCAAGGAGGGTAGAATAGGTCATCGCCCGGTCTACCTGACCAGTGCATGCTCAAGTCTACCTTCCTAGGAGATGAAATACCCTCCTTGATAGGATAGACCGTGGACTTAGTCGTTTTTCAGGCCTTTTCTGATGTTGGACTTAGTCGTTTTTTCAATGACAAATTTGAAAAAGTTGAACTTTCTAAGTATGTGGGTGGCCCTAAAGAGGGCCGTTTTGTTTTTCACAGATGACAGCAGCCAAAGTTTGCTCTGCAAATCGGACATAACTTGTTTCTCCTTCTTTTAGTCACTATCAATCTGCCGTCACCATTCCAACGAACTCTTCTTTTCATTTCAACGCCTAAATACACCACATCTGGTTGTTGGTGTTGAAGCGTAAAATTCTCTCTGGGTTGTCCTTCTATGAGTTGACGATGAATATTGATGAGTCGCTGACGAATATTTCTGAGATCATCTGCAACATTCCTGAGTTCTCTGTGTAAATCCATGCTGATATCGAGAAGTGTATGGAATGAAATGACGTTCTGCTATTTATACCGATAGGTCGGATTGACCTACTTTTGACTCAGAATTAAGCTTGACCAATGAAATGCATCGAACGTCATCCAATGAAAAGTTGTGGGGTACAACCTAGTGTAAATACATGTTTTCAAATGTTTTTTCTGGTAAGCTATGTCAAATTATGGATTGTTTTAGGAATATCAAAAAAACAAACACAAAGATTTATGATTAAATGAACTTTTTATTGAACTATGAACTATGAACAGTGAACAACATATTTACAATACAGTTTTTACAATAAAAATTTTACAATAAAGTTTTTAAAGTCTTTTCATGTATTGTTTTTTCCATAAATCTGTTTGAACCAAATGGTTACATTTCGATCGTTTCTGTGATGTTCGGTTGTCCTAAATGTTTGTTGTAGACATTTCTGTAGATTGTTTCCTCTCGCTACTGCATTCAGTACAAATATACAGTAATATCCACACACTACACCCAACAAACTTTGAATAACTTGTTTGTTGTATGTCCATGATGATGAGTTATTGTGGATAAAGCTCATCATTTCTGTGTCGAGTGGTGGTAATCCATATGAATCGAAGTATGTTGATTCTCCATTTCTGTTAAAGATCACTGCTATCCAATGTTCACCAGATCTGTCAGATGAGTCTGTATTGACAATGTAAGCTTGTACACTGACTGGTTTTTATTTTGGTAATTGATCTTTAGCACAAACTTGTGCATGAAGGTTTTTTATCCAAGTTCCATGATCCAGTATGTATTGTATTTCATGAGTATGCATTACTTTCCCCAGGCCTGTTTGACTTTCTCACCCCAATGTTCAAACCATGAATCAGGAAACCCATTGATAACATTCTGTTTAATATTCAACCACATTTTGTAGGCTACTACAATTTCTGAGTCTTTCAGTACCATTTCTTCTATTACAGGGTACCATTTCTCCATGATCTTGTTTGGATTAATCCTATGCATTGCTGTGGCAACGAACATATCTGTATGATCATGTCTGTCCATGAAGAGGCAAAGTTGATGTTGCATTTGACTTGGATGATCTATGAGACACCCATGACAATTGTTATGTACTTCTTCAGCGAAAAGTGTCTGTAATTCATCTATTATGATTTTTTCAAGAGAATTGTAAATGTCCTTTCTCCTTTTTTCACTGACAGCGGCTGAAGAATATTTCACTTTGAAAGCTTCATCTCTAAGTAGAATCGACAATTCATGACCGGCCATGATTTCTTTCCAGTAATCTGTGATGATTTCTTTTTTCAGTAATCTGTGATGATTTCTCTTAAGCCGTTGATTTCTATCTGATTATCGAATTCAGCAAAGACAATAACGTTGATGACTGTAGGAAGTACCACACCAAACTGAAGTTCAATTCTGAGACTCCCTGTTTTTATAGGATGTAGCTGTCCTTCTTCACTGCCTTGATCTGCTGTCAGATCATACCCCCACAATGTATAACCAGCTTTGAACTCATCTTTAGTTATATCGAATGATTTATTAGCGCCAATAGCCGAGACAGCCTGGTGTAGCGATAGGTATGACTTAAGAAAAAGGCCATGTTCGAAATCAGGTTCAAATGGTCTGTTATGAATACTATGACCGTTACATGAAACATTTAGTTTACTCAGATTAAAGTGCTGAAAATAGAATGGATTTTGTGTATAAAGCCCATTTAAAGCATCATTTCGTGCCATACCAATGAACATACGTTTTGGTAATTGTCCCTGGAACAAATGATCTTCAACTTTTGACTGAAGACCAATTCCGACTGTAAACGTTTTAACTTCAACTCTACGAATTGGTATTTTCATGTTTTGCTGGGCAATGACTTGATTTAAATCATTTGCAATGACTGGTAATATTTCGACATTTCTAACATTGAAACTAACTGTTTCAAGCACAACTTTTGCTTGCGGTGCGTCGGTACCACCTGTAAGACAGAAGGTTGTAGAGGAGCTATTGAGCCTTATTCGCATTTCAACACCATTTGGTAAATATTTCTCTTGATGAAACATATCAAGATGAATTCGTCCACACAACTCTGTGGTTTTGCTTTCTGTTATTTCAGCTATTCTTTTTTTTTAATCCTGCGTTGTCACCATCATTATTTAATGTATTGAAATGTCCAGCAGTGTCTTTAATCCAAAGATCACTAGCCTTTAGATGAGTGACTTTACTATCAGTATTGTATGACAGAAGATTTTCAATATATGCTCTGTACGGGTATGTGTCCATACTACTGCTAACCAATTTATTGTTTAAATACAGATCAATACTGCTGAACATACTGTGAAGAAAATTGTTTATTGGGGCGACGTTACTATCTGCTTCTAAATCAGTACCATCTGCTTTTGTAATTTTGAATTTAACATACAAATAAGACTGTGACAAATCTGTCCAACACTCTGTCTGAGATGGAATGATAAATTCTATCGGTGAATTGTTTCCTAAAGATGCTACAGGAAAATGCTCAACCCATTGACTTTCTTGCATTGTTGTCATCGTTGGTGGTACAGACAGAACATCAAGTTCTGATTTACTACATTCACAAGACCCACTTTGCATCATTTTTAATACTGGTTTCTTTAATCAAACACGTCTAAAGTTCTAGGTTTACTGTAGTGTTTCTTATGTCTCTTTGAAACGATCTTACCCCCATGAGTTCGAGACTTTAAATGACGAGACTGACTCGTTTTAGGCTTATTTATTCCACCTATAAGATTCTGTGCCAGATCTTTTACTGATTCTTTTCCACGCGATATCAATACAGCTTTTGGATTTTTTCCATGTAAGAAAATATCTTGAGCTGCACCTATTCCTTGTTTAATACCCTCCTTCTTTAAAGCATTCACTCCAGATTTGACTAAAGGTTTTAGTAGTGGTGTAACAGTTCTGAGTGCTGATTTAAATAATGAACCTAGTCAATACCCATACTGGTGTTTTACACCTCTATATACAGGTATCGTTTTTTTGGGTATTGGTTAACCCACTTTAGCGAACCTGTCTAAAATGTAACTTAGCGATTGTCTTGCCAATAACAAAATGAACAGGGAAACCAGAATCACCAGTTATATTGATATGAATTGTATCGAACTCCGATTTTGTGACAGGGATATAATGTAAATTCATTATCTCATTATTGATATGTTGGCTATCATTATTTTCATCAGAATTGGATGATTTGAACGGAACGACACGAAGTATAGGGGCTAATGTATCACCAACGATAGAGTATTCAACAATATCTGAATAGATAAACAAATGATTATATCCTGCATCAATGTTTGCATTGTATTTAAACGTTTGTAAACTATTTTTCCCCGGATAAATTGTTTTACCCTTGAATTCTTGTGATCCACCGAATTTCAAAAACAATGATGGATGAAGTTTTATCCCTGTTTTAATAATTTTAGTAAATCCAAGTTTTGGACGTTTTTTTTTTTTTTAATATTCGATAACCAAAGCAGATTGATTTGATGCTAGTAAATCACCTATCATGTTTTGTATTATTTCATTTATAACATTCAGAACATGTGATGGTGATGTGTAAGACCCTGCAGTAAAAATGAATTTCATTGACCACTTGTTTGGTCTTTTGTATACGTCTTTTGTAAAGTCTATTGGTAATACTGGTGGCAATTTCATAGTAGATTTAACAAGTAGTTTTTGAAGCTCTACATCACGTGTGATTATTTCAAATTCTGCTTCTTTCTCAGATATGTTTAAAAATTGTGACGGTGTAATTAGTTGAGCTAATGCAACTTCCCATTGTTCTTTTCCAATATGAAGTGTTTTTGGTAACTTGACTTTAAAACAACATTGTGTATTACTTGGAAAGTAATCCATAGAACTGTCACTCGGTAATGTAAGATAAAATGAATTCATCTTTTACCATCAATAAGATCAAACGTTTGTTTACCCTGTTTTGTATATTTCAAACCTGGTGATGGTAGAATATAACCTAATGAACTACTTGAAAGAATTAACCACAATTCGTGATTTTCTGTTCGAAGACTGAGATGTATTATGGACGTTACAATGATTGTATAAATAACAATGATTTGTGAAATGTACGTGAACTGATTTTTAGAAACACGATTTCCGCAGCAATTATACGGTGTTGATCGACTATCGTCGATACTTTCTGTTCCAACTTCAATGTTAGACTGTGAACGCTTGTCTAGCGTCATGACTTTTTATTAACAATATACGATTCTGGAATCCAACTTTGAAATTTGGTAGGATATCCTTTCCAATTAACCTTTATCTCTCTGACTATTTTGTTACCTTTACGTCTTGTTCGCTTTGCAAGAACTGAATCAATTTCATAGATTTCATCATCTTTTATGAATTGTAATTCAGGTTCATAAAAAGTGCCCAAGATTTGCTCACCGTCTAAATCTTTAACGAAATATGTTACTGGAGAAGTTGATTTATTTATATGTACAATTTCAAATAATTCCTGTGTCCAGTTAGGAAGATAACCTTTTTCAAATGTTCGTTTTGTTTTGTTAATTCGTACACGGTTTCCTATTTTGAATTTTGCTTTTTTATTTGAAACGGGGTTCTGAGGGTACAGATTCTCTGAAATTTCAGCTTCATTAGTTTGATTAACAGATGCAGGATTTGATTTGATACTTCTGTGAAAAGTATTATTGTAATTCTTTACTAATTTTTCCAGAATATCAATGTAACGCTTTGTTTTCATGTGAGTGAAATATTTCCACATACGTGTTTTCAAAGTTCTTTGAAATCTTTCAACAATACTCGCTTTTGTTTCAGGGTTTTCAGTGGTAAAGAAATGAATACGATTTCGTTTTAACCATTGTTGAAATTCTTTGTTTTTGAATTCCGTACCTTTATCCGTTTGCAAAGAAATCGGGGTTCTTTTTGATTTCTGAAGTATGGATTGAAATGCAACAATTAACGTTTTACCAGTTTTATTTGGAATAGGAACAACCCAGGAAAACTTAGAAAATACATCAATAACGTTGTCATTTTTTTTAGCTAAATGTTGCATGTCTCCTAAATCAGCTTGCCATTGTTGATCAATACCAGACACAATAGTTCTACGTCTTTTGAAACGTCTTCGTATAGGTTTATGTAAAGTAAATGTTGTTTCTCCTTGTAACCATTCCCTTACATCCTGATATTTCACTCCCTTCAAAACGTACTTAGCAGCATGATACAGTTGCTTAATACTAGAATAGGCTACAGAACTATTTATGTTGTAATACAATTTTCTTAAAACGAAATCAAGTTTCTGATGCTTCTTCTTTAATATCGTTCCCATGTCTGACGTTTTGAAGTACTTGCTTCTTGTTTTATAGGGGTAGTTAATTCTTTTCTGTAGAATTCCCTAAGACGATCTCTTTCACCAGGTTGCGTGTAGGGTGTCATTGCTCGAACTTGTTTTTTCATTTTTGCAGATGATGGTGATTTTTTTGGGGTACTGTATTCATTAGCAAAATGAACTTGTTTTTTCATTTTTGCAGATGGTGGTGATTTCGTAGGAGTACTGTAATCATCAGATTCACTTTCGTCGGCTTTATGCATCCATTTCCATCTTGCTTGATTACCAATAACTTCTTGTGGTACGTTGCTTCTATGTAAAGCCTTTGAAAAAGTTTCCCAGCCTCTTGGTTCAATACATATTACAGGGGTGCTGAAATAATACGGACTGAATATCGGCATCCATGTTAACTCTTTAAAGGTCTGAGAAGAAATAACAACACAAGAATAAAATTATCTTATTTTATTCCATCTTTTATACAATTCATATTATTGACGCAGAGATTTGTACCCATATGGAACAGTGTCCGTATCATTGACAATTACTCTTTTTGTATACACTGATCTGTACGTTTTTGTTTGAGCTTCACTTGTCACAGATCTGTCGGTATGTCTTTTAATTCTACACGCATAGGTCACTTTTATTTCTGTGTTACGATCTTCACCACATTGTGTAAATGTTTCAAAGTTGATCAATTGACAGGTATTATAATCCAATGTGATTCCATTCACTTTACATTTAGTTTCTCTTTTTCCTTCTTTTGTTTTCATTTCATAAGCATAATTTTTTGGACCTAGTCCTCTGAATTTGACAATTGTACAATCTGGCTCTTCATCTGTCCATTTTCCTATCAATAATGGGTGGATTCCATAAGCATGGATCATGAATGTACATACAACTGTCTGTGTCAAAGTACAATACTCTTGATTTTAATTTTTCTAAGATACTGTACAGTTCCATTCTTGTATATGCTGTCACATAGGAACCCACTATAACATTGGCTGTAGCATGGGTTTCAATGTGATCTAACTTGGTCTCATAATTCACCAGTATGAAATCACACTCATTATCAAATATTTCAACATGTTTTACAAGAACATTTGAGTTATTCATCATTTCAAAGTACTTTGTTGCATCTTTAATGTACTCAGTTTGACTCATGATTTCTCGCTGAGCCAATTTTCCCCAAAGACAATTCAACATGATCTTTGCAAAAGCTCGAAGACCTGGATTTTTCTGAATGGAAGATGAGTCAAGTTTGACACCTTCTGCTTTTTCATAATCATGAATGAACTTCTGCTTTTCCGAATCAGACTTACACCAACCGGGGTAACCACTAGCTTCCTGCTTGATTTTCAAGAAGTTATCTACATACCCTTGAAAGAATTGATTTGAGATCGAAGTAAAATGCCAAATTTCATACACATGAATCAATTGATACCCCATGTCTAAAGCTTTGAACAATTCAAATGTTATCCACGTTCCAACCATTGATCTTTCATCCTGATTATGATTGCAAGTATTGGAACTTTCTGGTGCACATTTCATACAGAGAGGAAACATCAATTTATTATTGCAAAGAACAGGTAAAACGGGGTGTAACAAATCATCTGGGGGTGAAACTTTGCATTTAATCAATCCTTCATACTGACGAATATTTTCCATATCAATACTCTCAGTGGTTATAACTTTTGGGTGTCCAACCGGATAAGATTTGTTTACAAACAAAGGGGTACAAAGAACAAATATCAATGTACTTGATTTCTTTGTCCTTACTTTCATTAATATCATGAGTAATTTTCACTGAATTACATCGACCTCCATACAAAGCCTCTCTTGGGTCAATGGGATCACAATAGGGAAACAACTTGTCGATTTTGGATTTGAAGACTTTGTCATTTTTAATCTTAGCATCGAATTCATGTTCCCACATAATTTCAATATTGAAACCTTTAACTTTAATTTCCTCAAGGCGATTCATTGTACTATTGTATAAATGTTGCATAGTCTCACCAGTGATAGGACTTAACTGATTTCGTTTTGGGTAACAAACTGGACAACCATGATACAAGTCCCCAAGGAATTCATAGACTGTGTTTGTCTTCTCATGATAACCATCTACACTATATCTACCAATTCGGAATTCTCCATCATTTCTAGCGTGCTGAATGTAAATACCCTTTTCATTAGCTATGCTTTGTATCCACCGTATTGCTTTCATAGAAGAGCGACGTTGGGGTGAATCTTTACTTGAAATAATAGCAATTTTACCTTTTGGTAAATAATTCTGTCTCCATACCTTATTGCAAGCATCTGCAATAGTAACTGACTCTAAAAGCGGATCGATACCACCATGTTTCATGAACACTTTTCTGAATTCCCCACATCCTCGTCTAAGGATATCAACATCAGACCTACAATAAGACTCTATCTCTTTCTGAAAATCGAAAATGGTACCCTGTTCTACTTTTTCATTATACCAGACCATGAACTTTTCTCTTCCTTCTTTAGACATTGAGTCAGGCTTGTAATATTTGACATCAAGATAAGGCCCAACATAACTACAGAACTGATCTGTATTTGCCCAGTGGGGGAAGTAACCTTTTTCCATTTCATGAAGACCAAATGTATCTGGGAACTTGGCCAATGCACAGCTCATGAAATTAAATGAATCAATCAAACGAACCCCATTCAATTCCAGTTTCATGATACTGTTTCCATTCATGATTAACTTTGGGAGTTTCACTCCAAATGAAATGACTTGATGTAACATGAATTAACCGTCATATCCTTTAAAATTGTGAGCAATAGCTGTGATGCCTTTATGTTGATCAGAAAACAGCCAGTTGCAAAAATCAGTCAATGTATTTACTCCTTGAAATACAACTTCTCTTTCTTCTGCAAATGATGTGTTACAAGTTGAACAATGAAAATCAAGAGATTCATTGATGCATTCATCACATGCATAATGAGCAATGCAGTAATTAGGGATATGAACACCTGTATCTTGTTTGCATTCAAAATCATAAAATATAAACAGTGGCTTTTTCTTTCCTGTAGTACTGGTTTTATCGTCTGTCTTATTCAACTTTCTTTTGTAAGGTTGAATATGACACCTATGAGATAAGGTAGTGATTTTTTGACAGTATCGGCATTTGTTCATACCTTTACAAACGTGTAGCGCTTTTCTGACTTTATATTGACCTCCACATTTCAAACAAGATTTCACAAGTTGACAAATGGATTTCTTCTGTTTTCCAACTACTATCTTATGATTGTGAAAACATTCTGAACCATAGAAAAATCTGTTACAATCTTTACATTGTTTTGATGTCTCGAATGACATACACTTTCCTATGGTAAAGCATGCTTTACAATTGTGTGAATAAGAATGGCTTTCACGATTTTGATATGCAACATCACAGAACTCACAATAGTAGCTACAGCCAAAAAACCCAGTTATGCTAGAAATGTAATCGTAATGACCTTGATGATAATACAAATGAAGTACTTTACTTTGTCTGTACATAACAGGGTGTTCAAAGACGAACTCTACAGAAGTATGCTGAGAGTGTACTTTAATAACATAGTCTTTTGCATAGAGAAATGTCTGTATGATCCTATACTCGTCTAACCCATAAGATTGATTTGGTGAAATCCCTGTTTTCATCAGGATGTCTTCAGCGTCACTCTTTTGAAGTGGTCTTTCGGGTTTTCTTATTTGTTGCCATTTCAATATCCTGTCATCTGTGTCATGGCGATTCACATGACAAATACCAACTGCTAAAGCTCTTGCAAAACACATACTGTCATTGTTATTATTGATTTGTACAATGGAATGCATGTTTTTAGCAAAGATTTTTGAATCCAGAATTTCTGTTGAATTCAACTTCTTTTTTTTTCCATGACCAGATGAAGGATGAGCGTGTGTAATGATAAAAGTCATGCGTCCATCGGTCAGACTGAACTCTGTGTTTGATTGTAATACTAATTCAATTTCATTCAACATGATTACACCTTCTAGCTGACTAGCATTCATAAATGGAATGTAAATCCCCATGTTTAAAGATGGATGGTTAATAGTAATTCTAATCTTATCGGTAGGTTCCGTTTTCAAAGTTGATTTGATTTCCTCTGTAATATTGTCAAACAGTTTTATCAATTCTCGCGGTGGTAATTCTTCAAATTTCTTGAAAGTTGCAGTCATTACATGCGATTCAGTCTTGAATTTACGAGATTTCTTATTCAAAGAATGTTGTAGATGAAATAAATGTTTGATGTCAGATGTATCTTCTTCATTGTTTTCTTCTATCATTTTTACAGGTTTCTTTTTAATCAAGTCAAGTTCGTCGTCCTCATCGTCTGAATCAAGTATAGCAAGTTTTCTATGCTTTCGTCGTTTTGGTGGGAAATCATCATCATCATCATCATCATCATCATCATCATCGTCGTCGCTTTCACCACTGTCTGAATACGGTACAATTCTCTTCGACATTTTGTTAGAGACTAATTGTAAATGGATGACATCCATGAGTTATATAACAGTTGTCTGTCATACTCCTATAACAGAAGGGTGATTATCAGTACTGGTTATCATACAGTCTGAACTATTCAGAGTGATAACACCATTAATTCAGCATGGCTAGAAATATGGGAAGAATGTATGTGTACGTTAACGCATATACACATGAATATGAGATCACTAACATACCAACAACTTACCCGATCAGACATGTGGGGACGTATGTTTGATCTTTTGCTTCTTTCCAGAAAATAGAGGACGATGAATACAGAATTGGTAATCACAGAGTATTTGACAGAATCAGTATCGACGAAATGGACCAAATGGAAAAAAAACAAATTTCTGTTTTATCTGTCACAAAGAAGATCACTGGGCCAGTAAATGTCCAGAGAAAGATAATCAGATTGCAAAATATCAGTTTGTGTATGTAAACCCACACACTCATGATATCACCATACAGTCAGCCCTTTATCGCACACCTATAGTGAAGCAAGACATGATTTTTGTTGGAGCTTTTACATCTTTTTGCAATGACTACAATCGATATTGTTTGAGAACTTACCAACAAAAATGGAACTCTACTTCAGATAAAAAAAACCCAGACATCACGGATCAAGTAACGCAAACAGATCAACCCGATAAAAAAAACTGTCGTGGATCAAATAACACAGTCAGAGCAATCAAATGAAAAAACTGTCCTAGATCAAATAACACCATCAGATCAATCCAATGAAAAAATGGATGCTCAAACCGATGAAAAAACAAAGTTGAAGAAACAGAACTGCTTTATCTGCAAAACAGACAAACACAAACAGAAAATCTGCCCAGATATTGTGGTAAAACCAATCAAACCCAGGAAACGGAAAAGTACCACAGAGACCGAAGTTCCAACGAAGAAAAGAAAGGGAAATTGACATTTTCATTTTTCAAAATGTAAAATATAAGTGACATTTTTTGAACTGTTTTTGTTTCTCTCATTGTGTATAGACATTCACTTTCATTGTGTATATTTTATCTTAAGATGAAATAAAAGTTCAAAAAATACATTATGGTTTTTTTCATAGTCCAAATAGTAAAAAATGACAATTTGAAAAGTTAAAAACTTTTCGAGATATTTGGTAGTCCTAAAAATGACTTTTTTTCCTGCTTAAGTCATCTTTCAATAATGTTCAAAAGATGACTTTAAGCAAGGATATTGCTTGACAAGTTTACCTTGCCAAGCACAGTTCATTGTTGGAGGTATGAACTCCGACAAATCAGGGTAGAGATTACCCGTCTTCACTGCAGGCTGCCTAGTATGGTAATCATACCCTCGTCTTAAATAGAATGCAACCATAATCTGCTCAATATCCTTCTTTAGCTCCTTCATTTTCTTATTATCTGATTTCTTTTCACAGCCAAACAGCCGACGGAAGAATTTCACTAATCGGTTCATAGTTGAAGAATAGAATTTCAAATTGAAAGTATGGGTATATAAATGATAATTTCATGACCTACTAACCTACTGACCTAAGTTAATAAATCGTCAAAGTAGAAAAAAACATTATGTTTAAAGTGACCTACTGACCCACTGACCTATTTCTTTAAATCTTTAAAGATTTAACACAAAGGTAGTTTAGATCACGTCCGCGCTCAATAGTATAAAACCACGCTAAAGTTATTTCATTTTCACTAAATCATGGATCAAATCCGAGATCAGGTAACTTTGATGGCAGCTCAGCTGAAAGCTATTAGCGATGGAGCTGCTTCAAATTCAATTGAAGTATACGGCAGAGAAGAAGGCAGAGTGTTGGATCGTGGACGAGGAGGCGCCGTATACGCCATGCAACTCCCCGAAGATGTCCCAACACACTATCCCGGAGACAGAGAATTGGGATGATGACGATGAGCCACCATTCAACCCAACCTCGGGATATTCTGATGTGGCAGTAAAGCGGATCGTCAGGCGGGCACGTACAATGTGTCCTGCCTGTCGAAAAGTTGGGGGCTGTGAACATTAGTTCTACAACAACCCCAAAACAAAATGCCCTTTTCAGGGCAACCAGAGAACTAGAAAGTTCAACTTTCCTTCAATTTGTCATTATACATAGACAGAAAACAAATCAGTCCTGTCATTTAAAGTATTGTACTCATAGGGGGAAAGACAGATACAACAATCAATAACAATGTTCAGACAAGAGGTAATGATGTCTAAACAGAAGGCTGTTTATGTAGAAAACTGTTTTAGATGTAAAACATTCAAATATTGTTATATGTTTTTTCTCGAGGATATGTTTTCATGGAAGTTATGGATTTCGGACGGCTATATATGTATTTCTTGTTTTGAAATCATAAAGCGTAGAATTCTACACATGGATCCAAATAAATGATGACATCATAGACAAAGAAAAAACAAAATGCCCTAGAGAACCAGAGAACTAGAAAGTTCAACTTTTCAAATTGTCATTTAAAGTCTCGAACTCATAGGGGGAAGACAGATACAACAATCAATAACAATGTTCAGACAAAAAGTAATGATGTTTAAACAGAAGGCCGTTTATCTGGGGTACTGTTTTAGATGTAAAACAATCAAATATTGTTATATGTTTTCTCTCGAGGATATATTTTCACAGGAGTTGTGTAATTCAGACGACTATCTCTGTATTTCTTGTTTTGAAATCATAATTCGTAGAATTCTGCACATGGATCCAAAAATGATGACATCATAGACAAAGAATGACGCAATCGTAAAACAAAAGTGACGTCATGTACACACTTCGCTTAGCGTTTACGGAGAAAGGTCACATTTTACATCTGACTTTCAAAGAGTTAAGACGTGTATTCTGTGAGAGAAAATGGAATCCACTTTGAAAGATTTTCTACAACCAGACACTGGTAACAACGATTTGTTGTCACAGGCAATGACAATGAGCATGAAAGAAGAGAATAATCAACCCGTTGAATATCAACCCGTTGTACAACAGCCAAGCGATGATTTAAAGAACATCTTTGAGGAAATGCGGAAGATTAACAGCAGTCAGAAATCTACATTGAACACGGTTGTTACAGAGTTGAAGACATTCAACAAAATACTGGAGGAATTAAAATCTTTTAACAAGAACGTTAACAAGATGATCCATAATGTGGAGAGAATAGCGGATCAACGAACAGGCTGTATCTCTACACCGGTAAAGGTACCAATTCAGTTTGACGTTAACAGTAATTCGTTGAAAGATTTGATAGAGCAGATCACCTCTATTATGAAACAGAAGCGTATCGCCATCATCTTGTAAAAGGAAATCAACAGATGAAACTCCAAAACAACCACGTAAAAAGGTATGTGAGGAGTCATACAGAATTCAAACAGTTACTGGGAAAGGCGAACATTCCGATCACATTGACAAGATCAAGATTCAGAAAGAGAAAACCCAAAAACAACCACGTAAAAAGACATGTGAGGAGACATACAGAATTCCGACAGTGAGTGGAAGAGGTGCACATTCCAAGCACATTGACAATTGTAAGATCCAGAAGAGAAAATAGTAGATTGTCTATAAGATCACAACACCCCCAACAGCCCTTTTTAGGGCTACCAAATATCTCGAAAAGTTTTTAACTTTTCAAATTGTCATTGTGTATATTTTATCTTAAGATGAAATAAAAGTTCAAAAAAATACATTTTTGTTTTTAAATCCCTTTGCAAAAAAATTGATGAAAAAACATGTAAATGCAGTAGTTCGTATCCCACAACTTTTCATAGAATAACGTTCAGTTATTTCATTGGTCAAGCTTAATTCTGAGTCGAAAGTAGGTCAATCCGACCTATCGGTATAAAATAGCAGAATGTCATTTCATTCCATACACTTTTCGATATCAGCATGGAATTATGCAGAGGCGTGTTAAAAGTCTCCATTGATTTAATTGACGTTGGTCGTAGACTGTATAATATATTTACTGAATTATACGTTAATCGGAGACTACCTCGGGAAATTGATACAATTCGTTATCCAGATGGGGTGTATTTAGTCAGAGTGATGATAGCAAAAGCTACTTATGAGTTCTGTCTCCTTGCAGTTCTCATAGGTACTTCACTGGGTAATTGGTATGTCAATGCCATTCGACTTTAACACCCAAACAAAACAAAACGGCCCTTTTTAGGGCCACACCACATACTTAGAAAGTTCAACTTTTTTAAATTGTCATTGAAAAACGACTAAGTCCAACATCAGAAAAGGCCTGAAAAACGACTAAGTCCACGGTCTATCCTATCAAGGAGGGTATTTCATCTCCTAGGAAGGTAGACTTGAGCATGCACTGGTCAGGTAGACCGGGCGATGCCCTATTCTACCCTCCTTGGACATGCCCTATTCTACCCTCCCTAGGAGATGAAATACCCTCCAAAGGAGGGTAGAATAGGGCATTCAAAAAACAACAGCGTTATTTAAATGCCCTATCTCCCCTTCATACCTTTCCTCTTTAAATCCCTTTTATAAGGAGGATAGAATAGGGCATGCCCTATTCTACCCTCCTTTGGAGACGAAATACCCTCCTTTACTACTGATATCAACATTGATGTTTTCAAAAGCATATGTATGAATTAAAAAAGAAGGCTGCCTAGTATCACATATACCCTAGTCACAATTAGCTTGCGAGTAGTTTGCGGCGTAGTTTTTAACTCGGACTTAAATTCTGATGCGGCATTTTGCATTACACATACATCGGTCGATGTCTCGCCGATGTCCGGCCTGGCATCGCACACATCGGCTGAGCTCCGCGCCAGACAATCCATATATTGGCCAGCCTCTGAGACGCCGACGGGTCCTGCCCGGCGTCCGACCGACTTGACGACGCCCAGTCAAACATCGGCCGAGGCCAAGCTGGCGTCTGACCGACCACCCACTCTGGCTTGCAGGTTATACAATCAACTCATTGCATCATCGATCAGATTATTAAACTTCAAACCTGATCCAGTCAGGCATCGCTCATATCGGGTGGCCCAGTGAACACAGACATTCCATTTATCGAACAGGCGCCTCCAAGATGCCTCTCGGACGCAAGCCGGGCCCCGCTGTCTTGTTTCTTCGTTTCGTAGAGTGCTCCTAGAGAAATTTCAAAGTGTATGAAGAAGATCAGAGGAGCGCATCTATATATTCCTCACCCAGATTGACAAACGGCCGCCAGTTCGCGCCCATTGATCGCTGGGCACTCAACAGGCCAACTACAAATACCCGTATAGCCGCTCTATCGCCTGTAAGATTTGACCGACACCATGCCCTATACCAAATATACCGATAGTATTTCCTGGAAAGTCGCCGATCGCCGGCCAGCGACCCCGGGCCTCGTCATAGCAGGGTGCGTGGCACTTTTAATTGTCACTGTGACCACCCTTTCCCGCGATCTTTCGCCGACCTCTAAAAAGGCTTTTTACGCCGTCCGATGCATCAAAATCGCACACGCCGCCCGGCCTACGCTTTTAACTGTGACTTAGGTATTATCATGAGCAACTTAGTCTGTCGCACCTTATATATTTACAAAACGCTTAATCAGTTCATTATACGCGTTTTCTTCCGTTTTGAATAAAGGAATTATTTAAATTCCATATATTCAATCTCCAACTTCTTCGGAAACAAAACTGTTCTTATACACAACTTCCTAGTATGTACAGTGTTAATGTGTATTGGCTATAAGTATGTCATATTCAATATCAAATAAATATATGTTATATATTATAAGATATTGGAAATAACTGTTGAATGAGTGCAAATAGCGAGCAGGATTACTTTGTTATGACGAATTTTGAAATGGTTGCATTTAAAATAGCGATCAGGATTACTTTGTTATGACGAATTGAACATTATTAAATTTAAAATAGCGAGCAGGATTACTTTGTTATGATGAATTGAAAATTATTCAATTTAAAATAGTATGTAGGATTACTTTGCTATGATGAATTGAAAATTATTCAATTTAAAATAGCGAGCAGGATTACTTTGTTATGACAAATTTGGAAAATGGACGAATTTAAAATGGCGAGCAGGATTACTTTGTTATGACGAATTTTGAAATAGATGAATTTAAAATAGCGAGCAGGATTACGTTGTTATGACGAATTTTTAAATGATTGCATTTAAAATATCTAGCAGAATTACATTGTTATAACGAATTTTGAAATGTTTTCATTTAATAGCGAATAGGGTTACTTTGTTATGACGAATTTTGAAATGGATGGATTTAAAATAGCGAGCAGGATTTCTTTGCTATGACAAATTTTGAAATTTTGATATTTGTTACTTCGGAACTCCTAGAGCATTTCTGTCAATGATTCCATCTGAATAATGCAATCGTTGGTACAAACCTTGCGACCACTCCACGTTCAGTGTAGCAGTGCATTACCCCCGCAGTATGTAAGGATTCTTTTCCTACTGCTACCGTTACCTTTCATTGAAAGCAGGTCAGATGTGTAATTTGTTGCTATACATACAAGGCACAGGTCAATGAATTTGAAACATTATAGTGGGCGTGATATTATTTTGAAATAATGGTGGGCCGTCTATCAAAGAAGAAACGGTAGCAAGAACAAGATTACGTTGACTAACACTTAACCACATACAACATAATCTGAAGTAGATGACTTTGAAAACATCTAGCCAAATTATCGAAAATCTCTATGAAATGAAATAATGATAATGGGATGATTAATTGATAACGCGAAAGAGGAACATAGGTTATTGCGACTAGCCAATAGCCTGATCACCTCGCGTCTCTGCATAGTCTGACCAGGAAAGTTATCGCTTGCAATCGCATGGCACAATACTTCTAGAAGCATCTGGAAAATTTCCCCTAGAAGAGACTATATGCTATTTATAGTATAGGGAAGTTGAAACTTACACATTCTGTTTTAGATATAAAACTTGGTAAAGTATAACATAACAATAACTAAAATTTTGATTTTTAAGAATTTTATTTAACTGTGCTAAGGAGAGTTCGAAGAAAAGCATGCGTCGCCGCTATATCAGTAAATTAATCCTTTCCTACATATAGACGCCTCTGCAGCAGTCGACCTTTGAAGTATTTGTACCAAAAGGAGAAATTGCTCATAATAAGCCGAATCTCAATTTGCTACAATGATTTAAACTCTATTAAATACTACTACTATCATTTATAGAGATTTTCTATATTTTGGACTTGATAACTTCAAAGTCGCCTGCTGCAGATTGTTTGTATGTGGAAAAGGGTTAAAGTACGGCTGACTGAAGAAAGTGAGTTATACCCATGTTTACCCTTCAAAGGCAGGCAACACAACTATCTAAAATAAAGTCTAAAATACAAAACAAACATCTTATGATATTTCTTCCCGGGAAGCGCACAATGCATTTTATGAAATATGTGTACTTATGTGCGATATTTGATTTTGTCAAAGTGTTTTCAAAGGATCATTTGATTTACGCTATAACTGAATAATTGGGTTGATTGTAAATTATTCATATAACGTAAATGTTCGCGCCCGTCCATGGGAAAAGGTTGGTTTTCGTTAACATATATATAATGTGTGTATATTACCTATACAAACGTGTTGAAAGCGTGTTTAGATTTGTGATAATACTGAGCAAATGTGCAGGATGAACTACTTTATTCAAAATTGCCAATGTGATTCTTTTTCAATGGACGAGCTCATATCCTAATATTTCTTATGGTGATGTATACTCCCAACGAATCGGGTATGATTGTCTTGTATATATTCTGTTGCTCTTGTATGTATATTAGCAAATGCCACCTTACTAAAAAATGTTATTATCTGATATCTATCTGATTTGTGTTATTGGGGTTTTACGCCATTTTCAAAATTATTTCAGTTATATAACGGCGACAGTTCACTTATTCATGATCCCTGGGTAAACAAACCAGTACTAGGCTAGGAAATGTGCCTTGCCCAAGTGCACTCCACCATGACCGTAGCGCCGCGAGTGGAGTAATGGTACGTAGTCAATGGTAAACTTTGGGTCACTAGCTAACCCAGCAAGCAAGCACAACTGGGGCCCATATGGGCTGTACCTGGGCAAGCTCTATATTGGCGACCGATGTGGGACCCATCTGGGACCCATCTGGGACCCATATTAGAAAGTTCTGCCCTTACTGGACCCACATGGGACCCATGACAAAGTAACTTTTCAGAAATATATAAGTTAAATGTATAAGAAATAAATAAACGTTGAAAGCAGAAAAGCTGGTCCTTTTTTCTGTAATTTTATGAATGTTTTTTTTATTGATACCTGTTTGGCTGTGTGTAGATTACTTATGTGGGACCTATGTGGGACCCATATAAGAAGGTGTTGCCCTACTGGGGCCCATATGGGGCTATACATGTGTAAGCCCTGTATTGGTGACCGATATGGGACCCATCTGGGACCCATATTAGAAAATTCTGCCCTTACTGGACCCACATGGGACCCATGACACAGTTACTTTTCAGAAATATATAAGTTAAATGTATAAAAAATAAATATACGTCAAAAACCAAAAAGCTGGGTTTTTTTCTGAAATGTTATGAATGTTCATTTAGTGATACCTTTGTGTGGATTACTTATGTGGGACCCATGTGGGACCCATATTAGAAGGTGTTACCGTATTGGGGCCCATATGGGCTGTACATGGGTAAGCCCTGTATTGGTGACAAATGTGGGACCCATCTGGGACCCATATTAGAAAGTTCTGCCCTTACTGGACCCACATGGGACCCATGACAGTTACTTTTCAGAAATATATAAGTTAAATGTGTGTGAATTACTTATGTGGGACCCATGTGGGACCCATATTAGAAGGTGTTGCCCTAATATGACCCACGTGGGGCCTATATGAGAAATGCTTCCTTCTTAAACTATATAAAATATGGTAAAACATTGAAAGATTTTATCAGCTGGTCTTTTGTTAGTCATTTCAGGAATGTTCTTTCATAACTGCGAAGCATTCACAATGAAAGTCCTGTATTGATTTCACTTGTGGGACCCATGTAGGACCAGTATGGGACATATATGAAGAAAGAGTCCTTGCTTAACAGTATAATTAAAATGCAATTTATGTAATATTAGGAATGCTTTTCATATAAATTTAGATATTTAGTTTGTATATATACATGCATTGGTTACCCATGTGGGACCCATGTGGGACCCATATTAGAAGGGTTTGCCCTTATAGTATAGGACCCACAATGGACCTTTATTAAAAAATAGTCATGCTTCTACATTATTAAATACAAAAAATATTGAAAGGTGATAGAAGCTGATCTTGAAATGTAAATTTAGGAATGTTCTTTCATAAAAACGAAGTTTGCACATTGAAAGTCCTGTACGTGTTGATACCCATGTGGGACCCACATAGGGTGTGCCTTTATATGACCCACATGGAACCTATATGTGTATTAAACTAAATAAGATGGGACACTCGATGAAATGTGGTAAAGTCTGGGTTTTTTTCTGATTTTTTTATGAATAAATTAAGTCGTGTACTTTAAAAGTCCTGTATATCCCCATGGATTTGCCCTGATAGTACCCACATGGGACCAATTAGGGAAACCTTTTTAAAAAATATATAATAATTAACACCATCAACAGTGAGACAGTCAAAAGCAAAACTAAAATCATGAGAAATTTGTTATTTTTTCAATAATGTAAATCTGATAATTGAAATAGCCAAAATATTATGTTAATCCTACCAGCTGTACTTTGATTTCTAGAAAGGAACAACAACAACAATTATGCGCCATTTTTGAAGAGACGAAATAAAGGCGAATTCAACGGGAAACTGGTTTTGATTATAGGAATATACAAGGTAAAATAATACAAAGCCCACTTTTGCAATAGATGATCTTTTTGTCATTTCTTTGGTCTTTTCATGCGTATGTGAAGCTTTTGTTAACTGTGAAGCTGATTTGCATTTATCTGACTCATGTAATTTCGCGAGTAAATTTATAGTTTTGCTTTTGTTACGTGAAATCAGAGACCTATAAACAGGTGTTTATATGTCTCTGGTGAAAAAGAGCTCTACTGTGTATGTGTTGGAACATATTTTGACAATTGAGTGTCGAGAAAGAAATAACCTCTGGTATGGTCGATACATGCACATTGTTCATTAAATATTTATGATGTAAATTTAAGTATATATATCCTATATAAAAAATAGTTATTTGTGTTCCAAGTTCCTTTGTCTATAAGTTACTTAATTAGTTGTATTGATAAACACATTTGAAAACAATTATAAATGAGTAGAAAATCTCAATACTGGCATAATTACAGGAGAGTAAGGTCTAGTGTGAATGATCATTTGTCAAATATACAATGCATGACTATTCAGTTAGTCATACAGCCATGGTGTTTTAGCTATGATACCTAGTGTAATAAATTAGTCAATAACTCATGTATGTATGTGTTCTTTCAGGAGCTCCCCAAAGGAATCCATCAACAAAAAGTGCTACAAGGAATGATATGAAGCTGGAGTTAAGGAAATGGCTGTCTGGTGCTCGTGACAGGGATGGAGGAAGAAAAAAAGGGCAACAAAGATAAATGAACATTTGCCTCGACACAAAGTGATACGGAAAATTCGGATGTAGAAAGTTAGCACAAATAAGTTTGACATGTCTGCAGCAGACAACTTTTGAAAACATTGTGGCAAAAGGAGAAATTGCTAATATTAATAATTAGCAATTTCTCCTTTTGCCACGATGTTTTCATCTTTATTCAATAATTGTTCTTTTATTTAGAAATTTTGTTTTAAACATTCTCCTAGGTGTGTTCAAAGTCTTCTGCATGCACAAATGGCTCGAATATTCGAATAATTTGTGATTCAATATTCAAATACTAATTTTGGTATTCGTTGCCAACCCTAGTAAAATATGTTCTGGTTATTACAGATCATAAATATACATGTTTATAAGTAGTTTGTGACATATTTCATATTATACAAGATGTAATTATATGTATAATTCTTTCAATTATTACACCATTCACTCTTTCAAAACCATATTTGAGCCTGTTGATTGAGATTTGGTAAAAGTTGGCATTTCCGAACAGAGTAGGTTCAGATCAGCCTGTACATGTACATCAGCATATGAGAATCTACATAAGTTAACAGAAACTTCTAAGTAGTCACTACTACAGTAGTGGTTTTATTATTATACCCCCAAAAAACAAAGTTTTGGGGGGGTATATAGGAGTCACTGTGTCGGTCGGTCGGTCGGAAGCCATATTTTGTCCGGACCATATCTTAACAATGCAACATAGGATTTGAACGAAACTTCATAGGATGATACAACACGTTGAGAGGAAGTGCGGTGTACAGGAACCATAACTCTATTTTATCTGAATACAAAGTTATTGCCCTTTGTTACTTTTTCTTATTCGTAGAGTCTTGTCCGGAGCATAACTTTAAAACTAATTATTGGAATTTAATAAAACTTCATAGGATGATACAACACATTGAGAGAAAGTGCAGTGTACAGGAACCATAACTCTTATTTAATCTAAATAAAGAGTTATTGCCCTTTGTTACTTTTTCTTGTCCGGAGAATTACTTAATAACTAACAGATGGAATCTAATAAAACTGCATACAATGGTAGAGCATAATCAGAGGAAGTGCAGTGTACAAGAACCATAACTCTAATTTACATAATTACAGAGTTATTGCCCTTTGTTACTTTTTCTTATTCGTAGAGTCTTGTCCAGAGCATAACTTTAAAACTGATTCTTGGAATTTATTTAAACTTCATAGGATGATACAACACATTGAGAGGAAGTGCAGTGTACAGGAACCATAACTCTATTTTGTCTAAATACAGAGTTATTGCCCTTTGTTACTTTTTCTTGTCCGTATAATTACTTAATAACTAATAGATGGAATCTAATAAAACTACATATAATGGTAGAGCATAATCAGAGGAAGTGCAGTGTACAAGAAACATAACTCTACTTTACATAATGACAGAGTTATTGCCCTTTGTTACTTTTTCATATTCGTAGAGTCTTGTCCGGAGCATAACTTTAAAACTAATTGTTGGAATTTAATAAAACTTCATAGGATGATACAACACATTGAGAGGAAGTGCAGTGTACAGAAACCATAACTCTATTTAATCTAAATACAGAGTTATTGCCCTTTGTTACTTTTTCTTGTTTACAGAGTTATGGCCCTTTTGTTGGTCGGTCGTAAGCCATTTTTGAGTCAAGGTGCTGTTTTGGGGGTATTTATCATCTTCAGTGATATTTCTAGTTTTGGTTTTATTTAGCTTCACCATAATAGGTAATTCTGCAAAGCGAGGTAAACAAGAGGCCCATGAGGGCCTATGCTCTACTGGTATGGTTCTTTGGTCATTTTCAATCCAGAGCATGTATGTATGGTGAAGATCAGATAGTAAATGGAGGCTCTTTTGTGTTCACAAGCTGTATTATAGCAATTTTTACAATTTCATGGGCCATAATCCAGTCTTGCATGGGCAAATCTGGCTGGTTTTCAAAAGGAACCAAGCTCTCATCAATATTTAACTACTATCTACGTTTGGTGAAGATCAGATAGTAAATGGAGCCTCTATTGTGTTCACATGCTCAATTATAGCAATTTGGACAATTTCAAGGGCCATAATCCAGTCTTGCATGGGCGGATCTGGTTTACGAAAGGAACCGAGCTCTCATGGATATCTTACTACTGTATAAGTTTGGTTGAGATACAATAAAAAGTGAAGACTGGATCGTGTTAACAAGCTCTTTTATAGCAATTTTGACCATTTCAAGGGCCATAATCCAGTCATGCATGGGCGGATCTGGCTGGTTTTCGAAAGGAACCGAGTTCTCATGAATATATGAAGACTGTATCGTGTTAACAAGAAATTGTTTACGGACGCACGCACGCACACATGCACGGACGACGGACAAATCTCTACGACATAAGCCCTTCTGGCCTTTGGCCAGTAGAGCTAATAAAACCAAAAAAATAATAAGAAGAAGTGGATGTAAGTGATGTGTGAACAGTTTATATCTTGACAAGACAAGATTCAAAGACTGATCTTGATCTACACGTTCACAAAACGTTTGCTAGTACTTTATATCATGGCTTGTATTAAGCTTTTACCACATACAGCAAATCTGCAGCAGAAAGCATTGAAATTATCTACACAAAAACAAAGAAAGTCTACATAAATGAAGATATAATTATGGAAAAAAGTTGAAAACCTTGTAGCAAAAGGAGAAATTGCTCGTTTTGAGCAATTTCTTCTTCTGTCACTATGTTTTCTAAAAGCTGTCTGCTTGTGTTATGTGTTATACATTAGATGCATTTGTTTTTATTTAAGATCCAATGTTACCATAGATCTAAAAAACTATTTTCAATTTCAGCTTGTCTGTTTTTTGAAGAAAAATAGTCTGGATACACTTAATTGATGTCATTGTCAAAACACTTTAAAGTTACCTCAATATTCAAAAACCGATAAACATTTTCAAAATGAAACTTAGTAAACATGTACCTTGGAACAATAAGCATGTCTGTGCCGAGTCCCATAACTCTGGCTTCAGTAATTATTCAGAAATACCCCTTTTTCACCTTAGAATAAAGCAGACAAGCATTTGATTGGCAGTGCTTTTGTTGTTCTTTGTAGTGTTATTATTGTCGATTACATATTTAATCTCATTTCTATAATTTGTGTTTTGATTTATGATATGTCTTTGTTTCTTACGATTCAAAAAATCACTGTTCAAAATTTAATTTTTATTTCCTTAGTTGGCCCTTATTCTCGGATATGTCTTAAAATTACGGTATTTATATGTAATATATCCCATGGCCAGTAAAATTAAATTCTGACAGTGTGCAGAATACATTGCATAATTATACATTAACATCATCTGGCACAAAGTGGAAACTGAAAATGTATAGATATTTTACAAGCCTCATATTCCAGTGCTTAGCCAGATGAGTGTTACAGTGCCATCATAGCCCTCTTCGTTTGATGGTTTTTGTTGTTGTCGTAAGATAACTTAGGTGATCGATTTAGGGCCATCTTGTTTTCAAATTATCATCACACTTTGAGATTAAGACATTATTAAGAAGTTATTTCACACGAATCTAAGTTAGAGCTATGAATTCACTTGTTTTAAAAAAAGTATATATTGAATGTTGTTATACCTCACATGACTTTGTAATGTTAAATTCTCATATACTCATCATGGGCAATTTCTTACTGTCTCATGCTAACAGTACATTTTTGACCGGTAAACAGTATACTAGCTGTTACATGGCAAGCGCGTTAAAATGTTGGTTATGCACGTCCATGACGTCATCTCAAACAATAACGTCACCTTTTAGACGCGTGTGCCATGTAACAGTATACTGTTAACGGTATATTCATATGTGTGTGTTACATTGTAGTAGATCTACCCATGTTCACCTCCCCTACAAAGATACTGAATAAATTGAATAAACATGTCATTTTGTTCGGTAAAATAAAATAAATAATGCATGGCTTCGCCTCGGGTAACAGTATTTTTCTCATGTTGACAATATGTACTGTCACACTGGAAGCCATGCAATATTTATATAATATAAGGTTAGTGGCTTAATTCTAGTCAAATTCTTCCTATAAGTAAAACCATTTATATACCGACTAAAGTTATTTCACACAAATCTAGTCAGAGCTATGAATTCACTTGTTAAGAAGTATATATTGAATGATATAAGGTTAGTGGCTTAATTCTAGTCGAATTCTTTCTATAAGTAGAACCATTTTGTTATATACCGACTAATCAAAATGTCAGTGCATCATTATTTCATTTTCAATAACCTTGTTTGTGTTCAACACGTTTTTTAACATGCTTTGCAGTTTGCTTTCATGTAAACACTACTTTAATTGTTACTTATATTTCAAATTTTAAATAATTATGGATGCAATAGTCTGTCGAGCTGTCTATGGTCTATATATATTGTGTCAGGCTGCATAATAATATGTTTTGTATTAAATTGTCTATTTTTAAAATGATATCAAGTAGTTTGTCAAAATATGCCTTAATAACATCAACCCACTTTTACAATGGTTCGATACCTGTTTGCCCATAATGGTCCGATATCTGTTTGGCCATAATGGTCCGATATCTGTTTTCCCATAATGGTCCGATACCTGTTTGCCCATATTGTCCCCACGAGGGTCCCATGTTGGACCCATATCTTAACCCGTATGGGACCCATGCCAATACCGGTTGCACTTTCCATGTGGGTACCACATGGGTTACCCATCTGGGGCCCATAAAGGAATCTATATGGGACCCATATCTGTTTGCCTACATCGGTCCCATGTTGAGCCCACGTGGGTCCCATGTTGGACCCATATCTTAACCTGTATGGGACCCATGCCAATACCGGTTGCACTTTCCATGTGGGTACCACATGGGTTACCCATCTGGGGCCCATAAAGGAATCTATATGGGACCCATATCCGTTTGCCCATAACGGTCCCATGTTGAGCCCACGTGGGTCCCATGTTGGACCCATATCATAACCCGTATGGGACCCATGCCAATACCGGTTGCACTTTCCATGTGGGTACCACATGGGTTACCCATCTGGGGCCCATAACGAAATCGATATGGGACCCATTAGGGTCCCATATATTTTGCTAACTGGGAATATGCATACTACACATTCATTCTTGGAATGTTATGGTATATCGTGAATGCACCAATCTCATTAAAACCAGATCTTATAAAACTTGCATACTCGTATATAGATCTGATGACCTTCCTATACGGGTCGTCTCAGATTGACCTTTGCGTCAGCCAATCAAATTGTCGCTTACCAGAATAGTCGGTACGAATCAAGTATGGTAACTAATGTAGAAAGAACGAAAAGGCGACACGGTTACTATAGAGTATTCCGATTGCATTAGAATAAACAAAAGAACAATGGCGTCCGTAGAATATTCGTCCGTAGAACAGGCAAATCTTCTACTTACGCCAAAGAAACTTTATTTGTTCAACGATCAATGTTTTATGTGTGGTTTTTCGTTTCGTGAGATTTTGTTAACGAGTACAGGTCGAAGAGAAGAGAAAAAACTTTTTCATTTGAAATTAAAACTTACGAAAGATCGTATCGTAGTAATTAACGGAGTGTTGCGACACGAAGAGATGAAAACTGTTCGCGATATCGACGAAGGAGATAATTCCATCTGTGTACGATGCTTTAAACAATTTTAAAACCATTCAAAGCTTGCAGAAAGGATGGAAAAGATAAGAACTGAGATTCGAAACAACCGATTGAAAGTCAAACAGGTATAGTACGATATTTTTTCATTCGTGATTTTTCGCGATCCCAAAAAAGTACGACATTTGCATTTGTGAATACTATTGCATCAGTTTGTTTATTTCGCTTAATCTTTTTACAAAGATATATTGGATATAAAAAACAATTGTGTAAAATAAGTAAACATTGATCAGCTTCATGCATATGCAGTCTGATCTGATCATGTTGAGTTCTGAACCTAGGTTGTTCCAATTTGCATGGGCAGGCTCATATTAGAGATATATTGATACTTTCATTTGTTCTTGTTGTGTCATATTAAACTAAACATAGAAAAAAATATTTTTATTTTAAACTTTTTCACTAACTGGTCATAGATTTAACAAAATTAACTTTCACTGACAGAAAGTGATTTAAAATATCTAATAAAGTTTCGGTTAGAAACTTCTTACGGTCAGGGTCAAAGGTCACATATACTATGGTGCTATTTTTGCTTGTTACAAAACGAACTCTATGGGTCATTTGGGATCTACTCGGACATCCGCTTTCCGATTTCAGACTGTATATCAAATGTTTACATCATTGAACGTGTATCGAAGATTCTGTTCAGAGAACAATTCCATAAAAATGACGACAATGTCTCTAAGCGCATTCAACTTTCAAGCTTTTCATTAACCACGTTAAAAATGGCGGATTCTTGACCTCTGGCCCGTATCGACTCGATTACATTTTTCGATCTAGTAGATCCGATATGCGTTCGTTGGTAACAAAATACAGGAAACACCCGTCATTTTATCATTTAGATATCTGTTCAATGGATTTATTGCGTTAAACTGTCCATAACTGCTGAAAGTCAACGACCGTCAGGTAAGCTGGTGCTAGCGTGATTCATTTAAAACTGTTGATCATGGCACATTTGTCACAAATCATGGTCACTCAGTTTATTCTTAGGCAAATTTGTCACATTATATGCTTATTGCTAGGTCCAATGGGAGTCATGTTGTTTTGTTTAATCTTTGTGTCACGAAACCATACTTGTGCGAAACATGATCATTATTTGCAATGTTCCCGTTACATTAGAGTTGCCGTTCGTGTTTAACATGCTTGTAAAGACAACCAAAATGTGCAGACTCGGAGTGTTTTGCCGAGCTATCATGTAAGTTTGAGCTGCATCCTCTAAAGTATGATTATATAAATAGTTTTTATAAGCACCTCGCAACATTCTTTCCATGTCAGACATGTCCAATGCTTCTTAATGCTTAAATTGAAACAAGGATTCCGTTTCGTACCCAATGTTTTACGCACTTGAAGTCAAGTCTGAAGTTGTGAACATTATGTTTCGTCTTTCGTTCATCTGCTGATAAGTAGAACCACTGAAGATATTCTCTGTTCATATATGTTGTAATCTTGCGTCGCCTTGAGGAAGACATTATAGTGATGGTTTAGATTTTGTTATTGTTACTTCTTTATGGATAAAGATAAAATTTCTTTGTATTTAGTAGTTAATACCAATTTTTATTCATTTAACCGATGGATCAGCTTATCAATTATTAGTGATCAATTGGTGGGTCCATCTGTGTGAATGTGTAGAATCTAATGAACCTTGGCAGATCTGTAGAAAAGACAATTCCCTATCCAAGTTGCCATTTGTACTGGTTTGAACCAATGAACAGGGCCGAATGAACAGTCATTATGACAAGTAGTAAATTTTACCTGACACCGTACAGTTACACTTTGGCTTTATGGCATTGCTACCTCTTGTACTGGCTATGTCTCTTAACTGTGGCATTGTTTGGTGTGTATTTAAATGTTTTAGTTTTTTACACCGCCTTCAACAATTCTCTAGTTATCTGATGGCGTGTACTGGGTAAGTTACCAGTACTTTTGGTCCATTCATCCTGACACCAGTCAGTCAGTTGTAATGCTAACCCCGCAACCCTGAGCATCAAGAATGGCAGTCACAACTACCATTTTTTAAGGTTTTGGCTTGACCCGACTGGGGATCGGACTCGCGACCTCCCGCATCCCAGTCCAAATAAATGTGGGACTACCCGCACCAAAGGCAGACGTTCTACCAAAACACTGCCAAGGCCGTCCACTGTGTTATAGGCACACTGGTGAAAAAGTGAAAAAAGTTTCTTCTCAATCAGAATTTACTTAACTCTGTTGCTACCTTCAATTACGACAAGATTTTATGGATTCATATAGGTTAAAGTTTAAACATATAATGTTAGTACAGTCACTACATGTCCACTACACAGTCAATACAATCAAGGATTTTGCAAGCTGGAATGTACATGCTGGTTTCTAATAAGATGTAAACAATTTTTTTTTTTAATGTGTGCAACTAAACTTGTTCTTTCAGATTGAAATTGCAGGGGTTCGGGGGCGCAGCCCCTGATGTTGTTTTCAGTTGATAAAAAGTTTAGGATGCGTCTGGCAACATGAAATGAAATATTTTAACATTCATTCAAAGGGGCTGATGTTGACCAATGTGTGGCAAATTATCTTCATTCTATATAGGTTTTAACAATTATAGGGATGTTCCTTATATTTTAGTAGACATTTTCAAAGTCTTCTACTGCGGATTTGTCATATGAGGGAAAGCTTCAAAGCATTAAATTGATGATGTCTGTTTAAATTATTATTTGATAAATTGGCAGTTAAACTAGATTAGCATGAAATTATAACCTTCAATTGTGAAAAGATTTTATTGATTCATATAAGTGAAATGTACTGTGCATGTCCACTCAAAAGATTTGCATTCTTGAATATGGTTATTTTTACTGACAGGCATAAAAACATTGTTTATATATTATGTTGCCACAAAGTGTATTCAGTTTGACCTAGTCACCTATTGTTCTTTGTTACAAAGTTTTTGTTTTTTTTTGTCTTTGCACAGTATAATTGAATTAATGATGAAGCAGGAGTTTAGGGGTGTAGCCCCAAATTAGAATGGAATGTCAGTTTAAATAAAATATATATTAACCCAAATCCATTCTCACATAAAATAAATATGCAACAGACCATTTTGAAAACATCTAAGCAAAACAAATGGAAAATCTCTTTAAATGATAGTAAAATTATTGATAAGAGTTAAAATAATTGCTCAATATGATTAACCCTTTCCGTCATACGACAATTCTGCAGCAGATGACTTTGAACGTATTTTGTCAAAAGTTAGAAAATCTCTATAATTGAATGGACAACCTATGACTTAAAGAGGAAAACATTGTGGCAAAAGGAGAAATTGCTCATTTTGAGCAATTTCTTCTTTTGTCACTGTAATCAAAAAGCCGTCTGCTGCAGAGGCATCAGAAAACGTCCATATGAGGGAAAGGGTTAAACTTAGTTGTTTGTTTCTTCCGAACTAGGGTCTAAAGCTTGTTCTGAACTTTCTTTCCATCCTCATATCCCTTTCCCAAAGACAGCATTAAAAAAAGCTAAGCCAAAATATGGAGAATCTCTTTGGATAAAAGCTAAACTTGCAAAAGGATGAAAAATTCACTATGAGCGTTATCTCCCTTTGCCACAGTGATTTCAAATGTCATTTACAAGTGGGAAAGTGTTAAACAATGTCTCCATCTGTACCACTTTGTCCATTGCAATCCACCTTCATAAGAATGTTCTTTAATGCTTATCTTCTTTGCAATGGAAATACATTTGTTTTGAAAATACTGGCCTGATTTAAAAATAATTTGGCCCAATTGTTCATCCTCTTCAAATATTGATTAATTATTTCAATCCTTGAAAAACATGGCTTATTCTACTGGTAAATGCATTTGAACAACTTCTTATTCTCATGTTTTACATAGCAAATACATGAGATGATATAAGGGACATGGTTGCATAAGTCTAATCAGTAATAAGAATATTATAGTGTTGTAAGATAACAATTCAATGTTAGAAAAGCATAATTTGTTAGGTTTTTATACGCCCGTTTTTTAACGGAACGTATTATAGTTTTACCCGAGGCGTACAGGCGGGCGGCATCCAGTATTTTGTCAGCTCAATAACTTAAGAAGCCTTTGTCCAATCATCATCAAATTTGGTCAGAATGTGTATTAGTATAATATCTCGTACACGTTTGATAACTAGCTATATCGAGAGTTATTGCCCTTTAATTATAGAAATTACCTAAAATTGGTCTTGTCAGCTTAATAACTTAAGAAGCCTTTGGCCAATCATCATCAATTTTGGTCAGAAAGTGTATTGGCATAAAATCTCGGGACAAAATGGATAACTAGCCATATCGCTTCAGTCAATCGAGAGTTAATTGCCCTTTATTTATAGAAATTACCTAAAACTGGTCTTGTCAGCTCAATAACTTTAGAAGCCTTTGTTTCCAAATTTGATCAGAATGTGTATTGGTATAATATTTCAGACAAGTTCGATAACTATAGCTATATTGCTTTAGTCAATCGAGAGTTATCGCTCTTTAATTATAGAAATTACCTATAATTTGTCTTGTCAGCTCAATAACTTTAAAAGCCTTTGACCAATCAACACCAAATTTTGTCAGAATGTGTATTGGCATAATATCTCAAACAAGTTTGATAACTAGCCATATCGCTTCAGTCAATCGAGAGTTATCACCCTTTTATTAAAGAAATTACCTAAAATTGGTCTTGTCAGCTAAATAACTTGTGAAGCCTTTATCCGATCATCACCAAATTTAGACAATATGTTGATGGGCAGAATATCTCGGTCAGGTTCAATAACTTACCATGTTATCTTAGTCACTACACACTTATGTCCCTCGGAATGGCCAAAACTGTACTAACAGTGTTCGCTCTCTAAATTTGCCTGACGTACAACCAATTATCACTAAACTTGGTCTCAAAAAAACAGGACAGTCGTATTTTGTGACATTTGGGGCTCTTGTTTAAATTACAATTAAACTATCACATTTATTAGGAATTCCTTTTTTTGGTAAAGAACATGAGGCATTTACTAAATGTGACTTTCTTTGAGGACAATTTGATCGTAAATTAAATGTGTTTAGCTACATTTTGAGACCTTATAGTTTTAACTGGTAAAACACCTGGTCTAGCCAGGAGTTCTGAGTTCAAATCTCAGTAGGGAAAAAATTACACTGTAGCTAAAAACATACAATTTAATCAATATCAGCACAGCTTTTGTGATAATCCTCAATCCATCATGCAATATCCACCAGCAACTATTTATTTAAACAATGACTGCTTTTAAACTACTTGACCAATTTTAACTGAACTGCACAGAAATATTGATTTGGTGTACTCTTTCAAAATGTTCAAAGGAATAAATTCTGTGTTGAATTCTGGAAACTACCCCATCAGAAAAGAAGTAAAGTGACACAATGTTTAGGTATTCTGGTATTTCTGTATAACTTGGCAGGAAAGTTCCTTATGTAACCCTAAAAATATTCAAATCATATTGATTGGTTGAAAAATAGTATCGGCATGTGGCATGGGAAAAGGAAGTTGCAGGTATAATTTCAAAGTTATAACACTGTTGCATTAATTTTCCCTATGTGACCATCCATACACTTATTCAAGTCATATTTATTAAATAAAAACAAATGTTGCTAGGCATTAATAGAGTGTAGGGTCTTGTTTCAAGATAATTTGGCTTAAAAAAACATTATGTTGCCCTTTCCAGAGTGGTTTGCTGCCAAAAAAACTCAGAAAGGGAGTAAAATAACAATTTTCCTCTTAAATTGCATGTCTTATGTCAAGATAGTTTGGCAAAAAACGTTCTTTAATTAACCCTCTACATAAATCATTCAAGGGATATTGATTAGTTCAAAGCAATGCTGAAATGTGGGGTCAGAAAAATGGTAAAATTACAAATCTAAACGTTTTTCCTCTGCAACTGCTTGTCTGATTTCAAGTTCAGTTGCCAGATTTTTTTTTTTTTTCAAAATGTTGATGCATTTATCCAAAGACATAAACATATTTTATATGTTAATTCATGCATTTATTATGGCTATCAGGATATTCCCTCAAACTTCATGGTCATAATATGTTCTATACTCTTTAAAGCTCTTGGGGAAATGTTCAATATTCACTGGTAAAAGTAGTCTTTGACATTCGGGAAGTAAGTTGACTCACTCGGCTTGAACTTGAACTCTCTACCCCTGGGTGACAACTCTATCCATTATCAATTGAGCAAATAGTAAAAGCGTTAGTGCACAACAGCTTAGTACGTGATTAAATCTATTGAGACTGAATGCACTTTCCGAAACTTTCTGAGGCTTTGCCTTAATTCATATTATATAAACAAATATTCATGCCACAATATTTAAACTTATTGATGTGATCTTTGAACATTCTAGTTATTTTCATACATTTTATATCTCGTGAGATACTGGTAAAGGCAAATAGAATTAACTCAATAAATTCATAACCCCTGTGAAACTAATTAGCAATTTTTAATTTCAATTAACAAATATAGAAACTGTTAACTCAAATGTATGTCATAATTGATTTATAGTGAAGTTCACAACATCAATCATAACATTAAAAGTAGATTTCAGTTAGTGAAAGTTGATTTCGGTTGATTTCTGTGAAGCTAAGAAACCTTTTTTTTTTAGATTAATCAGGGTTGTCGAACAATTAGTGAGAAGAGGTTGTTGTCTTCCCCACAACATAGACAGCCATGCAAGAGGTTACCTGCAGTGAGTGTGAAGCACCCTTTACAGTTAGAAGCTTCAAAACAAATTGCTCTTCTCCAACACATAAACAAAGGTAAGATTTGAAAGAAGGCTTACCATTCTTGACTTAATACCACTCATTCACAATATTTGGAGTATTGACACATGTTAAGCATAATATTTTTTATGCTTACATGTTTTTTTATGGGATACAGCAGGTGTTAAATAATGTGTAAAATAACAGTTGACAAACCTTTTAACAGTATGTATCTTTAACATAAATATTTATTGACAAACTATTTTGATTCAACAAACTAAAACTATATATTCTCAGCTAAATGAATACAATATATGTCAGTGTAACAATAAGGCATTTGACCGTAAGGCCAATATGTTAAGGCTATACATGTATAATAAATATAATAATGAAACAAAACTTAAGCAGGAGAAGTGTCCCATTATACACATAATTATATACCAAGTTAAAATTGAAAGGCGATTGTTTTTTTAATAGAGAAAGCATCAGTTACTCCCCCTAAAGCCAAAACATGTATAAATTTTGGTAACACAAAACCTGGACAAGGAGAAGTGGAAGTATGATTGTTAAACACCTGGTTTATGTTTCAGTTTTTCTCTTAAAATTTTGAAAATGTTGTTAATTTATTGTTTTGGATTATTTTACTGTTTAAATGTTAAATTTCTCACATAAACCTATTTGATATTATCTTAAAGACAAAGACTGCAGCTTTGAAATGTTAAAATGTTCTATTTTCTTTATATAATCCTATTTTTGTATTGTTAATAAACCCTTTCTCACATAATTTTTTTTGCAACAGCTATTAACTTAGGAAACATGTGCATGCAAACATTAAAAATCTCTATAAATACAGATATAAATATATGCTTAAAAAAGTTGAAAACATTGTGGAAAAAGGAGAAATTACTCTTTTTGAACAATTTCTTATTTGTTGCAATGTTTCAAAAAGTCATCTGCTGCAGAGGCATCAAAAAGTTTCTATAGGTGTGAAAGGGTTAATTACATTTTCACACCAAATCAAATGTAAAATGTAATTCTTAGAAAAATTAAAACTGGCTTCGAGGAGCATGTAGTCCTCCTGAAATATTATCATTTGATACAAATATATTAACATGTGACTAGATATATCCAGGACAGTTATCATATTTTATTATTTCGTGATAATCAAAGCTGATTATATATTTGAGTTATTATAAAACTGATCATTTGCACAGATTGACAATGAGAAAGAAGTAGAGATAACATATAACTCATTTTAGGAAGAAAATAAATAAAATAAGTATTAACCCTTTCATCAAATTTGCAGCAGAATACTATTTAAGTAGCAGTCCAGCTAAGAATCATGCAAGGGGCGATTCATCCATAGTCTAGAATTGTTATATTCCCTGGTTTATTTGATTCAAATTCATGTAAAACTAATTAAAATTGCAATAAAATTTAAAAAAAATAAGTGGTTGTCATGGTTACAGCTCTACTTTAACAACAAGCTGATTTTTGGGTTTTAAAACCTTAAATTTGCATCATTTTGAAAGTAAATTATTGAAATAATGAAAGACAATCTATAAAATAAATACTTTATTTTTAAAAAAACAGTGTTTCTGTTACCATTATTATTCATAAGGAATAAATGTCAAATTTTATCAGTTTGTTATCTCCGATGAGCACATGGATAGAAGTGATTTGATCCATTATACTGGTTGAGTTGACCTTTGTCACAGACATATCAAAAATAAAAATATGTAGCCTAGTATAGAACTTTCAAAAAATGGTCATCTTTTCTTGTTGTATTTTTTCAGTTTTTTTCTTGCTCAAGGAAATAAATTCTAAATAGAACTCTGGTTGATGTGGCATAAACATATTTAAGTTCCACATATTGTTCTCCTATATGCCCCCTTTCAAAATCATGAAATATTAAATCAATATCAAACCTCTTGTTGCCAAATCAACATAATTTATCTTTCAAAAACAAGAAATTCCAGGGAAATGGGAGTATGAAACTACATAATTTTTATTTTAACAATAAATACAATTTTAAAATCTGTCTTTAAATACGGTTTATACACTTTTGTAAGAAAAACACCTAATAAAAACATGTTACTATGGAAACAAGCCATGGTTAAAGCATATTACATAAGTAATTCATGGAATAATTTTGTGAAAATTAACTATTATCGTTGATAATCTGCCTATTTATTAATAAAATAAAACATTTACTTTTATTCAGTTTTCAATCACAGTTAACACGTAGGTTCATCTATTGCCATAGTAACAAACCCATCTTATTTATGTGATGTACATGTACATATTTCAATCAAAAAAAATGGATAGACTAAAATTGTTTTATTGAAAAGAAAAAGGTAAAATTTGATAAAGTAGTATTTCATTACATCACATAAATATTATATAAAAACAGATATATATATTTGTCGAACATTATGAGCCCCTGAGTGTCACATTGTCCAGGAGATTTGGAAGATTGAATACAGTAGGCATGAAATGGGAGCTAATAAGTCACTTTGACCATGACCTTTGAACGTAATGTGTTCATGCCAAACCTCCCTGCTGAGTTAAGGACATTAGAGTTTTCAATGAGATTAAATGGAAAATGTTGCCACCAATGTCCAACAATTTGACTTAGTGTATAAGCTTTTGACCCCACATGACCCATACTAACATTGATTAAAATGTTATGAAAAGGAACATTCTGGTAGGATTAAGTGATACGTGTGGCCTCTTATAGAGTTCATGTTTTATTTTAAAAATAATCAGTAACAATTATCTAGACCAAAGTGACTCTAAATGCCATCAAAAGCTAGCTTTCTGTATAAGCAACCAATCTGTGAAATCTGAATTGTCAGGAAAAACTGAAAAAGACATCTACATGTGAATGTTCTTTTAAAAATTTTTAGTCATATTGGTCATTAATTTGTAATACAATTTATATGGTCATAAGGACCCCAATAACAATCATTAGATAGCTTTTGGAATGAGCAATTATCTGTGATATTTGATCAAAATCAGTCAAGAGTAACTAAACTTATTGAGCTAAAACCTGTTTGAAAGATCACAAATTCTTATAAACCAGTATAAGTATTTGTTTAAATATGTGGATATATGTCAACACAAATCTTGAATAATGATGCACCTGGCATGTACAGTATATATAGCTCTGAACTTTATAAGTTACACATGTAACCTCAAATCAGTCAAATAATCATCCCATAAGTATGGCTCAACAAAAGACAGTTATATTTCTAAAATAATATTACTGCATTCTGGTTATTTGTGTAGGTCATTTTCAAAAGAACCTTGGCTATATCAGAGCAACAGTGCACTGATACATGATCCCTTGATGACTAACCAGTACAAGGACAGGAAATATGTCCTGCCTTAGTGCACTTCTACATAGTGGTCAGTGATAGACAAATCTTTGCCAATATGAATCAAAGTCTGTTGAAGATTGGTTAAATGTGGAAATAGACTAAAATAGTCTGAATGTTCAATGTTGATAATCTGTTAATTCAAATAGTTATTCAAATTCCTGAAGTTGAAGCATATTGTTTATAAAAAAGAATGAACTGTACAGTTTTGTATACAATTTCAAAGTGCGCTTTACTGTTGCATGATGAATACATATCTAGGTAAATATACATAGACATATATGATAAAGTGAACATGTGTATGTACAAATTTGAATTAACAGGGACACCATGTAGCAGAGAACCTTCAAATATTATGTGAGAAGTTAAAGCTCTTCATGTGCAATTTCTCATTTTCTAACAAAACATTTTCTCTTTTAAAGTTTATATCTGTAAAGATATCTCCTTTTAAGTTTTGATATAACTTCAATTAAATGCAATCAATAGTTTCTTTGTAAAATTACTACTAAATGTACTGACACTAACTGCAATTTAGACAGAAAGCAATGATCAGATTAAAAAGTTATCATATTAGACTATATTTAATGTCAGTGTAAAGATCTGGTGACAATTGTGTAGCGCCATTTACACATTTGCTCAGGCTATACACTTACTTCTCTCTTACAAAACAGAACAGGTATAGATACAATTTGACCTGTTAGCCATGACCTTTCTAAATAAATATATGTAAATCAATAATGCCATAGATAAAACAGTAATATAACCATTATCAGTATCTATGATATTGCTTTCAGAGTTTAATAATTTGACTGGTATATATGATTTATGAGACTGTTTTAGCAGAAGACTCTTTGCAAAATTATGGAAAATCTCTGTAAAATGAAATTTATTTAAAAAAAATAAAATAAAAACCATTGTGGTAAAATGAGAGATTGCTCAATAGGAGGATTGTTTATCATTTTGCCACAATGTTTTCAAAAATTATCTGCTGCAGAGATGTAAGTATGTGGGAAAGGGTTTTTATTTTTTTTAGAATCAAAGTTGATACTGTTGGGATGAGAAATGTTGATGTTTTATTTTACTTTAATTCTAGGTTAAAATTCTCCCCATGGATGAACATTTTCAACATCCAATAGTGACATTTTTATGTATAAGTTCAAGTTCAATTGATTATTCTGAATGTTAAATTTCTTTGTTATGAATCTGTCACTTGAAAAAGTATAAGGCTCTCATAGTTGTCCACCAATAGTGCAGGGTAACTGTCCTGTTCATGCTGTCCAATAAGGCACATCACATAGTTAATCTGAAATAAATACAAACAAATAAAAATAGATAGCTAGACACACATTTATTATTATGTTTGATATATATTTGTGTAATGTAAAGCATATTAAATGTGATAGTGATAGTAAGAGTAATTTGCTTTGAAAACATCTGAAGGGAATTTAAAAATATGTAATGAGTAATTAATATTGTAACGTGCCCGAATGAGCAAAGATCAACGATGGCGTCAACCAATCAAAAGGGGAAACCAAGGTATTTACAAACCTCTCCAGGCGCTACGCTTCTTTCTTGCGTTCCGAGATCGGCTTCAGTAGGCAGGGCCAGGCCTCAAAATGCCTCTACTGGCGTCACCGAAGCTATAAGTGATAGCTTCAAAGTGCCAGGCTTCAGGACACCTTCGGCCTCAAAATGCCAGGCTTCATAAAACCTTCGGCTTCAAAATGCTATTTCTCCCGACTTCAATAACTACCGACCCGGGCTGCACGACCTCAAGATGCTCCTTAATAACTGTTAGAATGTAACAGAGAAAGGAAGCATCACCTGATCTAGTTACCCAAATATCGGTTGATGTTGTTGTTGTTATTGTAGCGAGGTAAACTTACCAAAGTCAACTGTCGAACTGCCTCCCAAACTGCAGTTCACCCGATTTTATACCCTACCACTACTGAAGCGCCACCTAGTGAGACTCCGACCCCTACCGAACGTTTACGGAAATGGTTATATGTGTTTAATGAGCGCCTGGAGAGTACAGATTACAGATTTAACTTAGGATATTAAATAAATGAAATCAATGAAACGGACGGGCGTGTAGCATTCTGATTTACGTTATTACCGATATAGTCATACTGTTGAAAACGTCTGATACTAAATATTGATTGATAGGAAGGAAATCTTCCTACCAGAAATATTGAAGCGTGCAGTCTTGTTTTGATAGAATGGCGTCGACTAAATAAAGGGAGATAACTTTTCATACCATTTAGCAGCTACAAATCTATGCGGCACCACCCAAGTTCGCTACACTACCCACGCCTCCGTTTTCCATGCGTCCCGCATGTTAGTGTTTAACAAAAATAAACCTGTCCATAAGAATCAAGGGAAACCAAACCTTCATACAACCTTGCACTTTAGGTGCAAAACCAATAGGACATATATATATCAATGAACAGAGAAACATATAAGAAAATACAATTTATGACTAGTCATCTCGACATATCTGTATATGATAACAAAAATAAAAACACACAAAAAAAAAAAACACTCTGTTAACAGTCCCTACTTCTTGACTGGTTAGCGTAAGAATAACTTAGGCACATATAATCAATCATATCGTGGTATAAAAAGTTAGAACGTCTTCAGATCTTGAAACAAAATAGTATTTACACATACTCAAAATCAACTCCTACGGCACCGTCAGTTTCCAGCTTAAAAACAATACTGTTCACGTCTACCTTTCCTTCTGGCACAACATCTTCAAGTCTAAGTTTTTCTATGCTTTCTTGTAGGCTCTTGACGATAGTTGGTGTAATACAGTTATCGGGTGCCCTCTCATCTAAAGCAGTTGTGGAACTCATTATTCCTTGTCCTTCAACCTTGGACCTTTCGGCTCTGTTGAACGCTTCTAATTCAACAGCATGTCGCACGGCGTCATTGAGGTCCGTAGGACGGGCCTGTTTAACTCTGAGACGCATGTCCATGTGGTGAAGTGCATCAATGAATTGCTCCTTTGCCAGGGTCTCTTTTAGGTCAGCTGGAGCAGACGGATAGGCAAGATTTGTTAGCCTCCGTATCTCCTGTCCAAGCTCTGAGAGCGATTCTGAGGCTTTCTGACGCCTTTCCCTTAGTTGGACCCTGTAAAGTTCCGTCTGATTGGGTGGAGCAAAACGTTCCTCGAGAGCTTTCTGTAAAGCATCATAGTCCTTCGATCGTGATGACAGGTTGCCAAATACACCCTGTGCTTGGCCTCTTAATGAGACGGCAAGATATCGACCTTTGTTATCATGACTCCATTTATTGATCTCAGCACAGGTTTCAAAGTGTGCTTTGTAGTCTAGCCATGACGTAGTTCCATCATAAGTTGCAGGCTTCACAAAAGCGCCTCTTGAAGCCGGAAGCCGCTCTGGTAGCTCACAGCCGCCACCCTGAGGTGCCTGCGTCCTATTAAAAGTTGGTTGAACACGTGGCGTACTACTTAAAGGTATTCTGTTCCCTAGATCCCGAGGAGCATGTGGTGTTTGTAAGTCTTGATCTATTCCGAATGTATTAACTTGTCACTCCAACTCAATGATTTCATGCCGTATCTTTAGTTGGGAATTTTCATACTCGAGCTCTCTTAAGCGCCTCCTTAGTTCCTCATCGACCATTGAAGCCATCTTCAAGGAAGGGGTCTGACAATGGGGGTATTGTCATGGGATCCCACCGCTGTCACCAGTTGTAACGTGCCCGAATGAGCAAAGATCAACGATGGCGTCAACCAATCAAAAGGGGAAACCAAGGTATTTACAAACCTCTCCAGGCGCTACGCTTCTTTCTTGCGTTCCGAGATCGGCTTCAGTAGGCAGGGCCAGGCCTCAAAATGCCTCTACTGGCGTCACCGAAGCTATAAGTGATAGCTTCAAAGTGCCAGGCTTCAGGACACCTTCGGCCTCAAAATGCCAGGCTTCATAAAACCTTCGGCTTCAAAATGTTATTTCTCCCGACTTCAATAACTACCGACCCGGGCTGCACGACCTCAAGATGCTCCTTAATAACTGTTAGAATGTAACAGAGAAAGGAAGCATCACCTGATCTAGTTACCCAAATATCGGTTGATGTTGTTGTTGTTATTGTAGCGAGGTAAACTTACCAAAGTCAACTGTCGAACTGCCTCCCAAACTGCAGTTCACCCGATTTTATACCCTACCACTACTGAAGCGCCACCTAGTGAGACTCCGACCCCTACCGAACGTTTACGGAAATGGTTATATGTGTTTAATGAGCGCCTGGAGAGTACAGATTACAGATTTAACTTAGGATATTAAATAAATGAAATCAATGAAACGGACGGGCGTGTAGCATTCTGATTTACGTTATTACCGATATAGTCATACTGTTGAAAACGTCTGATACTAAATATTGATTGATAGGAAGGAAATCTTCCTACCAGAAATATTGAAGCGTGCAGTCTTGTTTTGATAGAATGGCGTCGACTAAATAAAGGGAGATAACTTTTCATACCATTTAGCAGCTACAAATCTATGCGGCACCACCCAAGTTCGCTACACTACCCACGCCTCCGTTTTCCATGCGTCCCGCATGTTAGTGTTTAACAAAAATAAACCTGTCCATAAGAATCAAGGGAAACCAAACCTTCATACAACCTTGCACTTTAGGTGCAAAACCAATAGGACATATATATATCAATGAACAGAGAAACATATAAGAAAATACAATTTATGACTAGTCATCTCGACATATCTGTATATGATAACAAAAATAAAAACACACAAAAAAAAAAAACACTCTGTTAACAGTCCCTACTTCTTGACTGGTTAGCGTAAGAATAACTTAGGCACATATAATCAATCATATCGTGGTATAAAAAGTTAGAACGTCTTCAGATCTTGAAACAAAATAGTATTTACACATACTCAAAATCAACTCCTACGGCACCGTCAGTTTCCAGCTTAAAAACAATACTGTTCACGTCTACCTTTCCTTCTGGCACAACATCTTCAAGTCTAAGTTTTTCTATGCTTTCTTGTAGGCTCTTGACGATAGTTGGTGTAATACAGTTATCGGGTGCCCTCTCATCTAAAGCAGTTGTGGAACTCATTATTCCTTGTCCTTCAACCTTGGACCTTTCGGCTCTGTTGAACGCTTCTAATTCAACAGCATGTCGCACGGCGTCATTGAGGTCCGTAGGACGGGCCTGTTTAACTCTGAGACGCATGTCCATGTGGTGAAGTGCATCAATGAATTGCTCCTTTGCCAGGGTCTCTTTTAGGTCAGCTGGAGCAGACGGATAGGCAAGATTTGTTAGCCTCCGTATCTCCTGTCCAAGCTCTGAGAGCGATTCTGAGGCTTTCTGACGCCTTTCCCTTAGTTGGACCCTGTAAAGTTCCGTCTGATTGGGTGGAGCAAAACGTTCCTCGAGAGCTTTCTGTAAAGCATCATAGTCCTTCGATCGTGATGACAGGTTGCCAAATACACCCTGTGCTTGGCCTCTTAATGAGACGGCAAGATATCGACCTTTGTTATCATGACTCCATTTATTGATCTCAGCACAGGTTTCAAAGTGTGCTTTGTAGTCTAGCCATGACGTAGTTCCATCATAAGTTGCAGGCTTCACAAAAGCGCCTCTTGAAGCCGGAAGCCGCTCTGGTAGCTCACAGCCGCCACCCTGAGGTGCCTGCGTCCTATTAAAAGTTGGTTGAACACGTGGCGTACTACTTAAAGGTATTCTGTTCCCTAGATCCCGAGGAGCATGTGGTGTTTGTAAGTCTTGATCTATTCCGAATGTATTAACTTGTCACTCCAACTCAATGATTTCATGCCGTATCTTTAGTTGGGAATTTTCATACTCGAGCTCTCTTAAGCGCCTCCTTAGTTCCTCATCGACCATTGAAGCCATCTTCAAGGAAGGGGTCTGACAATGGGGGTATTGTCATGGGATCCCACCGCTGTCACCAGTTGTAACGTGCCCGAATGAGCAAAGATCAACGATGGCGTCAACCAATCAAAAGGGGAAACCAAGGTATTTACAAACCTCTCCAGGCGCTACGCTTCTTTCTTGCGTTCCGAGATCGGCTTCAGTAGGCAGGGCCAGGCCTCAAAATGCCTCTACTGGCGTCACCGAAGCTATAAGTGATAGCTTCAAAGTGCCAGGCTTCAGGACACCTTCGGCCTCAAAATGCCAGGCTTCATAAAACCTTCGGCTTCAAAATGCTATTTCTCCCGACTTCAATAACTACCGACCCGGGCTGCACGACCTCAAGATGCTCCTTAATAACTTAGAATGTAACAGAGAAAGGAAGCATCACCTGATCTAGTTACCCAAATATCGGTTGATGTTGTTGTTGTTATTGTAGCGAGGTAAACTTACCAAAGTCAACTGTCGAACTGCCTCCCAAACTGCAGTTCACCCGATTTTATACCCTACCACTACTGAAGCGCCACCTAGTGAGACTCCGACCCCTACCGAACGTTTACGGAAATGGTTATATGTGTTTAATGAGCGCCTGGAGAGTACAGATTACAGATTTAACTTAGGATATTAAATAAATGAAATCAATGAAACGGACGGGCGTGTAGCATTCTGATTTACGTTATTACCGATATAGTCATACTGTTGAAAACGTCTGATACTAAATATTGATTGATAGGAAGGAAATCTTCCTACCAGAAATATTGAAGCGTGCAGTCTTGTTTTGATAGAATGGCGTCGACTAAATAAAGGGAGATAACTTTTCATACCATTTAGCAGCTACAAATCTATGCGGCACCACCCAAGTTCGCTACAATATTTAGAAAGAGGTCAACACTACACATGTGTATTAATTTCAGTTTTTTGTTGCATGAGGTATTAGAAAATGTATACAATAAATCAAGGTTTAGAAGATGAATTGTTGAAAAGTTATTCATACATAATGATTCTGACATTATGCTAGCCTAACATTGAAATCATGCGAACTAAGCTATATGTTGCTTATTTTAAAAGCATAATAATGATTAAAGTCTAAATTTAGGTACTCTTTAGTTTGTACCCTTGCAACTAGTTTTTTCTTCCATGAAGTAAACACATTAACTCATGGAAGAGAAATGAATTATGATACAACTATTAAAAGACTGAACTTTTCTCAAAACAAGCAACACATATTATAAGACCTATATATTTACCACTAGACTCAGTCTTAACAAATACATATTTTACTATTCAACTGATGGAGTCTGCTTTAAAAACATAACTATATGGAGAAAGAAATACACAAAATACATGTAATTGAACATTCAATTAACATTTTCCTGCATACAACAAATCTACAACAGACCACTAAGAAAAATCCCCACAAAAATATGAAAAATCTCTGTAAGTAAAATAGAATTATTAAATAATTGTTAAAATGTTGTTACAAGTCATTATGTTGTAAATTTTGTTCTCACTTTGTGGCAATATTTACAAAAGTTGTCTGCTGCAGAGGTTTCAAAATGCATGAATTTGTGGGAAATAAATAATATATTTATCAAAACAGAAATGACCTATGCTAACAGGAACTAAATAAATCTTCATGATCTTCCAGTATCTTTTGGCCGGTAACTTATTCCTCTGAGTGTTTTCCATTTCTCAGTGTGTAGAGGATGGAAACACAACGGAGTCAACTTCCCTTCCTTGAAATATACCTCGAGATTTGCATGTAGACAAACAGAAAGTAACTTGAAAAAAGTCCCACACAATGATCTACCTCATAAGTTGTTATGTTGTTTGTTGGTTTCCACATTTTCGACACGTTTAATGTAATGCCCGTAGGTGAATGGAAATGTCTGTTTTACAATCTAAAAGCCTGACAGATTTTTCTCTCTGTGTTTCTCTGGTGTAAGCCTCACGAATCGGAATGATTGTAATAAACTGCATTGAATACGACTTTAATTCTGACATCTGACATAATTATCTCTTTTACGGACCTGCCTTTAGTCTATGTACACCTTTTCACATACATATATCTTCACATCCTTGCTAAACTGTCTATATAATGGGTTAATATGACAAGTACAATATACATCTTTCTGTCTAAGACGCGCGCTCATCGGAGATAAATGGAATTGAAGTGGGAGTGGGCATGTATAGGAAAATCTCACATATTCAAATTATTTCAAAGCAATATTATGAAGATGAGATTGCAATATGTGATAAATTAATACCAAATCACTCAAACACTTCACCATACAAATCCACACACACGATATTAACAATATCTGTGATATACCATGAATCACTTTTTTATCATTTTGCATGATTCTTAGCTGGACTGCTACTTAAACATTGTGACAAAAACCAAAAAAAAATCATAAAAGATAGCTTATTTGTTAAATAAAGTTGAAAACAGTGTGACCAAAGGAAACATTTCACCTTTGTCCACAATGTATTCAAAAGTCCTCTGTTGCTATTGTATCAAAAATGTGCCTTCATGTGGGAAAATGTTAACTGATGTGTTAAAATGAGAAACTTATGGTTTTTGATAAATTTGAATGCATGTCTATCATAATGAATTTCTAATTTAGGTTACTGTTCATTACCCAAGTGGAACAAAAACATCATTTATCTGGCCAGAGCATCAAAAAAGGATTGGCAAGACGTTGGTGACGGGCAAAAATTGTGAAAAAATCATACTAGATGTGCTAGCCCAGGAAAATCCCTTGAATGTTATCAAATGTGCATCAAATATCATTAAACGTGAATGCAAAACCCTATGTAAAAGAGATTCTTCTTCTATTCTTAGACAGACAGATTATGATAGCATTTTTTCATTTTCCTGGGTGCACCTCTTCAATGAGCTTGAACAAAAATGTCCTGGCCTAAGTATGATTCTGGAATCAATTATCAGTGATACTCCCATTCCTCGAGACACATTGTGTAAACCGTTCAAACAGATGATGGTTATGGCATCCATGGGACTACATAGCAGGTGCCAGGAAATGTCAGCAGCACATTACCTGATGGGCTTTGTGATGGCTAATGGTGGCTGTACACAGAAGGTATGTCAAATTATATGGGCCGTTCTGACAAAAGGGGTCTTATTGACAAAAAAATAGATTTTTCGTTTTAGGGGCTTACAATGAACCTTGATCATTTTTACACATTATCTGAAAAATTCATTGCTCATTGCCTCCTGAGTAGTTTCACATAATCGTTTCTATTGCCTAATGATCAGAATTAAAAATTGACGACGTCATCGTTTTGACGTCATATATGCACATGATGTTATTTATAAAATATTGAGAAGCAATCGAAGTTTGGCAGCAAGTATTTTAAAATATTTTAGATTATATCAATTATATTTGAGATTATATCAAAACTGTATACAAGTGACATCGGCGATATGTAAACAATACATATTGTATAATGACGTCGTTCAAAGCGCATTTTTGACGTCATTACCTTATTGTCATTAAGACCCCTTTTGTCAGAGAACGGCTCAATTATATATCTTTCTTAGATGTTCTATACAGCAGGTTGTGTCTTATAAATAACAACATAGAAATAGTGCATTTGAACATGGCATCATAACTAATGTGTTTTTCAGTAACCACTTTCTGTTCTTAAAACAAAAAATAAGGTTTCATATAATGAATTACTAAAGATGAAACATTGTGGCAAAATAATAAGGGATTTTGCAGATGTGTCAGAGTTCATCTGCACATGAAAAGGGGTTAATGTATGTGTTTTGAATTTGTACATTTACAGACAATTGAGAGATTTTCAAAGCTTGGTTTAAGTGTGCGTCCAGAGACTGTTCATAGGAAGGTAAAATCGTGGAACGGAATGCTGGATGCAGAAATTCTCAAGCTGAAAGCAGAGTGGTCAAGTGGTGGCAACAAAAAGTACCAACTTATTGGTGACAACTGGGATAAAGATGTTCTACCGTCCTACAGAACATCAGACAGGAAAACATAATCCCTCCACTTGTTCAATGTTTATGCCATTGTTGACAGAGTAACACCAGCATTACAGCTAGAGGAGATCGAGTCGGCATTTGACGTTCATCACTATATTCCATCAGTAAGGGAACAGGAAGTGCTAATGAAAGAATTGGTATTTCTTGTTGCCACATCGTTAATAGAAAATGTTCCACAGATACATGAGGTGTTCAACAAGATATATCCAAAGCACTTACAACATAAATATTCAGATGTTTGTGGGATTAAAACAGAGCAGGTACTGTTTCAAATACTAAACATTAACTATTTCTGTGACATTACATAATTATTTAAAATGTCTCCCTCAAGCAGACATAATTTTTTAATCTGCAGCAGATAATTTTGGCAAACATTGTGACCTATGAGAATTTGTCAAAAAATCATGTAAACTCCTTTTTTTACTTTAACAATTTAATTCAGAGTTTTCTCTTAACTTTCCTTAGATTATTTCACTACTGTCATGCTGATTTTATAAACATACACAACTCAAAAACAAAGAACAGCATTCAATTCCGCTTATTTGAGTGTTAAATCATTAATGTTATAATGTTTATTATAATATTTTTTATTCCAATTTAATCCATAATTTCATTTAACCCTTTCCCTCATATGACAATTCTGCAGTAGGCTAATTTGAACATACTTTGTCAAAAAATAGAAAATATCTATAATTGAATGGATGACTAAAGATGGAAAACATTGTGGCAAAAGGAGAAATTGCTGGCATTGAGCAATTTCTTCTTTTGTAACTATGTTTTCAAAAAGCTGTCTGCCAAGCCATTTTACTGAAATATGAAAACTAGGCTTGAGTTATTGGAATAAGTGTATTAAATAACATTTTGGCTATTTAATTTAACCCTTTCCCTTATATGTCAATTCTGCAGAAGGCATATTTGAACATATTTTTTCAAAAAATAGAAAATATCTATAATTTAATGGATGACTGAAAATGAAAAACATTGTGGCAAAAGGAGAAATTGCTCGCATTGATCAATGTCTTCCTTTGTTACTATGTTTTCAAAAAGCTGTCCACTGCAGAGGCATCAGAAATCATCATTATGACGAAAAGGGTTAAATTAAAAAGCCAAAATGACAATAACTCAAGCCTAGTTTTCATATTTCAGTAAAATGGCTCGGCTTGATTTGTTTATGTGGGCAAGTTATAATTTAACTAATACATCAAAGTGTATGCTTTCAGTTTCCTCTAGGGTTGATTGACTGTAACGAAAACAAAACCCAAGATGTCATTCAACTATTGAAAAATTTGACAGAGAAGTATGTGCCAATGGTAAATGAAGAAATTGTTGAGCCGGTTTTCTTTGGAGGTAAGGTTCTTAGGAAAACAAGCCCAAATGTATATGTTTAAACCCCACTTACCCTTGAACAAAATACAACACATCTGCAGCTGTCATTTTTAAAAATATTAACCCAAACATATCAATTGACATTCACTATAAATATCTGTCAGAACAATAATGGAAAAAGTTGACAACATTTTGACAAAAGCATGAATGTTCATTATATTAACTTTTCCTTTTGCCACTTCTTTTTTAGTCACCTGTTACATAGGCATCACAAAGTGACTGTGTTGGAAAGGGTTTAGCACTGGTTTTCAATCTAAATTTATAGAGCACAAATAACACAGCTTATATCTGCTGATCTTATACTCATCTTAACCCTTTCCCTCATAAGACAATTCTGCAGCAGACGACTTTGATCATTCTTTGACAAAACATAGAAAATCTCTATAATTTAATGGATAATCTATGATAAAAAGTGGAAAACATTGTGGCAAAAGGAGAAATTGCACGTTTTGTGCAATTTCTTCTTTTGTCACAATGTTTTCAAAAAGCGGTCTGCTGCAGAGGCATCATAAAGCTTCTATATGAGGGAAAGGGTTAACCCTTTCCCTCATACGACAATTCTGCAGCAGAGGACTTTGAACACTTTTTGTCAAAATATGGAAATCTCTATAATTGAATGGATAACTTGTGACTAAAAGGGGAAAACATTGTGGCAAAAGGAGAAATTGCATGTTTGTGCAATTTCTTCTTTTTCACAATGTTTTCAAAAAGCCATCAGCTTCAGAGGAATCAGAAAGCGTCTATATGAGGTAAAGGGTTAAGTTACCAAGCTGTTGGACAATACAGTTACACAGTCATCTTATTAACCCTTTCCATCATACAACAATTCTGCAGCAGACAACTTTGAACATATCTTGTCAAAAAATGGAAAATCTCCCTAATTGAATGGATGACAAAATTATGACAATTAGTGGAAAACAATGTGGCAAAAGGAGAAATTGCATCTTTTTCAAAATGAAACTTGATATAATATTGCTTTTTTTTTTATACAGGTGATAGATTGACAGATGAAAGAGTTCAGTGTGCACAAATGGCCATGAAAAATAATGAGAGTCCTCGTGAACGCTTGGAAGGGTTTATATCGAAAATGGAAGATTTCCACAGGCTGATGAATTTTCTCGAGGTATACTTCAATACAATCTCATTTACCCTTTCCCTCATATGAATGTGTTCTGATGCCTCTGCAACAGAAGGCTTTTTGGGAACATAGTGACAAAAGAATAAATTGCACAAATAGGGCAATTTCTCCTTTTGCCACAATGTTTTCAACTTTAAGTCATAGGTCATCCATTCAATTAAAGAGATTTTCCATTTTTTGACAAAATATGTTCAAAGTCGTCTACTGCAAAATTGTCTTATGAGAGAAAGGGTTAACATTTGACCAAACAAACTTCTGGGAGTTTAAAAAGATCAGGTTTAAATGAGATTGACTTCAATATATATAAATAATTTACATTCACTTGTTCACTTTCCTCAAACATCAGAACTAATGAAATCTAAGCAAGAGATCAAATTCACAACTCTTGATTGAAAAACTTATTGTTATTAACTGAGCAATAATGTATCAAATCTTAAAATATATAGTGTGTGTGCATTACAAAATCTCTTAAGTAAATGAAAACAAAAGTAGTGTGTCATTTCTAATCTGTATTAAAAATTGAAGTATACATATAAAAATATATATGAAATTTGATTGCTTATCTTTTTTTGTTGATTTTTCAGGCTATTACAAAATTGACATATGGTGTTGAAAATGCAGCCGATAAAGGGTCAGTTCCCTTCTACAGAAACATGCTAAATTACAGGAATGTAAAGGGAAATGTTAAAAATGAATATAGAGCATATGAAATGCTGTATTATGCAGTATTGGAAGCCATAATATTAAGTATGTTTTTGAATCATTTTGGTATTGACACAATTCCAGAAAAGTCAGAAAACTTCCCAAATGTGCCGTTCCCAGATGATTTCACAGAAATGACAAATATAGAGAAATTAGAATGGTTGAATGGAGTTTGCACATGTATTGTAAAAAAATGGTTTTTTGAAGACTCAACCGATATATGTTCATCCTTGCATGAAGTTATAGATGACATTGAAAATCCAGAGAACTATTGGATCTCAAATTTGGAAAATGGACGCTATAAATGTCATTTCTGTGAAAGAACATATGCATATGTGGCCAGTCTAAAAACGCATGAAATAAAAGCTCACAGCTATAATGACTGTCAGAGTAATTCTAAAGAAAATATCACAAGTAAGGACGAACTTCAGGACTATATGTTAATGGTTTTTAAATTGACAATTCTACAGAATTTAGATACAGCTGTAGATATGGGAGACGGTGAAAGGTGTGTTCGATCTGCCAAATATGAGTTGCCAATATACAATAAGACACATAAAATTAAATATGCAATTGGATCAATCCAGTTAAGTTCGTTGACTGAAGAAGTTCTTTCCAACTCACAAAGAGAGCGCATTATAGCTAACCGCTTTGTGAATATACAGGGTGGCGTAAACAATAATATTGCATTGGATGAATATGTTGAGATGCTAAATAGGGATTCTAAACTGTCGTGTTCAGGATATAAAACGAAAGACAGTATCATTGAGCATTCACGCGAGTATCCTATATTATCTCAAGCAGTAAAGTATGTAGATGAAATCAGTGAATTTAGAAAAAGTAAAGGTTTTCACCACCTGCCTTCATACAAAGATGATGTGCACAAAGTAGCAAAAGATCTATTCAAATTAGAAGTATTCCAAAATCAAACTAGGAAAGTAAAATGCAAAAATGTTTGCCGTAATCCATATTCAAACACTATATCTGGACTAGCCACATTGATACACAGACATAGATCTTTAACTTCCTATCGCCGTTTGAAGGATCCTCATATCTAGCTTGAAATGCACATATAAGAGAAATAAGCTCCGCCCCTTGGCGGCCATGTTTTTTAACAGATCTAGATATTTGAACAACTTTGGTAGAGGGTTCCCAAAGGAGCATTTGTGCAAAATAATTTTCAAATCGGGCCAGTACTTTTGGACAAGAAGATTTTTGAAGTTTTAACAATTTACATATAAGGAAAATAATCTCCGCCCCCTGGCAGCCATGTTTTTCAACGGATCGGACATATTCGAACAATCTTGGTAGGGGGTACCCAAAGGAACATTTGTGCAAAAACATTTTTAAATAGAGCAAGTACTTTTGGACAAGAAGGTTTGTTAAGTTTTGGTCACTTTGGTTGCTGCCCTTTGCTGATGCTGCAGCAACTAAAGATCTACTTGGAAATAAATTCTTTGAACAATTTTGAAAGAGGACCACCTAAGGACCATATCTGTGAAGTTATTTTGAAATCTGTCCATTGGTTTAGTAAGAGAAGTCATTTGTAGGAAATTGTTAACAGACGGACAGACGACGATGAGTGATCACAAAAGCTCACCTTGCACTTCGTGCATAGGTAAGCTAAAAACAGTGTTAAACACGAAATAGTGAATCAATCAATCAATCAATTTAACTTTCATCTAAAGTGATTTTCCATTGACATTGACAAGAGGTTTTCGAAGTCTTCTGCTTAAGATGTATGTATGAAAACATTGCGGCAAAAGTAGATAGTGTTCAGCATAGACAACTTTTATTTTTGCCACAATTTCTTCAATACTGAATAGCCATCTGGTGATATGAGTCACTATGTGAATTCAAGTGAAACAGTCAATCACATTCAAATCAGACCAAGATACTTCTTTCTAGATGTAGGTCAAATTTTACTAAGATTGAATTAAAATATAACTTTTGTACATGTATATTTTTAAAACTTGTCTTCTTAAGATTGATTCACTTTCAAAATGATTCATAAACACACTTAGTAAGGTTACATTCACATCTAACTATAATCTTAAGAAAATCATGGATGATTATCATGAACATGTTGTGCTGATTACCATATATTTTAGTTTTTTTTGTGTTCATCACTTTTGCTTGTCTGTGATTGGTTGAAATATTTTGTTCATAACCTCATAAACAAAATTAATCTTGGATTCTTGGAAAAAGCGACCGAATACTAAGAAAGTGACGTCATAACGTTATTACTTTGGCGCCAAATTGGACACCTTTAAAAAATAGTACTAATGTTTGACGTGCTATATTATGGAAAATAATGTTGTTAAATACTATTATGTTTTATTACTCACTGTAATAGCCATATTAATGCTAAAATATAAGGAATGGAGAGCTTTTTTTCCGTGTTCATGGGGGTATGAACAAAAAACCCTGATCACACAGTCTATGAAACCGCTTCGCAATTTCATAGTGAGTGATCAGGTTTCTTTGTTCATACCCCCATGAACACGAAAAAAACGCTCTCCATTCCTTAATTGAAAACACATTTCAAGCTTACATCCTTTTACCTTTGGAAGACATTTTGGAAACATCTGCAGCAGATAAGTTTCGAAAACATAGTGTAAAAAGGAAAATATTTCATTTTGAACAATTCCTTCTTTTTCAACAATATTTCGAACTTGATTAACAAATTATAATATCATATTTTAGAGGTTTTGCATAACTAACTAACAATGGTCTTTTGCTTATTTAATGGATATATTAACCCTTTCCCATATACAACAAATATGCAGCAGAAGACTTTGTTAACATCTATAAATATTCAATGGAAAACACCATGAGCAATTTCTTCTTTTGACACAATGTTCTCAAGAGTCATCTGCTGGAGATGTGTCAAATTGCATTACTTATAAGAGAAAAGGGGTTAATTTGACACATGACTGGTTACTTATGATAAAGATAAGCTTACACATATGTTCATTTTGTTGTAACCCTTTCCATCATACAAATATTCTGTAGCAGACGATTTTGAACATATTTTGTCAAAAAATAGAAAATCCACATAATTGAATAGATAACCTATGACTAAAAGTGTAAATCATTGTGGCAAAAGGAGAAATTACACGTTTTGTGCAATTTCTTTTCTTGTCACTATGTTTTCAAAAAGAGGTCTGCTGCAGAGGTGTCAGAAAGTGTCTATTTGAGGGAAAGGGTTAACATATACATGTATCAATTTATATAAGTCTAAAACACAGTCTATGTTTTATCATGCTGTAGCTAACAGAGTCTTAAACACGGTCTATGTTTTTAAATGCTGTAGCTAACTGGTTGATCTTGGTTTACACAGCTTGCCGGAAGACTGGTCTATTTCATGCAAAGGTTTTACTGCTTTCGTAAAACAATTTGTTAAAGTCATATTTAATTGAAATTTCTATTTTTATACATTTTTTTCAAAACTTTTCTTCTGAAGATTTACTCAATTAAAAATGTGATCAATTTAGTTGCAAAGCTCTGGTCAAGGTAAACCAACCATTAAGGAATTTACAAAAAGTGTCACCTTAGATCAACCTACGCATGTCATCTAATCAAATCTGGATCTGCACTTTTAGTCAATAAAAGTTTTCATTTAATTTCTGAAAAATATTGATTATGTAACTAACATGAGCAGGGAGATCTTTATTAACTTTTGTTACAAAGACTTAAAGGTTGGTTTCCTTGTATTCCAACCCTTTGTAATTATTTATTTATTGGAATAATATTTCGACAAATATGGAATGATTAAATTCTCAAATGATGTTTTCCCTTGTAGATCAATTATTTTTCCCTTTATGTAATGTGAAATAGTTTCAGCATTTTTCCAACCAAGAAAAATCAGCAAAAAGATTAGCCTATAAATAACTTGAATACTGATCAGGTTTTATACAATTCCTGTCTCATAGCATGAGGTTGTACATACACTGTGAAATTTGAAAATAGTGTGGTAAAAAGATAAATTACTCATCAGTATCAGAAGATGTATATGATTCTGTATCAGAGTTGGATTCAACTTCTTCACTGGGTTCTTCATTGCTGGCCTCGTTATCTAGAAAGATGTTTTCAAACGGCAACTTTTGGCAATTACCACAATTGCATGATAGTTCACAGACATCACAGCAACTATGAACATTACCTGTCAGAGCAATCTGTGAAAGTTCCGATGTTGTAAGAAATAAAGACAATGCTTCTTGTCGACGACATTTCTTTGTAGTATAAACATGTTTAACATGTTCTGAGGCAGAACTTAGGTGACTTGACTTGAAAATCAATATAGCTACGGCCTTATGACCATTTCTTCCAACTCTTCCAACCTGTTGAAATAAGTCAACAATACTCTTTGGAATACCATACAATATAACTGAGTCACAATTTACAATATCTAGCCCCATCCCAAGTGCACTGGTCGCAATAATTATAAATTTTTGTTTTGGGTCACGAAAAATGGATCCAACTTTTTTTTTGGTAGCTTCAGTTGTTTCTGAATGGTACATCTCAATACACACATCACAATCAGTGTACTCATTTGTTAAATAATTATAAACATCGGATACTTCTTTAATTGAAGAACAGTATGATATGACTCTTCCTATTTGCTTTTTATACAAAGCTTTCACTAAACTATAGAAAGACTCTTCCAAATTTTTCATTTTTTTAACAACAAATTTAATGTTGGTTTTATTAGGCGATACTCTAATAACAAGTGCATTGTCCTTCATTTGTAATACCTTCATCACATGTTTGTAATCTTTTTTTAGGCATGTAGCACTCAATGCAAGAAGAGATGCATTTGGACATAATGTTCTAAGCTCCCCAATGTGGGAAAACCACTTTCTGAAGGCTGCTTTTCCCCTTTCATCTTCACCCCTGAAAGATAAATTTTGAAATGAATCATTTTGTTAAAATTTTGGTAAACAGCAAATTACTCACAATGATGAGAAAAAGGTTGAACTTAATGGTGCGATTTGAAGCCATAACACACTAGCTATTTTCCTTAACCCTTTCCCTCATACGACAATTTTTCAGCAGACGACTGTGAACATATATTGTCAAAAGATAGCTAATCTTTATAATTGAAGGGCTAACCTATGACTAAAAGATAAAAACATTGTTGCAAAAGGAGAAATTTCACATTTTGTGCAATTTCTTCTTTTGTCACTATATTTTGAAAAAAGCTGTCTGCTGCAGAAGCGTCATAAAGCTTGTATATGAGGGAAAGTATTATAGGTACCCTTGCATACACCTGTCCTTTTTAAAGGTACATGCAATATTTAAATGCTAACATACAGTTGAAAATATTATATTGAATAGAAAACATTCTAAAAATGAGTTGTTTTTAATCTTTTCCTTTTGAAACACTGTCTCCTGAATAGTTTTCTTAATTCCCAATCTTTTGTCAAAACTTCTACTATTTAACTCATCCCTCTAAAAATCTTGCACTTCAAACACCAATCTTCCACTTTGAGATCATGCAACTCCCCTTGAGGATAATAAAAGGTTAGAGAGTAAGTACACAAAATACCTTCCAAATAACTGACTGAGTTTTCACATAGGCAATTAGCCCATCTATGTAAGACATATAATACTTATTTTATTGACATAAGTCAAACTTTAGAAAGATAGTTGACAAGCTGGGGTTCAAACTCAAAACTCCTGTATTAACAAAGGTTATCCCTTCATTTTTAAATATGTTTTGCCAGTCTTCTTTGATGTTTGCAAAGTCATATACTGCAGATACATGTAGGTTGTATACATTTGGGAAAGGTTTAATACAGCTCGTACTCACCATTCAGTTACAGTGTGGAATTCATCAATCACCAGAAGGGATACATTGTACTGTTGGATAATCAATCTCCAATTCTTGTCCCCAACTAAAGTTTCAGGGGAAGCAAACATGTAATCAAAATCACCATTTTTTAATTGTTCATCAGTATCAACACTTTGACCTGAAATAAATGGAAAGTATTCAAGTAATTAGTAAAGCAGTATTTGAATGAGTTTTTATTGTATTAAACAGGATAAATATCAACATGAGAGACTTACTACATTCCACCTTGCTACAATCAACTTGCAATTAAATAATAAGAGAGCAATTGCATATATAACTCATGTGAATAAAAACAGGTTTATTTATATAAACTGATTGCGTAAATCGCTAATCTATCAATCTCCTCGGGCTTTATTTTACATGCAACAAACAGTTTGAGGGCTTGATGAAAGACGGTTGTAACTGCAAATTGTTCGAGATGTAGTTACAACCATTTGCATACATACAACCATTGAGTTGAAGGTACCGTAAAGATATTGTGTACACACACACACACAGCCACTATTGAATTTTTAAACCAACACTTCTCTATGTAGGATGTAAAAGCTTAACAGGTAAAAAGTTATTTCCTGTTGGGAATTTCTTTTATACTTGTGGTTATAGGTGATCGGGAAAAAGGGGGAAAAATGTCGCAAAGGCCATTTTCTTCTGAGCCATTGGCTCAACTCAAATGTTGAACGACAGTGTATAGGTGTCTGAAAGCATGTGTATGTTTGAAAGGGTTGGGTCTGTTCCCTTTGAAATAATCTACTCAAAATGTTGAAAAACTGTAGAAATAAAGGTATTATTACTGAAATCAAGTAGAAAACATTGTGGAAAAGGAGAAATTGATCCTTTTAAAAGCTGTCTGTTACAGATGAGACAAAATGTATCTATAGGTGGGTAAATGTTAACAGTAAAGTGTCTTGCCTGGTGTCCGCTTGTCTCTGTCATGTGTGTGTGGTCTTAAAAGACCGTCAGGGTATGTGTTGTTCTCTTCTTGTCCGTCACTCTTTGTCAGTCTGCACCCTAAGAGAACCGGTTTAGAACTGCCTAGTCATGTGGTGGGAGAGACGGGTTATCTCCCCTTATGGTCAGTGATGCATATCTATATAGTAGACTGGTACCATGTCCATAATCACTACACTCCCCCCGACTTTATTAATGAGGCTGAGGCTGCAGGATACTTGATACCATACATCTGTAGATCCAATGCAATCATGTGTCACTGATGGCAGGCTTGTCTATGTTCTCTTAGCACCGTCTTCAAGGTGCTCTTTCTCTTTCCTGGAGGTTGCTAGTATGTCTTTTACGTAGACATAATCCTCCAACAGATGATTCGCTCTGTTCGTTGTCCTAGATCGGGTACATCACCGGATCATAGACATTAATAACCTTTTCGCCAGGCTGGGCCTTGGCCCACACCAGGCTCTAGATCTCCTGGGTTCCATGGGAATATCAGCATGTCTTGATCGATGCTTGATCCGATATGCCTTAACATCGCTGCTGCGTTCAATCTTGTTCTGGCTTCACCATTCTCGCCGTTAGTTATTCTCCTTGACCAGTGTGCGTAAGCCCTGACTTTCTACCGTCGCGTTCTTCCTGGTTGGTATGGTTGTAACTGCTTTGGGTGTATATCAGTGTCTGTGCAGCTGTCACAAACACACGACAAAACCTGAGGAATCTTCAAAGCATCTCGAGCAGTTGTATGGCCATTTTATGTAACAGCGAGCTGTTGCTCCTGGTCTGATGTAACAACCAAGTAAGGCTTGGGTAATTAGTTCTTACCACGACAGGACGATTTCGCAAGTGTTGCTTATACTGCTTCAAGAACCAAACCACTGCTAGTATCTCCTTTCTGGTCTGGCAATAACTATTTTCTGTTCTTCTGTCAAAGCTTAGGTAATATATGCAATGACTCTAAGCTGGTTATTCTGTACTTCGTATAGTTTAGCCCCAATCATTTTGTCTGACAGTTGAATGTCTATCTTGAGTTCACCTGCATTAGCTGGGAGGGATAACTTGTTTTGATTGGTCGAAACTCTCCAAATTGCAGAATCCAGCTTCCTCTTTCTCACCCCAGCGAAATTGTTTTTGGCCCATCACCCTGTATAGGTTCTTCAATTTCATGGAAACCCTTGATAAACCTCTTGTGATGGCTTGCATATATCCCATGACATCGTCTAGATCCCTGGAACTCGTTGGCGTTGGCCACTTGTCGGGAATAGTTCTGGACAAGGCCAGGCTATTGTTGCTTAAAACCCAATTGAGGAATTCTACTTCTCGTTAGAACAGTAGACATCGTAGTGGGTTTAGCTTCAGTTCATGTCCTTGGAATCTGGTCAACATCTCGGCAATACACTGCAGATGACTGTTGAAGTATTTCCCAAGAACGGTAACTCAATCAAAGCACGCGAGCATTTTATTAACCTTTGCAAATACGGCAATCTGTGCATCTCATCTTTGGTTTCTGGCTCTGTGTAGCTAGCTCTGAAAACCATGCACTCTCTGCTACTTGGCTCCAGCTGTATTCTACCAATGGCAATGGAAACACATTGCTTGCTTATCTATTCACGATACAATGGTCGATGCTCCAGTGAATAGATCCATCAACTTTCCTGATCTTCACAGGCGAAAACCTCCATTCCATTATTTCTTCTGGCATTACACTTGGTCCAAATTGTACCATTCTCTCCCCATCCAAATTCTTTGGCACTTGACCTGCCTCCAAATCATTTGTTAACGTGCTAGCCCTTTCACTCCAGCATCTATGAGCTTGACAATCTCTCAGCAGCTGGTGAACTTTGACCCTTTCGTCATACTGTTGATGCCCAACTTCTCTTCCTTCTTTGTCTGGTAGGACTTCAGACACAGGATAGGCTCTTCCCACTTCCTTGCCTCTTTTCAGCAGCCAATATCGATCTGTTGTGGTGATCAATCACACAAATGATGGGCTCTGAATCCTCACCAAGGACAACTCTTGCAACACGTGACTTTAGGTCATCGACTGTCTATCACATCAGTTGGCATCTTCATTTTCATGCAACGTTTAACCATGACTATGGTATTGGGGGTCACATCTCTTCTCTTTGCAATGGTGACTCTGCTTACAAATGGATAATTTGCACCGTCGATGGTCATTCTCATTTTATGGCCACCAAGGGTCATCTGTATCTACCACTTGTACATATGCTCGACAGTATCATCTGTAATACTTTCTTGCGGATCTCGGCTTGCGTCCGAATCCATTGTTAGACCTTTGCTCTGTATCTGAAGGTTGGTCTAGTCCTTCAGCATGACTCAATGGCAATCTATCTTTCTTCAGGTCCAGTCATGCTATTCTGAAATGGCTGGACTTCCCACTACCATAACAAGCACCACTAACCTGTCTTTGGCGTAGCTTGATAAGCAAATCCTGTAGCTTGCCTAAGGATTGCTGCATCACCTTGCAATGTCCATGCATCTGTGTCTAGTATGCCTTGGCATAATTTGGTAGCCATCTCTTTGTCTGCATACCAGTCTGGCAAACCATTTAATGTTTTGGTTCACTGCTAATGACTTCTTGTAAACTTTCTGACCCCTCTGGGACTTCCAAACGTAGAGCTGTGGGTGTGATCAGGTTCAGGATTTACATCGGGCCAAATGTCTCGTCAGACATCGGCAACACCTACGGCCTGATATCATCAATCTCTCTCGTGAATATTACCCAATGGCAGTTTACTTGTTTACAAAAGTCACTATTTTGGTTTACTGCTAACGACTTCTTGTAACCTTTTGGACCCCTTTGGGACTTCCAAACGTAGAGCTGTGGGAGTGATCAGGTTCTGGATTTACATTCGCCCTAAATGTTTTGTCAGACATCGGAAACACCAACGGCACTGCATCATCAACCTCTCTCGTGAACTTTTCCCAATGGCTGTCTTCTCATTTACAATAGTCACATCCCCCACAAGGCAAGTCTTCTATGCGTTCACAGGCTCTACATTTAACTCCAAGAGCCGGCATCCTTGATAGAGCATCTGCATTCCCGTATTTCGCACCAGCTCGATATGTCATGGTCCAAGTTGTACCATTCTCTCCCCATCCATATCTTTGACAACTCCTCCATACATCTTGCTAACTGGCCTTGGGGTTCTATAAATCGCAGTAACCAAGTGAGACTGGAATGATCTTTGACCATATTTTATTATCAAAATAACATTAAGTGTTCACAAACATACATATTTGTACATAGTTTAACATTTATATAGAGGCAAAAGGGTCTGGCCACAAGTTCTCTCAACTTAGGAAAGGCCATTTCATGTTAACAGTCTGTGTCAGAATGTTTATTTGCACCTGGGGCTATAAGTATTTGTTTGTTCAATGTATTTCTTCATGCATAGATTGTTAATCTTTAACTTGAAATCATTTTACCCTCATCTTGATTGTTTTAAAAAATCATTTGCTTATTCGTTTTTTGCAAAGAGGACACACATGTGACAGCCAAAATAACATGGAATGAATTTCTTATAACCAATATTGTTCAATATTCTTCACAGGCAAAATAAATGAAGAGATGATAAAAAATAAAATGAATGTCACAAAAATAGTTGCACTTTACCTTTGTAAATCGCCTTTAAATCTGTTGATAATCTGATCCGATGAACTTGATCTTCCATCAATGACACCAATGGGCAACAAACGATTATTTTCCCATATGACTGATGCTCAAGGGTTTTCGCAAAAATAATGCTCTGGTATGGTAAAGATTTTCCATATCCTGTTGGCAAAACTGCAATGCAATCTTTCCCGAACCAAATACTTTCAAAAATCTTCTTTTGTGCGGGTTTAAACTGCTGTACTTTGAATTGTTGTAAAACATTCGAGATCGTTTCTATAGAGGCAGCCATTTTGAAAGCGGAACCGAGCGTTCGTTGTATAGTGCGATTTCATTGGGCAAAAAACGAGCACCGGCTCATAATTATTTAAATGTATTGGGTCAATTTGAGACGACCCAATATGACCTGTAGTCAGATCCAATATACGTACGTACGCGGTAGAAGTTTTTTGGTCTGATTTTAATGAGATTGTGAATGCACGTACCATGACCTGAAGCGTGTGACCTGGTCGTTTGATTCATTTTTTTTAGTTTCCTTTCATAAATTTATTATTTGGAGTATAAAGTGTGTGTTTGTGTTTGTAGAAGTGGTTTTGCAGATGGTTCTAATATAGTGTGTTACAGTTTAACTTTGTATCAATTGTGTTTCATGACGATTCATGACGATTCAATATGTGATTTAAAAGGATATTTTGAAGTGACTGATCCGTTGAACTGTTGTTGATTGGTATGTTAATCTATTTTGCTTTACTTAGATATTTTTAGAGCTTCTATTAGATTGGTTGGATCAGTTAATTTGCAAGACAAAGTTTTATGAGATTCAAAAGCAAAAGAAGATATTTAAAGATGTGACAATTGTATAAAACATAATTACATTTTAACTATAAAAAAAAATCTGAAAAAAAAGAAAAAAGTGCTAACATTTTAATTATAATACATTTTCAGGAGTTGTCAACTTTATTTATAACGTATACAAATGGTGAGCTTAATGGGCAACTGTCCATTAGTTTAAGCTGCAGTTATTTGAAACAGATGTGCATTGTGTTTGATGTCAACATAGTTTTCAAATGACAACTTTGTAGCTCTGGGGAAAGTGCTGACCGAGAAAAACTTGCACATTTGTGCATGCATTTTTTGTTCTGCATTATTCCCTACAATTGTTTACATGTATTTTTATGTTTTATAAAGTTAAACCTGTCAATATCGATACCTAGTAAATACATTTCATGAAAGGTAATACAATAACCATTTTACTATTGTTAACTTAGAAAGACAACATTTGCATACCTTGGTTTGCATAATTTTAAGCTGGAGCTGGGAAGTGTGCAGACCAGGACAAGGCTACACATTTGTGCATGTCAGTATTGTTCTGCATCAATCCCTACTCACTTTGTACATAGTTCTTAAAAGATAAGTGATTACATATATATGTAGAAAAATATTAATTTCTGCTCTATTCATAGATACACAACATTTGTGTCTCTTTCATGGTTTGTATACTTTTAAACCATACCTGGGAGAGGTACTGACCAAGACAAACCTGCATATGTGTCCATGTCAGTATTGTTCTGCATCATTCCCTACAATTCTGCTGCATGTGTATTGTTTAAAGGTAAGCCAATACATATATAGAAGCACAAAAAGAACATTTATGAAAAGCAGTTATTTATAATTTAACACTTTTACTGCATGACAGCAAGTCAGTATCATGTTAGCATATTTCTTTAAACCTATTATAGTAAAATATATTCTTGAGTAAGTTTAAACAGGGTAATGTGTCGTTATACTTATTATTTTCAACCTATCTTTTAACTTCCATAGTTGATTTGAGTCATTTGTGTTAAATATTTCTTTTCATTTAAGTATATCTTTTCAAGTTCTGAGTATAGCATGTTGTGTGGAGTACTTTTTCTTAGTTTCACTATTTTCTTAATGAATCATGTATGCATTCATTTAATCAGTTCCAGCTGAGACTCACTGAGTCGATTCTTTTGGGCACCAACAACATTCGTTTTGGAGGTCTTATAAGGATTTAAAACATAAAATTCCTCATTATCTGGAAAGCTGCAGTCATAAAATGTAGGCATGGTACCTTTGTTACATCCTGTATCGATGTGTAAACAAACCCACGAACATTCGTCAGCGATACGGTGACGTATTATGATGACTTGCGACACTACATTAGTCATTCACGCAAATAATACCATTACACACAGGTGTGCCTTAACATTGGCCTAGCATGCCGATCAGCTGGTTGAATGCTAGTTGAATTATTAAACAATGTCCGATATTGCACTTAAAATCGTCACTTGTCTATTTCACATGAACATTATCGTTAAATACCTTATGCATTTTCTGTTGCATTTCACGTCATTCAAGATAAATGTGTAACGTCATCACATGTCGTTCAGACATTTTATTTCATATGATAATTATGTGATTTCATTATCGATAATATTTAAATCTTCATGATTTGTATTTCGTATTTCTCCTTTAAACCTTTTAAATGCCAAAGGCAATTGAAGGGTTTTGTAAACAATGCAGATTCAGATGAGACAGTTCATAACGAGCTTTCTCTCCGGAAATCTGCAGTGATTTTCATTTAGACATTTCATTTTACTAACTTTCCTGTTAGACAAAAACTAGAGTTGTCCTATTTTCACTAAGGAATAGTCTAGTTTGTGAAATTCGGCAATAAAAACATTAAAGTTATAACACTAGATGATAACAGTATACAACAAGAGCTGTCCGTAAGACAGCGCGCTCGACTGTTTAGTGCTTGACAAAAAAAAGAAAATTGCAGTAATAGGCAAAACATAAAACCTTGTCAGAGTTATCGTCTACAGATAGGGGTCATGATGGTAAACAAGCATTCGAAGATTCACAACAATATCCTAAAGGGTTAAGTCAATAATTGGATTTTACCCAGATTCAATTCATTTTCTAGGTCGAAAAAAGGACATAAATATGCCAAAAACCTTCGGAAGATGAAAATCACTTCATTCTGAATGCAGCCTTTATCATGATTTACGAATGTAATGTATTACCTGTTACGTTAACGATCCAAGTATGTTTAAATTGATTTCACTTTTCAGGTTGGAAAATCATGAAATCATTAAAAACTTAGGGCTAGAAGATATATATCACTCGTTTGATATAAGAAATACGATCATGTATTGGCAAGGATTCATGTATAATCCAAAAATACTATAACAACCCATTTCAGTAATATATTCGTAAAACTTTCGTTAATCAATATAATTGTTGTCAATATCTATCCACTTATTGAAAGACTAAGACATACATTTATATGTTAATCCTCGAATGTATGGTCAACTTAAAAAGAAACAGTGCAGAAGCACTAACAGTGGTTTTCAAATGGTTGATGTTCTTGTGAACAGATTATTGATTGTTTGTTTGTTATTCACTTTCATTTGTGTTTGTATCTTAAGTATACATTTATAAATAAATTGGTACAGATCGCTTTGCTTTTCGAGTCGGTAAAGATTTCTGTGACAATGAAACCGGATTTTATTGTGCGTGTTCCAAACAAATTATTGTTCATTGTATTTGTTTACAAAATGTTTAATGAAGTTGCAAACATCAATAACTATCTCCTTATAAATGTAGCAAACTAATTTATATATTGATTCTGATATTCAATAACATTGTCAATCCATCATGAGTATATTCAAATAATGATATTCAAAATTTACAGCAGAACACATTTAAACAGAGGCTTGGTGTGTTCACTTATACTTCCAATATGATGAAGTAGTGCTGAACAAACTGGGTCCAGTTACTTATCCAAACAAATCTTCTTCAATAACAAAATAATGATAAATAGATAAATGAATGCATGAATAATAAGCCATTTCCGATGATTTTATCTGTATTTGAAATGCGCTACTTATAAATAGTCTACATGTATGTGGGAAGGTAGCCATAAATATACCTAGGTGAATGATGTACGTAGAGAATGTGAGCCGTCCCGCAAGAAAAACCATCATTGTGGACTCTGCGTAAAGTATCGACCCGGATTAGCCTAAGCATGCTACGCAGGCTAACCCGGTAAGAAACTGTTTGCCTCCTGTGAATTTTCTGTTTCAGGATTCATTACTCTATACCTCTACGCCCCCTGAGACGACGGAATGTGTCGGCCCGGATCACTCTGCGCGGACTGCACAGACTGGTCTGGTTCGATACATTACGCAGAGGTCATTATGTTTGTTTTCTCGCGGGATAAATCAAGGTCACTTTGTGCTTACGCGCAGTTTGATCTGATATACTGTATTCGCTGAACGGGAGTCAAACTAAAAATGCATTAATAGGCACGAATGGACCATTCTTAAAGTTGCACAACAAGAACAAATCATTCCATTCTATGAAGAGTGCATAGTTGACAATGTTTATAGAAAATGTTTGATTGCATATATTCTGTGATATAGTCTTTTTTTTTGACAAAATGATATGTAAGAACAGACTTCGTATTGTGTATTTATATAAATTGAATAAGTTTGCCTATAAATAATGACATGTATTGTGTTGTGTGGAATTGTTTTGGTTATTAAGCGTACTTTGTTTTGTTTTTAAATATGTTTTACGCCGTTTTTAACAATAGTTAAATAATATCAAGGCGTTTCCTGGTTAAGTTATGTGTACTCCATATACTATTTATCCTGATTTATCAGTCGTAAAACTATACCCGCAATCATGAGCGACCAGGGCGGGAAGCCATTACTACCATTGTTTGAGTAGTTTCTTCGATTTGACCGAGGATCGAACCCTGGTGTTCCAGCTCCCAAGGCGCGGTCTCATCAGGAAAACATGGGAACCGGTGTATTTATTACTTTATATGTACTGAGTTGGCATTTTCTTTTTTGAACTTTATGAATCACAACACGCGTCTTTATGAATTCAAATAAAGTCAAGACATTTTGGTTTTGATTGATTTGGGTTTATCGCCGTTTTCAACAATTGTTTAGTCATATTACGGCGGCAAGGTCAACTTCTCATGTCGCTTTCTCAAACCAGTACTCCACACAACATGCTTTCCAAGCAAGAGGTGGAAGACGGTTGCCGTTTATCGCAGGGACTTTTGTCAAACATCGGAAAGAATGTCGGCCGAGCTTGGGCTCGAACTCATAACCCCTGTATTGATAGCCCGTGTAGCTACAGACTAGTAGTTATGGCTGCAATCATTTAACGCATAGGGCTATCGGGGAAGCATTATGACTGACTTGCTTTTTTCAGGATAACTGGACAAGTATTACTGTTGAAAGAGGCGTAAAACACCAAATAATCAATAGTTACAGACACAGCTAGTTTGGCCTCTGGCACACATACGTATATATTATTTACATATCTTTAACTTGAATCGTATATATATTGACGTCTCTCAAGAGCCGTTCTATAGAGATGCTACAATTTAATTGTTAACTACTTCCCACATACAACTATTCTGAAGCAGACGACTTTGGAAACATCTATACAAAATATCAATTATATTATTGAATAAATTTGAAAACATTGTACCTTTACGGTAGAAATTGCTTATATTTTGTTCAATAGGTCGTCTTTTGCAAAGGTGTCAGAATGAGTCTAACTGTAGGATAGGGTTAAAACCTTCTCCTGAATTGAGTTTTTCGGCTGCAATGTTTTTATATACTGACGAGTGTCGATACATGCAATGTGTCGATGTGGACGCGGGCTAATCCGGGCCGACACATTCCGTCTCAGGGGAATAGATAACAGTGTCTGTCCGGGTTAGCCTGCGTGACATGCGTAGGCTGATCCTAGTCGATGCTTTAAGCAATGTTGGTTTTCTCTTTGGACGGCTCAATTTTTATCCCAGTACAAATTCTGACATGCATACAGTTAAGTCCTACATGATGCCAAATCAATCACATTGATTTATACCGAGCCGATAATACATTGGTTGATTTACTCATGTGAGACCTCCTCATATGTGCAAGAACGGACGAGAGAGATCACTGAACATTTCATTCTGCTTTTAGTAATAAACAATGCTGATCGTTCATCCAAATATTAGATGAATTACTTAAACTGTTAATCTGGTTTGAGCCATAAACAATGTTGGTCGTTCATAAAAGAAAACATGTATTAAATGAATAACTTAAATTCTCATTCTGTTCTGAGTTGAGCAGCGATAGCTAGTAGGTCTGGTTTGATCTATCATTCTGGTTCTAAACTCGCCTCCTGAACATCACAGCCATCTCTTTCATCGATAGGTATCCCATCATATTAACGTTGAACATCGACCTCTCATCGTCAGTTCCTGGCCGCATGTACATTCCTGTGGGGTTAACATCAGTGCATCGTGCGAACCACCAACCTCCATCGCCATTTACAATGGAACATTGCACGTCATCAGACACATCTCGATCAATATCCTTAGCACTAAATCCACGTCCCCGAGAGGCATTCAACATTCGAAGCCCATCGAAGCCATCTGAATATATATATATGCAATACAATGTTAACAATGTTAACAAGAGCTTTCGAGGGACAGCGCGCTCGACTTTTTTGTGCTTGCCAATAAAACAAAACTTTTTGGGGTGGTACAGAAAACATCTAAACCAAGCACTTTATCATATTATTTATATGCAAAGTACTTTATAAGTCGAAAAAGGGTCATACTTCTTACAAAAACCTTTACTGAATTATTCACTCTTGGCTTTTGGTCGAGGTAATGATGGTCAAAAGATTTGTGTAACTGTTTAAGCTATAGCTCTAATTATTTTGAAAATTTGATTTGGTATGAATAACTGAACCGAAATTCTAAATCGAATAAAGGCCATAATTCTTTAAAGAGACATTGACAGAGTTATGTTCTCTTGTTTGTTGATGAAGGTAATGATGGTAAAAAGTATTGTAAGTGTACAGGCTATGTCTTTTATGGTTTTGAAAAAAATCGGGGTGGTACGAAAAACTTAACCAAAATTCTTAGTCGAAAAAGGGCCGTAATTCTTACAAAACCATGAACAGAGTTATGTACTTTTTCTGTTGGTGGTGGTAACGATGGTGAAAAGGTGTTGTAAAATTCAAAGCAATAACATTGGGTGGTACGAATAATTTAACCAAAATTCTAAGTCGAAAAAGGGCCATAATTCTTACAAAACCCTTAACAGAGTTATCTACTCTTGTCTGTTGATGGAGGTAATGATGGTGAATAAATGTTGTGAGTTTCAAATCAATATCTGTAATCGTTTTGAAAAAAAGAGAATTTGTACAACAAAAATTAACCAAAGTGTGACGCCAACGCCTACGCAGACGCCGACACCAGCGCTGGCGTCAAGGCGAGCAGTATAGCTAGCAAGGTCTTCGAAACGTCGAGCTAACAACGGATATACAGGTACATGTAATTAGTTTGAAGATGATTCATATCGATTCATATTACTTATAATACTACAGTTTATAATGCAACTTCAACCCGTACAACTAATACAAATAAACAAATACTACTACCACTTCTACTTCTTCTACATCTACTTCTACAAAAACTTATACTACTTTGTATACAACAACTACTACTACTACTACTACTACTACTTTTACTACTACTACTTCAATAACTACTACTACGACTGCTACTACAACTACTACAGCAACTATTTCTTCCATTTATACTAACAATTCCACTTCATCTGAAGTTGCTAATGAAGCTGCTACTTATATTGTTGCACATTGTTCAACTTGTGCTACTAATATATATACTAATACTGTAAATACTGCTACTACTATTGATACTACTTCCACTATATATACTACTATCATTGCTACTACTACGAATATTGATACTAGTAGAACAACTATTTATATGGCAAATACTATTTCTACTACTGCTACTTCTACGTCTACTGCTACTACTACTACTTGTAATACTACAACTTAAAATGCAAATACTACATTTTTGTACTGGAACTCTTCCGCTTTTTACTCCTGCTCAAACAAAGGTATGTATGGAAACGGTTCTAACTACTCATGTTTTAGAAGTGATTCCGTTTAGGGAAGCGGCCTATATTCTTTCTTTATTTCATTTCAATCATATATAATGCTTTTTTAGTTACGATACGACCATTTGTATTTGAAAATTATGTTTATGGTGCGCGAGTCTTTGGCACGAATTTTACGGAAGCCATTCAGCAATTTCTGATATGCCTCTCAAACTCAATTTCAAATTAAAGAACGACTTTATTGAATTCATTCGTAATCCAAAGTTTATCTGATCGTGTTGGCAAAAGAAGTGGACTGCATTGCGATAAACGGAAAGGTCAGTAGTAGAACTCTTAGTGAATGCAATAGACTGTTATTTGAGTGGGTATAAGTGTCAATCAATTACCAGATAATCTCGTTTGTCCATAACACTGTCGTAATGAAGGTTATCAATATAAGAATTGAGACATAACAAAAACTGAGTGTAAAGCTATGAGAATCGCTGATCAGATCATATGCGGTAAAGATAATTAAGTAGGAAAGCATTATATTTACAGTAAGTGCACTCATTCAAAGAGCCAATATGTAGAGTGTAGTTTGGTCCTAGACCGACGGAAAAGTCTGACCATTCTTCGTACGCTTCTGTATCAGGAAAAAAACCTCCCGGTCCACCCAAGGTTAACATATGTAAATCGGACAAGCTGTTGGCAGTCATCTCGTGCATGTATTGCAAACCTATGAATAAACAATTAAACTATTGTTTGTTGTTGTAAAGCAAAACCTATATTATCAAAACGAAAATATAGTGTTTTTTTGTAACCCATGAAGAAAGACTAAAATTAGAGTTAGTCTATGAAAAACAATTAAACAAGGTGTGTTGCTGTAACGTAAGACTATACAAAAATATAAAAAAACAGTATCATCGGAATATTCTAGATTTACTAGATTTCTAGACATTATTGTTTATGTTAACGAATTCCAAACGTTTTCCCTTGCAGGTGCAATAATCTATGTTATAGTAAATTTTGAAATGTGTCGTTTTTACGTTCTCAAACACTTCGGACATTTAGAAATATAACAATTAATATACTATATTCACGTTTTGGTTCATAGCACAACTAGTGTCCATTATGATGGATACTAGGAACATTGGCAATTATAATGTACGACTAGAATTGAATCGTCGGCAAAATTGATAACAAACGAACCCATCATGTTTTAACTAACTTTTGGTAGCATTCTGGTTCTTCATTGTGATTAAAAGGTCCGCTTAAAAATCACTGTTTGTTCAGTAAAAACGAACTTGGAACACATATCATATTTTAGTCGTTGACAAATATCACCCCGGAGAATGATACAATACTCGGACGATCTGTCTTTTAAAGATGTATTTGCTTATTCATCCTAGTGTTTGTTTAAATCCTTCTCGATTGTGTTGGTAATGTATTAGTCAGATAGACTTGTTTAAAACATGAACACAATTCATTAATAAGGATTTTATATGCAAATATGTGTAGCGAATATACATGCAGCGATGCCATATAACACGTCAGAAAATACGTACATATATGCACATCTTTCGCTATGAATAGACATGAAGAACCAGATTGGTAAACTATATGCCTATCAGCTGGTTTGAAATGCTGTAGATAGGAAATAGTTAAATGTTCTGGCTTGTCATATGACATGTTTGACACAATGGTTCTATGTAATATACTGATACAACTCGACTTCGTACAATTGAGGTAAACATTCATACAGATTGAAGGTTAACATCTGAAATGTCGAGCTAATAGTGACGTTGTGTTCATGACGGGCACCAGTGCTAAACTCATTTCAGGTCATACTCTATCGGAATCAGTACGGCGCCTAGTGGAGTTTTTGTGACAAATGGTAATGTTTTGGCAAGTAAGGTCATGGTAAACGAAAGTCCCTGATTTCCCCAAAAAATTCAGATATCTGAAATAATTAATTAAATAACCACATGGTTTCACTTTGAAAAACATGATGAATCGATAGTAAAAATGCATGATATTTTTTGTGACAGGAAATGTCAATGTATTAACTGAATCAATCTCTGATTTCTGAAATATTTTGTCCAGAGTCCATCCAACTATATCAAAAAGTAATTACATTAGTGCTTCATTCTTAACGGTGACTAACTAGGGTCAGTTGATCCCTCACTTCATTCCTCTTCCAACTATGTGTTTATGTATCGCAAGGAAGGTTGGCTTGGAATAATGTTGTGTGAAGCTATGGTGCGAGAAAGTCAGGAATTTGAGGTGAAATAGTCGTCGTGGTAAAACTGAAAAAAATCTGTTGAAAACGTCGTTAAGCTCAAACCAGTTAATTTATAAAAATGCCCCATACCTAGCCAATGTTCACCTGTCTTGTCTCCAAACCCAGATTCGTATTCTGTAAACGTACGGTTGAATTGCACCTCTCCGTTAAATCGGTTCACCATAACCTGGCGAATATTGTCGTAGCCTTAGTAATATATCCGTACTAGTCACAAGTTACAAGTTTGATTTGATAATAAGGCCATCTCCCCCATAATGCAACGTAGACTATTTATATATATATATATATATTATGGTATCTTGCAACATTGTCATGTCTACCTCTTGTTATTCGCTATATACACCAAAAGTCGTCTGTATAGCATAGTCGCTCCTTTCAATGAAAGCCTAAATATCTACTACCATGCAATTTAAACAAAATGACATTTCAGCTAGTGCCTGTGCGTGCAAAGTGACCATTACATTTATTATATTGGTAACAACTTGCACGTACATGCGTGTGTTTATGTTAACACACAAGTCTATTTAGATAAACATTGAAATTGAAATTTGGTAACTATCCTCTTTTATCAGTTTAATATTTATATTATAATCCAAGTAATCGTGTATATTTGTGAGTGTGTGTGTGTGTGCGACCGAGAGATTGCGCAAATGTGTGAATGTGTCATGTGCATGCAATTTATGTATTAATACTAATGTTGTATGATGAAACACTATGTATAGTTTAAGTCAATAAAATATATCTATCTACCTATCTATATATGATTTAAAACGAAGAAATATATAGTTAACAAGAAAACAGACACTACATTGGTTTTAAACGTGCCAACCGGTTTCGTTTATTCTACTCACCGAGGCAACGCTAATAATATATATATGTGTGTGTGTGTGATATGCCTAGTCAGTTAATTTAAACAATTTTTTGTCAAATAAATAGTAAGTTGCTTAAATTAAATCGAATTTGCATTGCTAAATACAGAAAATAGACTTTCAAGGCCTGGTTGAACATTATGTCATTTTAATAGGTAGTGTTTTATGACAAAAGCAAATTGATCACAAATATAAAAGGCATGGAATTCATCTTCTAGAATCATGAAATGTGTTCGCGTAAAACAGTAAACACAGACTCTGTCATCTCTAGTAATGTTAAAATGACCTCCAAATTATTCAATGTTCAGTTTATGACTTGAACATCTGAAGCATGCTTATGCACGTTCATTAGGTGCAATATCAAATTATGAATACCTTGCAATATTGAGTAAAAACTGGAAGTTTTGATAAAAGTTACATGTACTAGAGCTACTGATATCACCATGCCATATCTAGACTGAGGTGAATATGAATAAGTATCAAATACATATAATGACTAAAGTTGATATGAATAAGTATGGAATGCATCTAATGAAAGAAGTTGATATGACTTAGTATCGAATTAAACCTAATGACTGAAGTTTATATGAATAAGTATCGAATTAAACCTAATGACTGAAGTTTATATGAATAAGTTTCGAATTAAACATAACGACTGAATTTGATATTCATAAATATTGAATTAAACCTAATGGCTGAAGTCGGATCATATGAATAAGTATCTAATTAAACCTAATCATTGAAATTTAAATGAATAATTATCTAATTAAACCTTGTAAGAGAGACAACCATGCATAACTATATTTATTTAAACAAATATAGTTATGAAAATCTATCGAATTTAACCATAAAATGGACATCGAACTAAACCTTATAGCAGATGAGAACATGAAGGTCAATCGAGTACAACCTAGTTGACATTAATTCTTACCGTCCAGCCACCTTCTTGCTTTGACATGATGCAGTAAACATCTACTTTCGTCCCAATCCAGGTGATGATTGGGTAAACACCATCTTCAGCGGTTTTGTCTCGGGTTAGAACATCTAGACAATCTCTTGATGGAACAATCACTGCGGACATACGTTGAATGAAATAATGGATGCCACAGAAAACGAAAGAGAGAGACAGAGAGAGAGAACCAAACACAGAGAGAGGCAGATGGAGAAAAGCGAGAGACACAAAGAAAGAGACAGACACAGACACAGAAATTGCGAGAGAAAGTGAGAAACAACAGACAGACAAACACATAGAGAGACAGAGGCAGAGACAGGGATGACAACATAAATTGCGAGAGAAAGTGAGAGACAACAGACACAAAGACATACAGACACACAGAGAGACAGAGGCAGAGACGGGGATGACAATAGAAAAAGATATGTAGAGAGAAAGGGAGTGGGAAAGAGAGAGAGAGAGACCGAGAGAGAGAGAGAGACGAGAGAGAGAGAGAGAGACGACGAGAGAGAGAGAGTCAGCGCGATATAGATATCGCAAAACAGTCAACGAGCGACAAAGAGAAAGAGAGAGACAGATAGAGAGAGACATAGATACAGAGCGAGAGGAGAGAGAGAGACCAGATAGTATATAGTATAGTATAGTAGATAGAGAGAGAGAGGACGAGAGAAGAGACACGGAGAGAGAGAGAACGAGAGAGAGAGATAGAGAGGGAGAGAGTAGAGCCGAGGCGGAGAGTGTGGCACAGAGAGTGACAGCGACCGAGAGACTGAAACAGAGAGCGAGAGTGAGAGAGAGAGAGAGAGAGAGAGAGAGAAATACATTGAACTAACCGTTCCAACATCTTTGTTCAACAGAGACGGCTGGTATTTTATCACTCGTGTTTCTACAGCCAATGCAATGCCCCACTAGTTACGTTGTAACTGAAACTCACACATCCTTTCCGCATTGTTACACGCTGAGGCACAGAATAACTCTGTAGGGTCGCACAGTTCACCAAACAAGACATCGATACTCGCGCAAAGACAATCAGTCGTTGTTGCTTGTTGCTCATATTCGGATAATACTCAGAACTGAGTGGACACACCGCCGTGACTGTAAGCAAAATAGCGAACCTCATGTTCCACAGGTACTTCTATCAGTAGCATAATTGAAAGTTTGATGTCAGAACTGCTTTGGATAACGTCTAGACTGTACTGTCGACCTTTGTATTGTATTATCCCCTGCAATAAAGGATAATTATGTTTTACTATCTTAGTAAAAATGAGAGCCGAATTCATTGCAAACGATGTCGATCTAGATCATAAATATATTTATCTTTGGGTTCGACTTCATATCTGCCCCTGTGGCTGGGGACACTCAATAAGAATGACAACCACAGTCTGACCCTTGCTTGAACCGTAAGAACCGGCTAAATGAAAGTCAAGTGAAAGGATATATTTATATACTCACACGTAAAGGAAAGTGTGCACTTTTAAATTGGGGCATAACTTTTTTCGTTACAAAGTTTAGATATACGGATTTATCATCATGAGTGAAGAAAATAACCCTTCACACATTGCACCCATTTACCCAATATTTGGGATTTGCTTTGTCGGATAGCAAGGACAAACCATGTTATCAACAATATCAATGACTTGTCTGCAGCCTTAATTCACGAATGGAACGCCATTACAACGTCAGGTCCATGCGATCTAGAATACTTGCGTTGATCCGTAGACGAGGAGGCCACAACAGATACTGTTAAATTGTCACGTAACTTGACAATATCCGAAGACAAAAAAAGCAGTTACAAAACATTGCAAATTGCAACTTTTACTTTTCACCCCTACGTTATTCACACGTAAAACAATGTTCTGATAATTATCAAATTTCAATTAAAAGTAAAACATCGTATAGCCAATACATTTTTGCACATATTGATAACAAATTTGCCTCTATTTTGCTTCTATAAGTATAAGAAAATTCCCTCTAACCAAGTGCACACTTTCTTTTTCGTGTGAGTATATAGTGAGAGAGGGAAAGAGAGAGAGAGAGAGAGAGAAAGAGAGAGAGAGAGAGAGAGAGAGAGAGAGAGAGAGAGAGAGAGAGAGAGAGAGAGAGGCGGAGACATATATAGGGAGACATAGGGAGAGACACAGAGAGAGAAAGACAAAATGAGAGAGAGCGACAGGGCAGAGACAGAGACAGACAGATAGAAAATCAGACAGACAGAGATAGAGTGAGAGAGAAAAAAACACACATTGAAACAGATATACAGAGAGATTTCGATGTAATCTATTCTCAAATAACACATACCAAATTATCAGTTAAACCGTCTCAATCCGGATAGCCGTCAGAAGTGAAAACAAAGCTAAAGTATCTCTGCTGTTTCTTCGTCCTCAATTTAACCATGTCCTCCATCATACAACAAATATGCAGTAAACGACTTTAGAATCATCTTGACAAAATATGAAAAAAACTCTTGAAATGACAGTATGATTATTGAATGCAGTTGAACAATTTTTGGTAAAAGGAGAAATTGTTCATTATGAGAAATGTGTTTCTCCTTTTGTAACATTGTTTTCAAAAGTCGTCTGCTGTAAAGCCGTCTGTCTGTTGGTAAGGGTTTAACTTGCTAATTTGTTTCCACATTGTTGGCTCCACTCAATAAATGATAAGTTATTTCTTTTTTAAATTAGAAGTGTCTTATTTGATTGAGAAATTAACAACCTGTCTGAAACTCTATTTAGAACGACAGTTTAACTTTTTAGCTATTTAACCCTTCCCCACATACAGCAAATCTGTAGCAAACAACTTTGCAAACATCCGAACAAAAACATGGAAAATCCCCATTAATGAAGGTATAATTACTAAAATAAGTTGAAAAACATTGTGGTAAAAGGAAAATTTGATCGTTTGACCCAATTTCTTCTTTTGCCACATGGTTTTCAAAAGCCGTCTTCTGCAAAGGCGTCAGAAAGTGTTTATATGAGGGAAAAGGTTAACGAAAAGCAAATTGCAAATATGAACAAAATGCAAGGTATTATTGAAAGGGAATTGAAAACATTGTGACACATGGAGAATTTGGTTCCTTATGAGCAATTTCTTAGTTTCTCCCCAAGTGTTCCAATGTTGCCTGCATTAAGAATCAACACAATGTTTTATGAACAGGAAAACGATTTAACTCTTTCCGTCATACAACAAATCTGCAGCAGAAGACTTTTTAAAATAAATAAAGCCAAAAATGAAAGAAATCTCTGTAATTGCTGCTTTTATTATTATTGCAAAGGTCTTGTAAAGATCGTTGTAAAAGTAGAAATTGCCCAATGTTGCTGAGGTGTAAACATTTGTCTCTAAGTGAAAAGGGTTTAGCATATAAATAGCAAAACCTCTGTATAAAGGTTTAATTGTTTTGCCCTCGCTAGATGGTGTGTCCTGAAGAGGTTGCTCTTGAGTAAATTTGTCAGCACTTGCAATGGCAATTTGATTGATTATTAATTGCTTGCAAAAGAACGATTTCCATTTCTGACAAAAAATAAGACTCTCCACTTGAACACGTGTCTTAACTATAATCCGTATAAAACCCCGCCCTGGCGTCTGAAATAATCAGGACAATAAGCTTAAAATGCACAAGTACATGTAGATCTGCTTAAGTATAAAACAAAGACAAGTTGGTTCAGGGCTAAATCTCTATGACAAATAATAATGCGCCAAGCGTCAATTCTCTTCCACCAATTAGCTAAAAACAATGTGCAAAAGTAGTTAGTTGCTATGAAAGAGTGCTGTGTGGATAACTGGTTGAGATATGCTTGTTACGAAGGAGTGCTGTGGGGATAACTGGTTGAGATATCCTTGTTACGAAGGAGTTCTGTGTGGATAACTGGTTGAGATATCCTTGTTACGAAGGAGTGCTGTGTGGATAACTGGTTGAGATATCCTTGTTACGAAGGAGTGCTGTGTGGATAACTGATTGAGATATGCTTGTTACGAAGGAGTGCTGTGTGGATAACTGGTTGAGATATGCTTGTTACGAAGGCGTTCTGTGTGGATAACTGGTTGAGATATCCTTGCTACGAAGGAGTGCTGTGTGGATAACTGGTTGAGATATCCTTGCTACGAAGGAGTGCTGTGTGGATAACTGATTGAGATATGCTTGTTACGAAGGAGTGCTGTGTGGATAACTGGTTGAGATATCCTTGCTATAAAAGAATGCTGTGCGGATGACTGGTGTGAGATACCCTTGCTACGAAGAAGTGCTGTGCGGACTACTGGTGTGAGATATCCTTGCTACGAAGAAGTGCTGTGCGGACTACTGGTGTGAGACATATAGATGCTATGTAGGAGTGATGTGGAGATTACTGGTATGAGATATCCTTGCTATGAAGGAGCGATGTCGGATTAATGGTGTGAGATATTTTTCCTACGAAGGAGTGCTTTGTGGATTACTGGTGTGAGATATCCTTGCTATGAAGGGGTGCTGTGTGGATTATTTGTGTGAGATATCCTTGCTATGAAGGAGTACTGTGCGGATTACTGGTGTGTAATATCCTTGCTATTAAAGAGAGTGATGCGGATTATTGGTGTGAGATATCCTTTCTACGAAGAAGTACTGTGCATATTACTGGTGTGAGGTATCCTTGCTATGAAGGAGTGCCGTGTGGATTATTTGTGTGAGATAACCTTGCTATGAACGAGTACTGTGCGGATTACTGGTGTGATATATCCTTGCTATGAAGAAGTACTGTGAAGATTACTGGTGTGAGATATCCTTGAACCACATTGGTAGGTGAAGTCTATCAATAAATAAATTACGAGAAGACCAACATTGCATGCCGCGCAGGCTAACCCGGAAAGATACTTTTCGCCTCCTGAGTCATTAGTCTTTACCTCTATCCCTCTGAGACGGAATGTGTAGGCCCGGACTCGCCTGCGGGGACTTCGCAGGCTGATCTAGGTCGATACATTAATCAGACTCCATAATGTTCTTTTTCTCACGGAACGACTCAAATGGAAGGTACAATGTAGGACGTGTATATCTCAAAACCATAAACATGATGGTGTCTTTTGTACGCATTAAATCAGGGTTGATAATTACACGAAATTCCATGGAAAATGAATTACAAGTCTTAAAGTTGTTTAGCCTTAACCACATACAACCATTGTGCAGTCAACAACTCAAAACATATATTAGCAAGCATGGGAAAAGTCTCCATATCTGAAAGTAAATTTTTTGAATGCAGTTAAAAACATAGTACAAGTTCAAAAACAGCTCTTTAAGTAATTTCTCATTAAGCCACATTCTTTTCAAACGGCTGCAGCGACCTAGGAGAGCATTTGTTTGTGGGGAATGGTTAAACTGCATTTATTTATTTTTCAATAAACCGCAGATATTGAAACCTTTCTATGGTCTACGAATTAGTTCAAGCAAGCGTTAAACCGGAAAATGTTGGGCCATGTTTCGTATTTAATAACTTGAATAGCGTGATGTCCATTCGAGAACATTATTTAAGGTTGTATCTTCATGTCGGTATTATATACGTTCCAAGTCAAAGCAAAACATGTATCCATTGGCAAGTTGAATATCGTTGTAATTGCTGGTACTCGACGGTACAACGTATAGCTGAGTACCTTTGTCCTCACGGAGGGAAGCTACAAAACCGGTTTTGTATACGCACGGGATGTATGTGCGATAGCTATTTATAGCTTGGGCGTTTCGAGAACTCACTTCTAGCGAGACAATCGACAGAGGCAGTCGCATTTCTAAGATTTAAAATTAGATATTTCTTGGTTATATAACATGTTAGAATTTTGAAATGGAAATTATATCATTTTTTATATTATTTGATAAGGGAATAATGTATTTATATTTATTTCTGTTTGGAAATCTTTGTTAGATAGTATTCCTATTTCAGGTATGATTAATAAGTTAAAAGAGAAAACTTAAGTTCAATACATATGAGTATACTCATACATTATTAAATGATAGCTTAAGGATTAATACTGCAAATGAGGTTCGACATTTCATGGTATGACATTTGACAAATGGACACAGGTTTCCAGAGTTTTTTACTATTAGTTTTATCTCTGGTTGTTCCTGGGCGAGTCAGCCATACGCAGTAACTAATGTCTGAGTACCGGTACAAACATGTATTTCTTTTACATTTCTGTAATGTATTTATTACAAACATATGCCTGTTATATATATGTACATTGTATATATGTGTGTCGACTGCCAATACATGTGTCTCCCTGTACGCACAACATAGAGTAGTGTTGTTGTTTTGTTTTGAGCGAACTAAGTAAGGACTATCCAATACTATGCCCATTCGTATAATTTACAATTTGAAGGTGCATATATGAGCGGCGCCATACGCTAATTAATTCCGAAAAATGTACATGCTTTTTAAAATCAACCACTGAAAGTGCTAATACATATTTTATGAACCAATTACAGTAAGTCAGATTGCAGTCTTGACTGAACACTTTGGTGACATTGTGTTAACCTAGAGCCGAGCCCCGGTATCTCAGTCGGTAGCGACGCGGGCTGTACTTCAAGGGATTGTGAGTTCTAAACCTAGCTCCGTCGTTTGACAAAAGTCATTGTAACAAGCGTCATTCGTCTTTCACCATTGGGCTAACAGTCTATGTGGAAAAGCAGCCAGTTTATTGGAAAGATTGTGGATTACGGGTGTGAGAAAGCAAGAAAAACATGATGAACTGGCCGCCGTGATATGACTAAAAACTTGTTGAAAACGACGGTAAACCCCAATCAATCTGTTAACCTAGAGCTGTCTACAATCATCATACCATGAAACGTCATTTATCGAGACGCGTTGAAATCAGACATAAGACATGGGTTATAATTCGAAAACTACTTTTAATTCATAGCGGGAAACATTTTGTGAAAAAGACAACGTTCTTGTTTGGATTAATTTGTCTATGACATGAGCCGTCCCGCGAGAAAACCAAGATTAACTATGTTCATATTCAACCGCGATATGTTGCAAAGCCTTTTAAAGTCGTTCGTGCATCTTATCTTCATTGGACCCGATCCCTAAACTCTACGATGTTCACCGTGACCATGGTAATGAAAAAACAAACAGTTAATGGAAAATGGACAAATAATTTCAACTCTCAAAAAAATGGATTCAATATTGTACAAAACATATCCTACCAATTGTCTAGTCGGTGTATTTGTTCTATGATATGATTTTAACAATTACCCTCTTACAGACCTTTTCTAATGCTTTTTTTTTCAGCCGACGACATCAAAACACATTGTGACAAAAGTAGCAATTTATTAAAACAAACAATTTCTCCTTTTGGCACAACATGATCAGCTTTGTCCATTAATCATACCTTCATTTTATTTTCTATGTTTTGCCAAGATCTATTCAAAGTCGTCGGTTGCACAGTCGATGCATGCGGGAAAAGCAGAATCATTTGTTGATAAACGCGAGCGGATAAAGCTCGTGCTTTAATCTTTCAATCATTAACAGTAGAAATGGTTTCCCTCCTTGGCATTCAGGGTAGCCGGGACAGCATTTCGACTGATATGCCTGTACCAGGATAAGGATTCGAACTCCCGTACAGCCATTCATTATTTCCGAGTGTTATGCGGAGTACTGATGTTATGCGAATCACCCACGAAACAAAAGTTAGGTGAACTGGCCGCCGTGATTTAACACAGAAACCTTTGAAAACAGCGTGAAACACAAATAAATAAATCAGCAGAATGGGCCTATTCGACAAAAGAGTGTAAACCCTTCTAGGTTTATGAATAATTTAAGTTGTCTTCGTTAATTCTCCACCCTCTTATTTAGCAAGTCTCGTCTGGAATTGTTGGCTGCTCTTCGTAAACAGCGCTGGTCATACCAAAGACTGTAAGAATGGTAGAAATGGCTGCCTTCCTTTGCGCTCAGAGTTACAGGGTGACCATTACAGAATAAATGGACCAGTAGTACTGATAACCTACCCAGGAAACGCCGTGATATTACTGAAAACATGTTGAAAACGGCGCCAATTACAAAACAATCAAACAATCGATCGTAAACAGCGCAACTCACATGATTACACATTTTATGACGTTATATCTTACGTTTCTGGTGCATGACATTTACTCTTTTTTTTAGTGGTGAAACACATTGCAAGGTGGACGGAATATTTCTAAATAATGGCTCATCAGTTGAAACTAACAGTTTTTCAGACTTAGAGAACGCAAGAAGAAACGTCCCCAGTGCATTCAGGAGACATATCGGGTGTAATTGTGCCAAGGAAGTGTGAACAATTTTTCCAAAAGACTTGACTGGAGACATAGCAATTGTCAAGACGGATTTATGGCATGATCTGTTCTGTGTGGTCTGAACACAATTAAAAATTGTTTTTACGAGTGATAAAGGATGTGACATTTATCGAAAATGACTCTGAACAAGGCACATTGAATGTCAGGATCACTGCGATGCTTTAAAGGAATCCAACCTGCGGCAAAACATTATTCATGTAAGTTAAAAACATCTTGCAAAACAGTTAAATCTAAAGAATTCAAAAATGCATAATTAATTTCAATTTGAAAGCATCAGTGGCGGCATATCATATACAAGGGGCACGAAGGGCAGACAAGCCGTAATAACACCACCGCTGATACTCCGGATGAATATTATAAGCGTGTAATTTCTATCCCATTCTTGGATCATCTACTCTAATAACTCCTCCAGCGATTTACCCCCACTTCAGCAGTGGGCTGCCACGACATTAGTATGTCCCACCAAGTTGATATACATGTAGCACTTAACCACGAGTCGCTAGACTTTATCATGGAAGACCTGCCCTCGCACGAAAATCGAGTGTTTATGAATAAATGGGATGATGTATCACCCTTATCTTTCCGACCAGTCCGCCATTGGCGACTTGATTAAATAATGTGATCCGAAGATGTATCCGAACGTCCCCACATTTGTCGGGCAGCAATCACATTTTCGATGTTAAATTGCACGTTCGAAAGAAGTATACTCTTGGTCTTGTGAAGTCCGACTGAAGATCATCAATGGCCAAAAAATGCTTACATGACTGTGCCTTATATCTGCATATAGAGATATGGATATCAAGATTGATGTTTTCAAAAGCATATTTATGAATTAAAAATGAAGGCTACCTAGTATCACTTATACCCTAGTCACAATTAGCTTGCGAGTAGTTTGCGGCGGTTTCTATGCATAGAAGGGTTTACACTATTGGCAGCTGCTTGGTCATTTTGGAGCATCGGGCTGGAATCGAGTAACTTTTTACTCGGACTTAATTCTGGTGCGGCATTTTGCATAAAAAAAATCGGTTGATGTCTCGCGCATGTCCGAACGGGCTATCGCACACATCGGGCGAGCTCCGCGCCAACTGTTTAACACCCCAGATAATCCATATATTGGCCAGTCTCTGAGACGCCGACGGTCCCTGCCCGGCATCCAGCCGACTTGGCGACGCCCAGTCAAACATCGGCCAAGGCCAGGCTGGCGTCTGACCGATCACCCACTATGGCTCGCAGGTTATACAGTCCAGAGCATTGCATCATCGATCAGATTATCAAACTTCAAACCTGGTCCGGTCAGGCATCGCACACATCGGGTGGCCCAGAGAACACAGACACTCCATTTATCGAACAGGCGCCTCCCAGATGCCTCTCAGATGCAAGCCAGGCCTCGGCCAAAGCCAGATTGGCGTTCGGCATAACACCCACTGTGGCCTGCAGGGTATCAAAGCCGGCTCACCAAATCTTTCATCAGATTTTCTATTCGCGCTCTACACAGAAGGTAACACGTTTACAAACAGTTTATTACACACGGTTCAGAGTAACAGTACTACAAGATGCCCACTGAAAAGAAGTGTAAATAGAAGTCAAAACCCACAAGGGAGGGAGTGGGAGGGTGGTAGTGAAGTGAGTAACACCATGCCTCTTTTCTACAGCCACCGATGCACCAAGAACCAGGTTGTAGCGATAGCTTGCAAAAGCACACGCGATGCAGGTACCCGCAAGCGCTGTGGAAGTATCACCGGCATTCTCTTATTTGTCTTCCTGTTTCTTCGTTTCGTAGAATGCTCTTAGAGAAAGGTTAAAGTGTTTGAAGAAGGTCAGAGGAGCGCATCTATATATACCTCACCTAGATTGACAAACGGCCGCCAGATCGCGCCCGTTGATCGCTGGGCACTCAACAGGCACACTACAGATACCCGTATAGCCGCCGTATGGCCTGTAATAATTGGCCGACACCCTGCACTATACCGAATATACCAATAACATTTTTTGGTCATAGCAGGGTGCGTGGCACTTTTAATTGTCACTGTGACCACCCTATCCCGCGATGTTTAGCCGACCTCTAAAAAGGCTCTTCACGCCGTCCGATGCCTTAAAATCACACCCGCCGCCCGGCATACGCTTTTAACTGTGACTTAGATATTATCATGAGCAACTTAGTCTGTCGCACGTGTCGCACGTTATTTATTTACAAAATGCTTAATCAGTTCATTATACGTGTTTTGAATAAAGAAATTATTTACATTCCATATAATCCATCTTCAACTTCTTCGGAAAAGATTAACCGTTCTTGTACAAAACTTTGTATTATGTAAACTGTTAACGTGTATTGGCTATAAGTATGTCATATTCATTGTCAAATAAATATGTGTTATATATTTAAGATGTTAGAAATAATTGTTGAATGAGCGGTTGAAATGAACAAACCGTTACAAACCAAACAATATCACATCAATCAGTGAAACAGAATATTTCCAAATGGGCTGGTGAACAAAACACTCAGCATTATTGTGCCCTACCAGTAAGTAAATACTGGATATGCCACTGAGCATTATGAGAAGAAGTATAATTAGATATTGTCAACTATTTGACCTTTTATTATTTGTCAACTATTTGCCACAAACAAACGGACATAAACGAAGACCGACTTCAAGGGTCTCTAGAAGAGAGAACCAATAATAGAGTTGAAAATCATTGTGGCCAATGGAGAAATTTCTTATTATGATTAATTTCTCCTTTCGCCATAATGATCAAAAGTCGTTTGCAAAAGTCGTCTGCTTCATATGCGTCGGAATACGTCTGTAGGTGGGAAAGGGTTAAGAGGAGAACGTTTGTGTCGTGTAGTAACCCCTAGTTAGACTGAAAATGGGTATTTACATATAGGTATGATCTAAATCTCTGCACCATTATTATATAATAATGCTTTCAAAAATCAGTTGCTGTAAGACCAATTGTCATATTCATAAGATAAACACAAATGTAAGTGGTGTGTTAAATTTAACAGAAATCATTTTTTATCTAAATATATTCTTCTGTATCAGTTATTATAATAATAATCATTTGTCACTTAACGTGTTGATTTAAAATGGCTCTCTTTTCCGAACACAAATGGGGAGTTTTCCCCCTTTCAAAAAAACATAGAAGCAACTCTGCCCAAATATACACAATGAAAAATGCTGTGCATAGAAATACCAAAATTTACCGGAATCCTCAAAATCCCCCATATATCTACTGAATCAGAATTTAGTCAAGATTAGGTTTTTCCGCAAAAATTGCGCAATAACTCGTTGCATCCCCAGAACATGGAGCGTGATGTTAAATAGATAAGTTTAAAGTAATTAGTTTAAAGAAATGATCCAGTTAAGACTTCATAGAGGTACAAACTGATCTAAATCAAAACTGAAAAACTGGTCGCAGAGCCCAAAGCTTGGCTTTCTAATAAAACTAATATGCATGTATATTGTTTTCAATTCTGGTCTATTTGTTATATATTAGACGATTTAAAAGGAAATACTAGAAATAGTTATATGTTTGTAATGCCATTCTTAAATTTATCATTTTCTTTTCTTTAAAGAGACTCTTATTTACAATATTTTTCATGTATGAAAAAAGCAGTCAATGATATCTGTATAAAGTTTTATTTTAAAACTGAGAATGGATTACGAACATCCCATACACACATTGAATAACAGTTATTATTGCGATTACTTGAGAGGAAATTCATAGAGGCAGTTAGTGATATACCCCTTGGTCATTGGTACCTGTATATGCAATAACGATATCATGCATCTTTGACTGTGGGGTAATATTCTTTCCTGCATACACAATTGGATTGAAAGCAACCTGTGCAATCATGGAATCACAGGTGTTATGGCGAAAATGGGAGAGGAAGTTCATATATAATAAGCAGTTAGTGATATACCCTTTGGTCATTGGTGCCTGTCGAAACAATGAAAATTGCATGCATATTTGACTGTGGGATAATATCTTTTTGCATCAACATCAAACAAGGGAATAGATGGGGAAACATCCATACAATGATGTAATTACAGCTGTTATGACGATGACAGGAGAGAAAATTCAGCTGGTTACATACAATACTAATGGATTAATGGAAGGTAATGATTATGAACGGATAAGTATATCACAATCATATAAAGCTTGTATTATCTAATTAAATGTAGTAAAACAATTCGGTTCTTTGATTGCTCAGTTTGTGCTTTTTATGATCACATTTTGTCATATGTCCTTTGGTCACACGCCATCAACAATTGCCTTGTAAACACTCTAAAGGCAACATTTTACAACATCCGATATGAATGAAAGTTTATCAGAAATTCATCTCTATCAAATCTTGGCCATGTTATAAACTGCGTCCTTTGAGGTAAAAAACTAGGTCACAATGTCAATTAGAAGGAACTGTTTGTAAACACTCTGGAGGCCTTATTTTAAACTTAAACATGATGAAATATTTTCAGAATGACTGTTCTGATAATATCTAGACTAAGTTTAAATATATCCGGTAATAAACTAGGTTATTTGGCAAAATTGAAGGAATATCTTGCTTACACATTTGTTTACCAAGCTTACAGAATTTGTATTGTCTTCTTCAAAATGAAAATCCATTAGTTAATAAAAGTATAGCCTTTTATATTCCAAAGCTTTTTGCAGAAATTTGATTGTGAATATATCTACATTGTAAGTTGAATGTAATATAATATGTATGTATTGTGGGCCGGAGGCCTAATTACGCAAAAAAACTATTGTATTTAATTATACTAGCGACTGCATTATCTGCTCCAGTAGCTTGTCAAACTGTCAGAATGTTTGTCTTGATGATATCTAGGCTAAGGTTGAAATCTGGTCATGTGAGGTCAAAAACTAGGTCACAAGTTCCAATTGAAGAAATATCTTTGATGCTACATTTTTATCTTTAGCATTTTGAAACTTTGTCAGAATAATTGTCTTGATGTTATCTTGGAGTATTCTAGGCCAAGTTAAAATGAATGTTATGTCGGGTCATAAACTAGGTCACTACACCTATCTAAAGGAAATTCTTGTTACACTGTCTAAACACCACACTTTTCCTTCAGCATCTTGAAAATTTGTCAGAATGTTTGTCTAGGCAATACATAGACCAAGTAAAAATAAGTCATGGTGGGTCAAAAACCAGTTCACTAGACCAAATTGAAGGAACACCTTGTAAACACTCAGAAATTTTAAATGCTTTATTTTTAATGTTTTTTCAGAAGTGGTATTTTTGTGAAATCTAGGCTTAATTCGAATATAAATCATGTTGGATAAAAAAAAAGAGGTCACTAGGAAACATTTGAGAACAATCTTGTAAACACTTTTCACCTCGATATATGCTTCAGCATCTTGAAACTTTGACAGCCTATTTGTACTGGTGATATCTAGGCCAAGTTCATATATGGTTTATGTCGGTTCAAACATAAGGTCAGTATTCCAAATGAAAGTACAATCTTGTCAACACTCTGAAAGCTGTTCTTTTAATATTAGCATTTTGAAACTTTGGTAGAATGGATGTTTTGAACATTGCTATAACCCAGTCAGAATCTAAGTCACTAGGCTAAATTATAGGAAACATTTGTTAACACTATTATTATTTTTTTTACCCTACTGTAATATTTTGAATATGTGTATGTTCATGTGATGAAGTGAATGTTTAAATTGTTGATGATTTGACTTTGCACCAAAAGATAAAGTAGGGATATCATAGTGTACTAAAACGGTCCCGGTTCCGGCAGCTTGTAACATATTGCTTAAGCATTGTAGTCACATACCTACAGCTTAGACCCATTATAGGCGCCGTGCTCATGATCGGAGAGCAGGATAATTTTGTCATGACGAATTTTGAAATGGTTGCATTTAAAATAGCGTGCAGGATTACTTTGTTATGATAAATTGAAAATTATTAAATTTAAATAGCGAGCAGGATAACTTTGTTATGACGAATTTTGAAAGAGATCAATTTAAAATAGGGAGCAAGTTTACTTTGTAACGACGAATTTTGAAATGATTGCATTTAAAATATCGAGAAGGATTACTTTTTCATGACGAATTTGAAATGATTGCATTTAAAATAGCGAGCAAGTTTACTTTTTTATGACGAATTCTGAAATGGTTGCATTTAAAATAGCGAGCAGGATTACTTTGTTATACGAATTGAAAATTATTAAATTTAAAATCGCATGTAGGATTACTTTGCTATGATGATTTGGAAATGATTAAATTTAAAATAGCGAGCAGGATTACTTTGTTATGACGAATTTGGAAATGGACGAATTTAAAATGGCGAGCAGGATTACTTTGTTATGACGAATTTGGAAATAGATGAATTTAAAATAGCGAGCAGGATTACTTTGTTATGACGAATTTTGAAATGATTGCATTTAAAATATCGAGCAGAATAACTTTGTTATGACGAATTTTGAAATGATTGCATTTGAAATAGCGAATAGGATTACTTTGTTATGAGGAATTTTGAAATGGATGAATTGAAAATTGCGAGCAGGATTTCTTTGCCATGACAAATTTTGAAATTTTGATATTTGTTACTTCGAACTCCTAGAGCATTTCTGTCAATGATTCCATCTGAATAATGCAATCGTTGGTACAAACCTTGCGACCACTCCACGTTCAGTGTAGCAGTGCATTACCCCCGCAGTATGTAAGGGTTCTTTTCAGATTGATACCGCTACCTTTCATTGAACGCAGGTCAGATGTGTAAATATGCTGATGTACATACAAGCCACAGGTCAATGAATGTGAAACATTATAGTGGGCGTGATATTATTTTGAAACTAGCTGGCCGTCTGTGAAAGAGGAAACGCTAGCAAGAAAAATATTCCGTACACTAACACTTTACCATATACGACATAATCTGAAGTAGACGACTTTGTAAACATGTAGCCAAAATATCAAAAACCCTCTATGAAATGAAATAATGATGATGGGATGATTAATTGGTAACGCGAAATAGGAACATTAGGTTATTGCGACTAGCCAATAGCCTGATCACCTCGCGTCTCTTCATAGTCTGACCAGGAAAGTTATCGCTTGCAATCGCATGGCACAATCCTTCTAGAAGCATCTGGGAAATTTCCCATAGAAGAGACTATATGCTATTTATAGTATAAGGAAGTTGAAACTTACATATTCTGATTTAGATATAGGACTAGGTAAAGTATAACATAACAATAACTAAAATTTTGATTTTTAAGAATTTTATTTAACTGTGCTAAGGAGAGTTCGAAGAAAAGCATGCGTCGCCGCTATATCAGTAAATTAACCCTTTCCTACATATAGACGCCTCTGCAGCAGTCGACCTTTGAAGTATTTGTAGCAACAGGAGAAATTGCTCATAATAAGTAAATTCTCCATTTACTACAATGATTTAAACTCTATCAAATACTACTACTATCATTTATAGAGATATTCTATATTTTGGACTTCAAATTCGTCTGCTGCAGATTGTTTGTATGTGGAAAAGGGTTAAAGTACGGCTGACTGAAGACAGTGAGTGATACACATGTTTACCCTTCAAAGGCAGGCAACACAACTATCTAAATAAAGTATAAAATACAAAACAAACATCTCATGATATATCTTCCCGGGAAGCGCACACTGCATTTTATTGCATTTGTGTACTTATGTGCGAGATCTGATTTTTTCAAAGTGTTTTCAAAGGATTATTTGATTTAGGGTATAACTGAATAATTGTATGATTGTAAATTATTCATCTAAAGTAAATGTTCGTGTCTATATGTGTTCGTCTATGGTAAAAGGTTGTTTTTAGTGAACATATTTACACTGTTTAAATATTTCTTTTTCTAACTTGTTAAAAGCGTGTGTATATGATGATGAAACTGATCAGATGTGCAGGATGAAATGAACCTACTTTATTAAAATTGCGCATGTGATTCTTTCCCAAATGGACGAGCTCATATCATAATATTGTTTATGGTGATGTATAATCCCAACGAATCGGGTATGATTGTCTTGTATATATTGTGTTGCTCTTATATGTATATATATGTAGATAAGCAAATGCCACGTTAATAAACAATGATATTATCTGGTATGTAGATGTATAATACATGAGCAGGCAAGGATTTAAGAATATCCTGCAACAATGTAAACATTTAACCTTTGAAATTGACTGTGTGTCGATAGTGTAGAAATGAGTAAAATAACAGTAATAGTCTAATATGGCAGGGTCCTGAACGTAAATTCATAAAATACACGTGATAACAACGTGAGTTCTCTTAATGGTATCACCAAGGTAACGCGTTAAACATCCGTGTCAGGGTTTGTGAACTCACACTGTCGACTCATGCCCTCTCATCTGGAGTATAACTATCATAACATAGTGTTATACATGCCAATGTATTTTACATGTCCAGGGTTCAAGAATACTTGACTCGTAACACAGCATAAAAAACCAGCATCACCTGAGCAATAAAAGGGAATTGGTCAGATATTTGCTACAGTTGATTGCATAACGTTGTGATAGTCACAACCAATAAAGAAGTTACGTTTTAAAGCACATCAATAATAACTAACTTACCCCCTCTGTGCCATTGCTTTATTGCAGTTTTGGTCAACAATTTAAATTCCCTACTAGAATTCCGTAATTGACTGTATTTCGATAACATAGAAATGAGTAAATTACATTAATGGGATAATATACAATGACGGGGTTCCGAACGTGAATCTATGAAATAAACATGATTACAACCCGAGTTATTTTAATGACCATTGATTCATGTATGATTCATTGACCACGAACACGTGCATACATGTACATCTATCGGGCAAATATACTCATATAGAGGTCTAGATAGAGAGCAGTAAACTTGCCTTGCTTCCACGATAGCTCAATGTATTATCTAAGTCGACATAGGGCCATAGTACTGAAAAAAAAACTTCACAGATGTGTGTACTCTTGTATGTTGATGGAGGTAATGATGGTTAATAAATATTGTAATTGTAAAAGCTATATCTGCAATGAAAAGAAAAAGAAATGGGGTGGTACTAAAATCTTAACCAAAATACTAAGTCGAAAAAGGGCCATAATTCTTGCAATAACCTTGACATAGATATGTACTCTTGTCTGTTGGTGGAGGTTATGATTGTGAACAAGGGTTGTAAGTTTCAAAGCAATATCTCTAATGGTTTTAAAAACAAGTGTTATGATACAAAAAACTAAGCCAAGGTGTGACACCATGCCGGCGCCGACGCAGTAGGATATCTTGCCTATTCTTCGAAAAGTCGGGCTAAAAAGGTCATAGGACGTAACTTTGTATGTTGCTACGTTGAAAAAAAGACGTCTCACAAATCATCTCGCGAAATATCATTAGGCATGCATCGAAATACAATACAGAACAACGTAACGCTACTGTAACGTAACTGTCCATTTATAGTTCTTACTTCATGAGTTAATTGATAAAACATGCAATGCGTTACTGCAATTTTACAAACGTATTAACAATAAGGATTATTAAATAAAAAAATGCATGTACATTCACAAAAACTCTACTACTTATGATAATATAAGAAAATAACAAATTATAAAAAAATCAATATATTTCTATGAGTTTGCAATGTAAATTGGCCTACAATGTAGCTGATGTCATTTGCAACCGAAATCTTAGCAATTCCAATATTTCAATATTACTACAATTGAAAACCGAGAGGTCTCGATTATTAATGAGTTGGTGTTTAACGCCGTTTTCAAGAACTGTTCAGTCATATCACGACGGCCAACTAAGGGCTAGTTATCTATCACGCGTTTGATAAAATAAATACAATTATTGTTTAGCAAGGATTTCTGTGTATTTCTAAAATATTATAAAACGTTAAAACCCATTCAATAATACATTCGCAAAGCTTTCGTTAATCACATTATCGTATGTTGTCAATATCTATCCATTTATTCCAAATACTTGGAAATACATGTCTGTGTTACTCTTCGAATGTATGGCCAACTTAATATGAAACAATGCAGGTGCACTAACAGTGGTTTCCAAATGGTTGATCTTCTTGTGAGCAGATTATTTATTGTGTATTCGTTAGTCACTTTCATTTGTGTTTGTATGATAAATGTATAAATAAATTGGTACAGATCGCTTTGCTTTTCGTTTCGGTAAAGCGTTTAGTGACAATAATACCGGATTTAATTGTGTGTGTTGCAACCAAATGATTGTTAATTTTATTTGTTTAAAAATATCTTAATGAAGTTGCTAACATCAATACGTGTCTCCATATAAATGTCGCATACTATATATATTGATTCTAATAGTTAAAAACATTGTCAATCCATCATGAGTATATTCAAATAAATATGTTCAAAGTTTATAAATATGGTAGGAATGGTTTCCCTTCTTTAGCGCTTAGAGCTGAGGGTTAGCCTTATGACTGACTGGCGTGTATCAGGATGAATGGACCAGTAATACTGTGATAAAACTGAAAAAAATGTTGAAAGTGGCGTAAAGCACAACAATTCAATCAATCAATAGCTACCGACAGAGCTACGTAGGGCTCCGGCACACATAGGTCTTATTTATTCATTCATGTATTCATTCATTCATTTGTACATTCATATGTTCGTTTGTTCCTCCGTTCGTTAATTCATTCATTCATTCACTCATTCGCTCATTTTATTTTGTTAAGTTTGTTTACTTCAATGTTTATTTGAGATACTGTATGATGGGTTTTCTTTACCTTTCGTTGCTGTAAAGAACTCCAGTCATGCAACCTTTTATGTGTAAGATACTTTGCATTACTATGTTATGTTTTGCAACTGTTTTAGTCTTTTCCAGAAAGGGCGTAAATCGCTACTGCGAAACGAAACCTTTTATGAAACACGCACCCATTTAACAGTGAACAAAATATTATTGTATATAGTATAAGAATGATTAGGTTCATGCAATCGAATTCGGGCACGCAATTGGTATGTATCTTGTCCTCTTTGTACTAGAAAACAAGCTAACGACATGAGCGACTCAGTGCTGTGTATTTATGTAAATATACAGGGTGTTTCATAATATCTGTTACCATTTTGGTGATTTATATTTCTCTAACAAGGTACAACAAGCTTAAATAAACGTAACAATGTGATAGCAGACAGAGTAAAGTTTGATTTGATATATGATATCAGCAGATTATCTTAAACACATGCCTTTATAAGGGTTTTCTCAATATGTCAGTTTTACAACAATGATGACGTTTTTTGTTGAAACGGCGTCTAGACGTTTCTTGAAGTTACAAATCACTGATTTGCAGGTGTCCGTTGAAATATTTCTTATTTTTCGCTTGATGGATATTTTCAAATCTTCTAAAGATGCTGGTGCGGGGCTGTACACCCTGTCTTTGAGATATCCACAGCGGAAAAAGTCCGGCGGACTTAGATTGGGAGAGTGAGGGGACCATACTGTGTCTGTCCTGTAAGAAATACAGTTTGTACCGAACCTTCTCTCAAGCCACGAAGGTACCTCCCTGGAAGTGTGCGGAGTAGCACAATCTTGCTGAAACCAGAGTGTGTTAAGGTCCATACCCTTTATCCTTAATGCTGCCACAAACTTCTTTTTTAGGAGATCTAAATATCGACTACTGTTCTACTGTTAATTGTCTCTACCTCACCATCCTCATCCTCAACGAAAAATGGACCAATAATGCCAGAAGAAGTTAATGCTGCCCATGCAGTTACTTTCTCAGAGGGCAAAGATCTTTCCGTGTAAATATTTGGTTTTCTTCTGTACCCCAGAAACGACAGTTATGTTTGTTTACTTGCACATTTAAGTAGAAATGCGCTTCATCTGAAAACCAAGTATTGTCTGCTATATCCGGTCGTTCTTCCATCTACGTGGCGAACGCAAGCCGAAAGTCAATATCAGAAGGTTTCAAGTGTTGCATAATAGAAATAGTGTACGGTTTTAATTTCAAATCGAATCTCAGGATCCTGTAGACACTAGTTGCATTTGCATTGTTGGTAATGTCACCTTACACTCGACGTACAGACATTTGTGGAGTTTCTTCAATAACAGTTCTCAGTTGTTCGATACTCTCTTAAGTCCTGACTGATTTTGGCCGGCCGGCATTGCTATGGCGTCGATCAATAACTGATCCTGACTGCTCAAACCTTTTGACATTTATGTGCACTTGCATCTTACTGAGTTTCTCATTATCGGGGTACAATTTCTGCATCGATCTGATCACTGTAACTGGTGAATAACTCTTATAATACGGTTTAACAACTTCTGTGCACTGCTCTGTGGACAGCACCATCTTTAAATAACGACTTGTTTGGATGACGTCATGACATCAACATTTTCCCGTACTTTCTACACCACACACAACTTTCTTCTGACTACTTCAAAATGACATATGACATGACTGCATTATTCATTATATGTATCTTTTATAACAGTTTTTAATGTTAACAGATATTATGAAACGCCCTGTATGTGTTTGTTAGGTGGAACAGTGAAATGTACTCACTGTGTAAATATATTTTTTCTTCTTAACAGTGACATATAGACCCATGGGGGCCGGGTGGTTTCCCATTATTATATTTGTTATACGTTTGTTTTGCTATACGCATATCACTATAATAAAAAAAATTACTTACTTACTTACGTATATATTATTTCTCTTCAGAGACGTTCTTTAGGGATGCTACTATTTAATGGTTAACTCTTTCCCAAATACAACTTATCTGAAGCAGACGACGTTGGAAACATCTAGACAAACACATCAATAATATGTATGGAATATATTTGCAATCATTGCAGTAAAATTAGAAATTGCTCCTAGTGAGCGATTTCTCCTTTTGTCACAATGTTTGTCTGATGCATAGGCGTCAGAAAGGGTCTAACAGTAGTATAGGTTTAACACTTTCACCTGAATTGACTTTTGCTGCTTTAATGTTTGTATATACTGGCGAGTGTCGATCAATGCAATGTGTCGATAAGAACGTTAGTAAGACAATTATCATGACATGATCCGTCCCACGAGAAAACCAACATTGTGTAATGTATCGACCCAAATCAGCCTGTGCAGTCCGCGCAGGCTAATCCGGAGTCGACACGTTCCATCTCTGGGGATGGAGGTATAAAGTAATGATTACTGAAACATAAAATCCCCAGGAGGCGATCAGTGTCTGTCCGCGTTAGCATCCGTGAATGCTAAGGCTGATCTGGGTCGATGCTTAATGCAGAGTCCACAATAGTCTACAATGTTGGTTTTCTCGTATGACGGCTTATTTATCCCAGTGAAAATTCTGAAACGCATTCAATTCAGTCCTACATTATGTCGACCGTTAACTAAAATACATGTATTAGATGAATAACTTAAATTCTCAATATGTTGTGAGTCCAACAGCGATACCTGAGTCGGTAACGATATATCATTCTGGTTCTAAACGCGCCTCCTGAACATCACAGCCATCTCTTTCATTGATAGGTCTCCAATCATATTATAGTTGAACATCGACCTGTTATCGTCAGTTCCTGGCCGCATGTATATTCCTGTGGGGTTAATATCAGTGCATCTTGCGAACCACCAACCTCCATCGCCATGTTGAATGGAACAAGACGCGTTATCATCCAAATCTCGATCAATATCCCTAGCACTAAATCCAAGTCCCCGAGATGCATTCAACATGTTCAGCCCTTTGATGACGCCATCTAAAGATATATATGCACAACAATTTTAACAAAGGATCTACATATAAGTAGTTTGAATATAAATCATATCGATAATGAATACTACTACAACTACTACAACAGCTACTACTACAACAACTACAAAAAACTATAACTTCTAAATTTACAACTACAACTTCTTAAACTACAACAACAACAACAACTTCTAAAACTACTACTTCGACTACTACAACAACAACTACTACTTCTACGACTACTAATGTTATTACAACTACTATAACTTCTACAACGACTACTATTACAAACAACATCTACTTCGAACACTACTACTACTTCAACAACTATTATTACAACTAATGTTACTACAACTTCTACAAATACTACTTCTACTACTACAACTACTTCTACTACTACTACTCCTACTACTACTACTACTACTACTACTACTACTACAACTACAACTACGACTACTACTTCTACTATTTCTACTACGTCTACTTCTACTACTACTTATAGTACTTCTACTACTACAAAAGAAACTACTACTACTACTAATTATACAACTACAACAATAACTACTACTTCTACTACAACTACTACTACTACTACTACTACTACTACTACTTATACTACTACTACTTCTGCTACTACCAAAACAACAACAACAACTACTACAAATAAGTTTTCTTCTACTAGTAATAATAATAAAACTACTACAGCTACTACTATTTGTACAAATACTACTACGACTACTACATGTGCATACTACTAATTCGACTTCTTCTAAGTCGACTAATTATAATACGTTTTGCTACTGTTATTACTACTTCTACTACATTGTACTTTGCTACTACAGCTGCTACTTATACTTTTGCACATTGTTTTACTTGTGCGTCAACTATATATACTACTACTACTATATATACTGCTACTACTGCTATTACTACTTCCATTACATATATTACTAGTATTACTTCTACTGCTAATACTAATACTACTAAACAACTATTTATACTAATACTACTTATTCTCTCTTTCCTTTTAAGTGCTCCAACCACGTCTGCTACTACTACTACTTATAATACTACAGTGTATAATTCAACTTCAACACATACTACTACTTTAGGAAAATACTACTACTACTTTTACTACTACTACTACTACAACTATTAACGCTATTATAATTACTACTACTTATTCAAATAATACTACAACTACTACATCTACCTACATGCATTTATTCCTACTATTTGTACTACTACCACTACTTAGACTACTTTTCCTTCTAGTATTTTAATTAATTTAACTACTACTATTACTACCTACTAATACTGCTGCTACTTGTACTACTACTACTACTACTACTACTACTACTACTACTACTACTACTACTACAGCTACTAGAGCTACTACTAGTAAAGCAATTATTTCTATACGAAGACTTCCATTTCAACTGCAGTTACTACTGCAGCTGCTTCTTATACCTTTGCACATTATTCAACTTGTGCTACTATATATACTACAACTACTATATATACTACAACTACTATATATACTGCTACTATTACTATTACTACTTCTACGTCATATACTACTACTACTACTAGAACAAATATTTCTAAGGCAAATACTATTTCTACTAATGCTACTCCTAGTTTTATTCCTTCTAGTGCTACAACTACGTCTGCTACGTCTGCTACTACTACCGATTATAATACTACAGCTTCAAATATTACTGCAACTTCTACTACGTCTACATCTTCTTCTACAACAACTACTACTACTTTTTATACAACAACTTCTTCTACGTCTACATCTACTTCTACAACAACTTCTACTACTTTTCTACAACTACTACTACTACAACTATTACTACTACTACTAAAACAACTACTACTACTTTTTCTAAAACTACTTCTACTACTATTACTTCTTCTACCATTCCTAATACTACTACTTCTACTACTACTACAACTACTTCAGCAACTATTTATTCTGTTTATACTACCACGTCCACTTCTCATGCAGTTGCTACTGAAGCTGCTACTTATACGTTGGCACATTGTTAAACTTGTGCTACTACTATATATACTACTAAAAAAAGGACTTTATCAAATTCATCAGCCGAGCCCCGGTAGCTCAGTCGGTAGCGACGCGGGCTGTTAAACCAGTGGTGTACAGTATATGTGGAAAAGCAGCCAGTTGCTTGGAAATTATGTTGTGTTGAGTATTGGTGTGGGAAAGCTAGGAAACACATGAGTAGGTAAACGGGTATGATATGACTGAAACATTGTTAAAATACGCTCCAATCAATCAATCAAATTCATCCGTAATCCAAGGTGTATCTAATCATGTTGGCAGACATGTAAGTAGTACACTGAATGGCTGCATTGAGAATAACGGAAATGACAGTAGCCGAATTCATAATGAATATGATATACTTTAATTTGAGTGGGTATATGTGTCAATCAATTACAGGATAATCTCGTAATTGTGTGTATCAATATAAGACTTGAGACATAACAAATGGTGTAAAGCTATGAGGATCGCTGATCAGATGATATGAGGTAAAGATAACTAAGTAGGAACGCATTATATTTACAGTAAGTCCACTCATTCAAAGAGCCAATATGTAGAGTGTAATTTGGTCCTGGACCGACGGAAATGTCTGACCATTCTTCGTTCGCTTCTGTATCAGGAATAATACCTCCCGGTCCACCCAAGGTTAAAATATGTAGATCAGACGATCTGTTGGCAGTCATCTCGTGCATGTGTCGCAAACCTATGAATAAACAATTAAACTATTGTTTGTTGTTGTTAAGTAAACCAATATTAGCAAAACGAAAATATCGTGTGTTGCTGTGAGCTAACCTGTAAAAGAAGAATGAGACTGCTTCAATAATCTATGAAAACAGACTGAAAATGGAGTTAGTGATATGAGAAACATTTAAACAATGTGTGTTGCTGTAACGTAAGTATAATAAAACATTATCAACGGAATATTATAGATTATGAAATTTCTCGGGGACATTATTGTTTGCCCAAAATCAACACATTTTCCCATGCATATGAAATATCCTATTGTTGTAGTAAATTTTGAAATGTGTCGTTTTCACGTTCTCAAATACTTCGGACATTTAGAAATATAACAATTGTTATTCTATATTCACCTGTTGATTCCTCGTACAACTAGTGTCCATATTGATAGCTACATGTACTAGGGACATGTACACATATAATGTACGACTAGAAATTGAATCGTCGGCAAAACTGTTACTAAAATAAACTAATTTTCGATAGCATTCAAAACAGTGTGTATTGTCTTATTATGGTATTTTCGAAATGGTCTTCTGGTTCTTTATTTCGTTTAAAAAGCCCGCTTGGAATTCCCTGTTCTTTCAGTAAATACGAACTTTGAACACATATTAACCTTTTTGTCGTTGACAGATATCACCCCGGAGAATAATACAATACTCAGACGAGCTATCTATAAAACATCTATTTTCTTATTAATCCTAGCGTGTTTTTTTAAATTCCTCTTAATTGTGTTGGTAATGCATTAGTCAGATAGACTTGGTTCAAACATAAACATATTTCTATATGCAAAAAGGTGTAACGAATCTACATACAGCGATGCCATATAACACGTCAGAATACACGTATATATATATATATATATATATATATATATATACACAGCTAGCGCTATGAAATACATGAAAGACCAGATTGGTTAACTATATGTCTATCAGTTGCTTTGAAATGTTGTAGTTAGGTCACGCTTGACAGTTAAATGTTTTGGATTGACATATTATGACATGTCTGACACAATGGTTCTATTTAACATACTGATACAACTCGATTTCGTACAACTTAGGTAAACATTCATACAGATTTAAGGTAATTATCTGAAATGTTTAAAACATTGTTATCTAAATAACAACTAAATTGAATCTAAATATGTTTTAATTTTTTCACTCTTAATAGATTGTAGGTACATGTATATAATAAAAGGGAAATAACGTTACACGAACGATAAATGGGTCGTATTGCACGATTCGTAGCTTGGGAAAATCGATTTTTCCACACTACTTGTTGTACAATACGAACCAATTTATCGTTCATGTAACGTTTTTTTCCGTATGTATTGTATTGTGTTGTATTGTATATTGAAACCTTTACGTTAATTCAGTTTGATAACGATGATACGTCTTATTCTATGAAATCAAACAAATCTTTGGATACAACACTTGGTAATACAGCGATTAATCGTTATTGTGACTTTTAAGCGGTGTAATAATTATCTATAGTATGAGGTCCCTCCACTGTATATAGCGACATATTCACCTTTATAGATAGAAATATTTCCCTGGAGAAAGTATCTTCGCTGTCTTTTACAGTTTTATACCAAGTATTTCTACAGAGAGAAATTACCTCCTCGGGGAAAATATATATGATACTCAAAATCATTATATAATATTCATTTGTTAATATCGTTTTCATTGTTTATGTAAATTGAAAACGATCTTTTCTGCCAACTGTGACCTGGTTGAGATATAAATCAGTCGTTCGCTAAATTGGAAGCAAGAATGTTTTGTTAAGTTTAAGGTAACGATTTTCATCGGTAATGTCGCTTATTCCGAGAGGATTTCTCCCTTTCAATGATTTTATGAAGAATCAGTGCACTGCAAATGCGTTAATAGCCGTGTGTATGCTTATTCTGCTACCCACAACCTGTGGGTTTAGCACAGGTTGTGTATTCAACGACTTGTTTACGTTTTCATGTAACAAATCGTTTTATGTTTTCACAAATGGTTATGCTACAAATGTGTGCCGTTATGGTGAATATGGTTAAAAACTGATGCCATTATATTCCAAAAGCGATTTTGCCTTAAGTCTTGATGTTTACCCACCAAATGTCTCTTTGATGATCAAATATTGTTATTTTCCCATGACTTGTAAACATCTTTTGATTTAATTGATCGAATCAAAACATAATAAAAGCTCAAACTACAGTTACGTTTGACACAAATTAGTTTCATCAAAATTATTTCTATTCACTTGAAAAATGAACATTTACCCTTTTCTACACATACATACTCTTTAGCAGATGACTTTTAAAACATCTAGACAAACATACGGGAAATATCTAATAACGAAACTATGGTCATATAATAGAGTTGAAAATATTGAAGCAAATGTAGAAATTGCTATGTATGAAAGATTTCTCATTTTGTTATAATGTTTTCAAAAGTTGCCTGCTTAAAATTGCGTGTAGGTTAGGCATAACCTGAGGATGACAAAATCCCTTGCCAGGATTTAAGTCGCGATATCTCAGTCGATTAATAGTTTGCTATCAGTCAATTGGTCGTTAGTTCAAGTCCCGGCTCGGTGCTTCATTCTTCACGATGATTAATTAGGGTCAGTTTGACTCTCTTCATTTATCTTCCATCTATGTGCTAATATATCGCAAGGAAGGTTGGCTTGGAATAATGTTGTGTAAAGTTATGGTGCGAGAAAGTCAGGAAACAGAGGTGTAATGGTCGTCCTGGTAAAACTGAGTAATATCTGTTGAAAACGGCGTTAAGCTCCATCCAATTGATAAATAAAAATGCCCCGTACATGTACCTAGCCAATGTTCACCAGTCTTGTCTCCAAACCCAGATTCGTATTCTCTAAACGTACGGTTGAATTGCACCTCTCCGTTAAATCGGTTCAACACGACCTGGAAAATAGTATAGTATCTTTGGTATTAAACATATCCGTACTAGTTACATGTTACAAGTTACAATATTTGATTCAATAATTCCGTACATGTGTATTTTGTGAATCTCTTGTAGTAGACGAATACCATTTGGTAATGATTTGTCCTTTATACAGTGATACATGTATACGAAATAAATTCTTTCCATCGTATGTTTTTAATCAACCTAGTATGGAAAGTTTCTATAGGGTAATGTCTTCCCCCCAAAAAATATATATATAATTAGAAGTTTTGCAATGTACATTTACCATGCATTAAGTTTGAGAAATCTCTTTATAAGTAGCTTTGGTTAAAGACTTAATACTGCATAACTTTTCATTTTCTAGAAATATAGCAAAATGTTATTTTCCTTTCGATTTTCAAATGATAATATATTAAACCTTCCCATTGCTACTCTGTATATGTATAATTGTTTAAACTTTACTATATATAATGTTTAAATTTCACATACTGTGTACATGTATATATGTTTTGTATCTTGTGTATGGGCCGGTGGCCTAAATACCATATTTGAATAAACTGTATATATATGATTTAAAACGAAGGAATATATAGTTAAAAAGACACTACATTGGTTTTAAACGTTCCAACTGGTTTCGTTTATTCTACTCACCAGGGCAACGCTTATAATATATATGTGTGTGTGCGCGCGCGCGCGCGCGCGTGTGTGTGTGTGTGTGTGTGTGTGTGTGTGTGTGTGATATGCCTAGTCAGTTAATTTTAAGAATTGTGTCACATAAATAGCAAACTGCTTTATTTGAATCGAATGTTCATTGCTAAATACAGAAAATCAACTTTAAAGGCTAGGTTGAACTTTATGCCATGTATATAAGTATTTTATGAACACAGCAAATTGATTATGAATATAAAAAAAAGGCATTCATCTTCGAAAATTATGAAATGTGTTAGCGTGAAACAGCAAACACAGACTCTGTCATCTCTACTAATTTTAAAATGACGTCCAAATCCAATGTACAGTTTATGATTTGAACATCTGAAGCGTGCTTATGCATGACTATAATGTGAACTGTTTTTTATTATCATCATACATTGATATTATAATTCTAAGAAACTTTCTATTTATTCACTTTTCATTTAGACATGAGAATAATTTTTACTTATATAAGGTATCGAAATAAAACTGAAGTTTATATGAATAACTCAATGACTGAAGTGGATATGTACAAGTAATGCATTAAACCTATCGACTGAAGTTGATTGATATGAAAAAGTTTCGAATCAAGCCTAATGACTGAAGTGTATATGAATACATTTTAAATCAAACCTAATGACTGAAGTTTATGTGCATAAATATTGAATTAAACCTCATGGCTGAAGATGGTTGATATCAATAAGTTTCGAATCAAACCTAATGACTGAAGTTGATATGCATAACTATTTAATTTAACCTTATGGCAGTTGGTTTATATGAATAAGTATCTAATTAAACATTATAAGAGAGACAACCATGCAACCATGCATACCTATGGAATATAATCTTAAACTAAAGATAGATACGAAAATCTATAGAATTAAACCACAGCATGGACATCGAATTAAACTTTATTACAGAGGAGAAGATGAAGGTCAGTCGAGTATAACATAGTTGACATTAATTCTTACCGTCCAGCCACCTTCTTGCTTTGACATGATGCAGTAAACATCCACTTTGGTACCAATCCAGGTAGTGATTGGGTAAACACCATCTTCAGCGGTGTTGTCTCGGGTTAGAACATCTAGGCAATCTCTTGGTGGAATAATCGCTGCGGAAATACGTTGAATGGAATAATTAACACGACAGCCATTATATATATATATATATATAGAGAGAGAGATAGAAACAGAGAGCAATAGAGGGTAAGAGGGAGACGGAGAGAGACAGAGATATACAGACAGGCAGACTTACACAAATAGATAGAGACATATGCAGAGACAAAGACAGACACATATAAGTCGAAATAAAAGAGATATAGAGAGAAGAAGAGGAGGAAAGAGAGATAGAGAGAGAGTGTGTGTGTGTGTGTGTGTGTGAGAGAGAGAGAGAGAGAGAGAGAGAGAGAGAGAGAGAGAGATAGAGAGATAGAGAGAGAGAGATAGAAAGAGAGAACAATCGAGTGTAAGAGGGAGACACAGAGAGACAGAGATAGACAGACAGGCAGACTTAAACAAATAGAGAGAGACATATGCAGAGACAGAGATAGAGACAGAGAAGTCGAAATAAAAGAGATATAGAGATAAGAGGAGGAGGAAAGAAAGGTAGAGAGAGAGTGAGATATATATATATATATATATAGAGAGAGAGAGAGAGAGAGAGAGAGAGAGAGAGAGAGAGAGAGAGAGAGAGAGAGAGAGAAGAGAGAGAGAGAGAGAGAGAGAGAGAGAGAGCGAGGTTGGAGAGAAAGAAAGAGACAGATGCATCGACAGAGACAGCGACAGAGATGAAAAAGGAGATATAGAGAGAAGAAGAGAAGGAAAGAGAGAGAGAGAGAGACAGATAGAGAGAGAGACAGAGAGAGACAGAGAGAGAGAGAGACATAGAGACAGAGAGAGAGACAGAGAGAGAGAGAGAGAGAGAGAGAGAGAGAGAGACAGACAGACAGACAGACAGACAGACAGACAGAGAGATAGACAGAGAGATAGACAGAGAGAAATTTAGACCAATGCATTAAACTTACCGTTCCAACACCTCTGTTCAACAGAGACGACTGGGGTTGATTCGTCACTCGTGTTTGTACAGCCAACGCATGCCCCACTAGTTATGTTGTAACTAAAACTCACACATCCTACCGCATTGTTACACAACCAGGCACAGAATACCTCGCTAGGTCGCACAGTTGCAAACATGACATCAGCACTCGCACAAAGACAATCTGTCGTGGTTGCTTGTTGCTCATATCGGATGTAACTCTGATCAGAGTGGACACAAGCCGTGACGGTCACCAATATAACGAACCTCATGTTCCACAGTACTTCTATCAGTAGCATATTTGACAGTTTGATGTCGGAACAGCTTTGGATAACGTCTAGACTGTACTATCGACCTTCTGTATTTTATTATCCCTGTAATAAATGACATTTATTTCTTACTATCTTAGTGAAAATGAGAATTATTTCTTATCATCGTAGTGAAAATGAGAGCCGAATGTATTGAAAACGGTGTCGATGAGAGAGATATATATATATAGAGAGAGAGAGAGAGAGAGACAGAGACACAGAGAGAGAGATGGAGAGAGACACAGACACAGACAGACACAGACAGAGAAAGAGAGAGAGAGACATACAGACATACAGACATACAGAGACAGACAAACAGACAGACAGACAGACAGAGACAGACTGACATACAGAGGGAGAGAGACAGAGACAGACAGACAGACAGACAGACATACAGACAGACAGACAGACAGAGGGAGGGAGAGAGACAGAGACAGACAGACATACATACATACAGACAGACAGACAGACAGACCGTGAGAGTGAGATAGAAAGAAATACACATTGAAACAGATACACAGAGATATTTCGATGTAATATATTCTCAAATAACTCGTACCAATATCAGTTAAACCGTCTCAATCCGGACAGCCGTCAGAAGTGAAAACACAGTTAAAGTATCTCTGCTGTTTCTTCGTCGTCAATTTAACCATGTCCTCCATCATACAACAAATATGCAGTAAACGACTTTGGAATCATCTTACAAAATGTGAACAAATTCTTGAAATGAAAGTATGATTATTGAATGCGGTTGAAAACATTTTGGTAAGAGGAGCAAGTGTTCATTGTGAGAAATGTGTTTCTCCTTTTGAAACATTGTTTTCAAAAATCGTCTGCTTTAAAGGTGTCTGTTTGTTGGTAAGGGTTAAACTTGCTAATTAGTTTCCACGTTTTTGGTACCACTCAATAAATGATAAGTTATCTCTTTCTTGAAATAATTAGAAGTGTCTTATTTGATTGGCAATTTAACACGATAATACTCATGATCGATCGTGTACTTTATAATCTCACGGAACATCTCTTTAGAACGAAAGTTTAACCTTTTACTTATTCTACCTCTTTCCCACATACAACAAATATCCAAACAAAAACAATGAACATCCCCATTAATTAAGGTAGAGTTACTGAAAAAAGTTGAAAACATTGAAGCGAAAGGAAAAAATTCTCGTTTTGAGCAATTTCCTCTTTTGTCACATTGTTCTCAAATGTCGTCTGCTGCAAAGGCGTCAGAAAGCGCTATATGTATATGTGGGAAAGGGTTAACGAAGGCACAATGCAAATATAAACAAAAAGCTGGTTATTATTGAAATGGAATTGAAAACATTGTGATTAATGGAGAATGTGGTCCTTATCAACAATTTCTTCATTTCTCACCAAGTGTTCCAATGTTGACGGCGTTTTGAGCAATTTCTTCTGTTGTCACCATGTTTTCAAAAGTCGTCTGCTGCATGCAAAGGCGTCAGAAATCATATATATGTGGGAAAGGGTTTATGAAAAACAAACTGCAAATATTAACAAAATGTAGGTTATTTTTGAAATGGAATTGAAAATATTGTAATAAATGGAGAATTAGGTCCTTAAGAGCAGTTTCTTCATATCTCCCCAATTGTCCTAATGTTGCCTCCATTCAGGTGCAACAATATGTTTTTTGAACAGGAAAACGGTTTAACACCTTCCTTCATACAATAACACTGCAGCAGACGACTTTGAAAATATATAAGGCCAAAATAATTAAACATCTAAAATGTTTTTGAAAAGATTGGTAAAAAGTAGAAATTCCACAATGTCGCTGAGACGTAAACATTCGTCTCTAAGAGGAAAGGGGTTTGCATATTAATAGCAAAACTTCTGTAGATACGCCTAATTGTTTTGCCTCCGCTAGATTGTGTCCCATAGAGGTGCTGTGCTGTGAACACTTGCAATGGTCATGCGATTGGTTATTGATTGCTTCCAAAAGAGCGATTTCCATTTCTGCCAAGAAATACGACTTTCCACTTAAAAACGTGGCTCAACTATAATCCGTATAATACCCTGTCCATGGCGTCTGAAATAATCAGGACAATAAACCTAAAAGGCACAAGTACATGTATATCCGCTTAGGTATAAAACAAACAGAAGTTGGTTCAGGGCTAAATCTCTATGACAAATGTCAATGCTCCAAGCGGTAATTGTCTTCCACAAATTGTCTAAAAGAAATGTGCAAAAGCTGTTAGTTGCTATGAAAGAGTGCTGTGCAGATTACTGGTGGGCGATATCCTTGCTATGAAAGAATGCTGTGCAGATTAATGGTTGGCGATATCCTTGCTATGAAAGAATGCTGTGCGGATTACTGGTGTGAGACATCCTTGCTAGGAAAGAATGCTGTGCGAGTTACTGGTGTGAGATATCCTTACTATGAAATAGTGATTAGCGGGTTACTGGTGGGATATATCCTTGATATGGAGGAGTAACGTGTGCATAATTGTGTGAGATATCCTTTGAGGGAGTGCCGTGCGGGTTACTGGTGTGAGATATTATTGCTATAAACGAGTGCCGTGTGGGTTACTGGTGTGTGATATCCTTGCTATGAAGGAGTGCCGTGCGGGTTACTGGTGTGAGATATTATTGCTATAAACGAGTGCCGTGTGGGTTACTGGTGTGTGATATTCTTGCTATGAAGGAGTGGCGTGCGGGTCACTCGTGTGAGATATTATTGCTATAAACGAGTGCTGTGTGGGTTACTGGTGTGTGATATCCTTGCTAGAAAGGAGTGCCGTGCGGGTTAATGGTATTATATATCCTTACTATGAAGGAGTGCTGTGCGAGTTACTGGTGTGAGATATCCTTGCTATGAAGAAGTGCTGTGCGGGTTACTGGTGTGAGATATCCTTGCTAGGAAGGAGTGCCGTGCGGGTTACTTGTGTGAGATATTATTGCTATAAAGGAGTGCCGTGCGGGTTACTTGTGTGAGATATTATTGCTATAAAGGAGTGCCGTACGGGTTACTGGTTTGAGATATCCTTGCTATGAAGTAGTACCGTGTGGGTTACGGGTGCTAAATACCCTTGATATAGAGGAGTGCCGTATGGGTCACTGGTGTGCGATATCCTTGCTATGAAGGAGTGCCGTGCGGGTTACTAGTGAGAGATATCCTTGCAATAAAGGATTGCCGTGCTGGTTACTGGTGTGAAATATCCTTGGTATAAAGGAGTGCCGTGTGGGTTTACTGGTGTTACGTATCCTTGATATAAAGGAGTGCCGTATGGGTTACTAGTCTGAGATATCTTTGATGTAAAGGAGTGCTGTGTGGGTTACTCTTGTAAGATACCCTTGCTGTGAATGTGTAATGTGCGGGTTACTGGTGTGAGATACCCTTGCTAAGAAGGTTACTGGTGTGACATATCCGGATCGATACTTTACGAACGCAGAGTCCACAATGTTGATTTTACTCGCGGGACGGCTAATATACTAACGCCATATGTTGCAAAGCCTTTTAAAGTCGTCCGTGCATCTAATTGTCATTAGATCCGATCCCCAAACTCTACGATGTTCACCGAGTCTGTGGTAATGGATAATTAAACAGCTGAAGGAAAATATACACGACAAATAATTTCAACTCTCACACAAATGGATTCAATATTGTACACAAAATATCTTACCAATTGTCTAGTCGGAGTATTTGTTTCATATGATTTTAACCATTACCCTCATACTGACACTTTATTGTCCCCCGCTTTTAGCGAAAGCTGGGGACTATTATTTCTCATTCGTCAGTCAGTCCGTCCGTCCGTCCCTCCGTCACGCTGTCACAAAAACTTTAACCTTGGTCATAACTTCTGAACCGTAATAGGTACTGCTTTCATATTTCACATGTGTATTCCTTGTGACAACCCCTTTCCATCAATACCATTTTTTTTGACCTTGTGACCTTGACCCTGGCGGGGGACCATAATTCTCTGAATTTACTTGTTCCTTTTGCAGCCGACGGCATCAAAAAACATTGTGACAAATGTAGCAATTGCTTAAAACAAATACTTTCTCCTTTTGCCACAATATGATCAGATTTTTCCATTACTCATACCTTCATTTTATTTTCTATGTGTTGCCAAGATCTATTCAGAGTCGTCGGTTGCACAGTCGATGCATGCAGGAAAGCAGAATCATGTTGATGAACGCGAGCTGAAAAAGCTCGTGCTATAATCTTTCAACCAATAACAATATAAGTGGCCTCGCTTCTTGGCCCCCAGGGTTGCGGGGACAGACTTTCGACTGATATGCTAGTACCAGGATAAGAATTCGAACTCCCGTACAGCCATTCTTTATTTCCGAGTGTTGTTATGCGGAGAACTGGGGCGATGCGAGTCATCCAGGAAACACACGTTAGGTGGACTGGCCGCCGTTATATAACAAAAAAGGGTTTGAAAACAGCGTGAAGCATAAATCATTTAAACAGCGAATCAATCGCAAGATCGGCCTTTTCGAAAGTAGAGTGTAAACAATTCTACCCTCTGTTGTTCTTATTTATGAAGAATTAGCGTTGTCTTCGTTAATGATCTATCCTCTTATGTATCATGGCTCGTCTGTCATGGTTGGCCATTCATTATTTCCGATTTGTGTTATGCGGAGTACTGGTGCTATGCGAATAACGAAACACAGGTTAGGTGAGCTGGCCGCCGTGATTTAACCTTTGAAAACAGCGTGAAACACAAATCAATCAATCAGCAAAATGGGCCTAATCTAGAAAAGAGTGTTAACCATTGTAGATTTATGAATAACGTTGTCTTCGTTTATTCTCTACCCTCTTATTTATCAAGTCTCGTCTGGAATTGTTTGCGGCTCTTCGTAAACAGCGTTGGTCATTCCAAAGACTTTAAACATGATAGAAATGGCTGCACTGCTTTGCACTCAGAGTTACGGGGTGACCATTACGACTGTCTTACTCGTGTCAGAATTATTGGACCAGTAGTACTGGTAACTTACCCAGGAAACATCGTGATATAACTGAAAACGTGTTGAAAACGGCGCCAAACACAACACAATCAAACAATCGATCGTAAACAGCGCAACTCACATGATTACACATTTTATGACGTAATATCTTACGTTTATGCTGCATGACATCTACATCATTTGTTAGGGGTGAAACGCATCGCAATGTGGACGAAATATTTATAAATAATGGCTCATCAGTTAAATCTAACAGCTTTTTTCAGACTTAGAGAACCCAGGACGAACGTCCCCAGTGAATTCAAAAGACATATCGGGTGTTATTGCGCCAAAAAAGTAAGTTTGATTGTTTTTCCAAAAGACTTTACTAGAGACATCAATGGCTGAGACGGATTTATATTGGTATGACTGTTTCTGTGTGGTCTGAACACAATCAAAAAAATGTTTTTCCGAGTGATAAAGGATGTGACAATTATCGAAAATGACTCTTAAAAAGGCACATTGAATGTCAGGATCACGGCGATGCTTTAAAGGAATCCACCCTGCGGCTAAACATGATTAATGTAAGTATAAAAACATCTTGCAAAACAGTTAAATCTTAAGAATTCAAAAATGCGTGATTGATTTCAATTTGAAAGCATCAGTGGCGGATTTACCGGGGGGGGGGGGGCTCGAAGGGCACAAAGGGCCCGTGACTCCACCCACCAGTTGGTAAGCACGTTAAGTTTATGGGGCACACATTTGTTGGTTGAATATTAACCTTGAATGAAAATAAATTAATGTTCGTATATATTAAACGACAATACAGCAAAAGTGTTGGATCGAGCAATTATTAGCTGAATTGAGAGGAACCTCGGCAGTGTTCTTGGTCTTCGAGGTGTTAAACTCTTCGTAACCGTCTATAACCTTGCATCCCCATAACTCTTGTTTTATATGGATACTTTCTAAAATAGTAAAGTGTACAAATAGCTCTCTATATGCAGACTATAATCAATGCATCTCTATTATTTTTATTTTATTTTTGCTTTTTTAATATCAACTCAAGAAATAAAATTTGAAAAACCTATCACTTGTCGATGGTATTTAATTATTTAATAAATAAACTTTAGAAACATAATACGCTGATTAACCTCGAGTCCGTGTCCTGTCCTGGTCATGTCACCAATACAGGAAGGCGTTTCAGGAAACTGCAGCTATTGCTGAATCCGTCGGCAGAGTATCCGGTTTTTTTTGTTGCCGACAGACACGCCGTAGCAACACCACCGCTGACACTCCGGAGGAATATTATAAGCGTTTTATATCTATCCCATTCTTGGATCATCTACTCCATAACTCCAATAACTCCTCCAACGAGTTACCCCCACTTCAGCAGCGGGCTGTTACGACATTCTTCCACCAAGGTGATATAGCACTAAACGACGAGTCACTAGACTTTATCATGGTAGACCTGCCCTCGGACGAAAATCGGGTGTTGATGAATAAATGGGATGATGTATCACCCGTATCTAACCGACCAGTCCACCATTGGCCACTTGATTAAATAATGTGATCCGAAGATGTATTCGAATGTCCCCATAATTCGTCGGGTAACAATCACATTGTCGGCGTTAAATTGCAAGTTCGATCGAATCGAGTAACTTCTAACTCGGCCTTAAATTCTGATTCGGCATTTTGCATCACACATAAATCGGTCGATGTCTCGCCGATATCCGGCCTGGCATCGCACACATCAGGTGAGCTCTGCGCCAGACAATCCATATATTGGCCAGCCTCTGAGACGCCGACGGGTCCTGCCCGGCGTCCGACCGCCTTGGCGACGCCCAGTCAAACATCGGCCGAGGCCAGGTTGGCGTTTGACCGACCACCCACTCTGGCTTGCAGGTTATACAATCAACTAATTGCATCATCGATCAGATTATCAAACTTCAAACCTGGTCCAGTCAGGCATCGCTCATATCGGGTGACCCAATGAACACAGACAATCCATTTATCGAACAGGCGCCTCCAAGATGCCTCTCGGACGCAAGCCGGGCCCCGCTGTCCTGTTTCTTCGTTTCGTAGAGTGCTCCTAGAGAAATTTCAAAGTGTATGAAGAAGGTCAGAGGAGCGCATTTATATATTCCTCATCCAGATTGACAAACGGCCGCCAGTTCGTGCCCGTTGATCGCTGGGCACTCAACAGGCCAACTACAAATACCCGTATAGCCGCCGTCTCGCCTGTAAGGATTGACCGACACCCTGCCCTATACCAAATATACCGATAGCATTTCCTGGAAAGTCGCCGATCGCCGGCCAGCGACCCCGGGCCTCGTCATAGCAGGGTGCGTGGCACTTTTAATTGTCACTGTGACCACCCTTTCCCGCGATCTTTCGCCGACCTCTAAAAAGGCTTTTTACGCCGTCCGATGCCTCAAAATCGCACACGCCGCCCGGCCTACGCTTTTAACTGTGACTTAGGTATTATCATGAGCAACTTAGTCTGTCGCACCTTATATATTTACAAAACGCTTATACGTGTTTTCTTCCGTTTTGAATAAAGAAATTATTTAAATTCCATATATTCAATCTACAACTTCTTCGGAAACAAAACTGTTCTTATACACAACTTTCTAGTATGTACACTGTTAATGTGTATTGGCTATAAGTATGTCATATTCAATATCAAATAAATATATGTAATAACTGTTGAATGAGTGCAAATAGCGAGCAGGATTACTTTGTTATGACGAATTTTGAAATGGTTGCATTTAAAATTTAAAATAGCGAGCAGGATTACTTTGTTATGACGAATTGAAAATTATTAAATTTAAAATGTCGAGCAGTATTACTTTGTTATGATGAATTGAAAAGTATTACATTTAAAATAGCGAGCTGGATTACTTTGTTATGACGAATTTTGAAATGGTTGAATTTAAAATAGCGAGAAGGATTACTTTGTTATGACGAATTGAACATTATTAAATTTAAAATAGCGAGCAGGATTACTGTGTTATGATGAATTGAAAATTATTCAATTTAGAATAGCGAACAGGATTACTTTGTTATGACAAATTTGGAAAATGGACGAATTTAAAATGGCGAGCAGGATTACTTTGTTATGACGAATTTTGAAATGATTGCATTTAAAATATCTAGCAAAATTACTTTGTTATAACGAATTTTGAAATGTTTGCATTTAATACGGGTAAACAAATCGACGGCGAAGCCGGCGATGTTTCCCGTCAATAGGTAATGTGTATGAACTTTGCAAAAATTTGCTATACCGTTTTTCCAAAAATTGTGTCCAGAGCGAACTTTTCGATGCATGTATGCAGTCACGATACTCGTACGTTTTTATTGGATGAAAAGAAAATATCGAAAAAAAAAAAATTCTAGAGGAAATAATTAAATATGATAATATGTACACGATAAAGGAACGAGCACAAATTATTTTATGTGTGATAATTTGCGTGTAATAACACTCGTCGTCTATATTTAAAATGAGTCCAAATAAAAACTCGTATGGGTTTCTTTAGTTTCCGGATGTTGATAAACAAAAAAACATGTCTGGTACCCTGAATTACAAAATTGTTAAATTACACAAAGCAGAGGACCAGTTCATTCGGTTAACCTATCTTTCGTCGCAAAGGTTTCACTATGTCGGCGTCACCTTTCGGAAACTTGGCAGTTTAAGTCAGCGTTGTTTATTTACATGTAAGTAGACACATTATTTATAATTCAGAGTGCTTATTTATTATTTAGTCAATTTATTATATTGAATCTGTTCTTAAACTCCAATTTAAGTTTTAATTTTTGGTTATTTTTAATTTCTATTTTGTTAGTGTGTTTATTTTTTTTAATCATGATTGGAGTAAAAGATATTTCCTATTGAGACAAAAAACAACATTTAGTTGAAATAGGGATTTTAATCATAGAAACTGGAAGTTAGCTGATAATTTTACTAACAACATATTTAAAATCATTTAATTCTTGAACTTAACATTATACTCTATCATGTTATCTATAAATAAATAAATAATATGTCAAAATGGTAGGTGTTATTTTGAATGAACATTGTTACAGTCTGAATCCAAGGTTACAAAGTAACAATATTTGTCAGAACCCTGTTTACTTTTGATCATCCATATTGTTCAATAAAAACACCACCAGCTTCTTTTAATGCAAATGATAATCACTCCTCCTCAACGCCCAAAACAACAAAATCAGAAAGGTCTAAAAGATCAAAATTAAAAAAAGATAAAAAGAAATTTAATGCTTTGAAGAAAAATGGAAATGTCCAAAGAAAAAGACAGACAAAAGTAAATTTTCAAAAATCTAGGAAGAATCGTGAAAATCCTGAAAAGTACAAAATCAAATGATGTCCAGACCTCTTTTAAGGAATGCAAGGTTAAGAAAAATGTAAAAAGACAACATGCATTATTTGATTTAAGGACATATACTGGTACATATAATACTGTTACCATAAATGAAATCAAAATGAAATCACTAAATGTCCCTGAGATGGAAACTGTTTTTTTCATTCACTTAGTTTATCAATAAATGGTGATTTGAGCAAACTCATTATTACAGACTATTAATCTGTAACTACATTCTTAACAACTGGGACCTGTGGGCCAATGCAGTGTCACTGCATCATGATATTAGCATAAACTCTGTAAACTTGTACTGGGAACATATGATTAACAGAAATGGATATGCTACTGCACTAGAAATCCAGGCTGCCTCTTAACGATGAACATCAACATTTGGCTGCGTGGAATCACTTACAGTGAAGAATTTAAACGTTTTATGCCACGCTACACTGAGCAAACATATATAACAGATAATTCAAGTGGAATTATAAATCTATTACTTCAAAATTCTCACTTCACAGTGTTAACAGGGTTGAATGAGCACAATAACATTGAGTCTGATATAAGCATTTCTTCCAAAAATGATGATTGTCATAAAAAAAGGCAAAAAAGGTTACACATGAAAAAATGAGAAAGAAACTATCAACTGATACAACTGCAAATATAGTTGTTAATGAAAACATTGTGGAAAGAATATCAACACAAACAACTGAACAAAATGAAATTGTTAATGAAAACATTCAAACAACTAAACAAAATGAAGTTGTTCAGGGAAATATTGGTGAAGGTATTGATCAATGTAGAGAAATAAAGATCAAAAGTAACAAAACATATAGACATACACATAATTCCTCAAAGAATTTTTCTATTACAGTAAAAGACGCAGACTCTTACAATAGATGCAGACAGCTTGGATGACCGTTCTGTTTTTCAGAATTAAATGAAACAAATAAACAAATAACAGCCATACAAAAACTAAATTTAAGAAAAATAGCACAGGCTCAGAAGAAACTAAACATAACTGTTGATGAATTACCACCACCTGCACCGCCTTCTAACGACAGTCAATACAACAAGGCAGTGGATTGCATAAGAGCAACTTGATTGCTGTCATGTTTGTAATGAGCGAAGGCTTGAAATGAAAATGTCTAATTACAATTTATGTCTACGTTGCAAATCTGACAAATCAAGTGTAAAAATGATTTCAGCCCAAAATAATATGGATCCTAAACCAGCACCTGAAGAACTTTTTGATCTTACTCTTGTAGAGCAACAATTAATAGCAAGATTAGCCCCAGTCATCAACATTCATTTACTAAAGCATGGAGGTATTGCTGCAAATGGTCATTGCGTAACATTTCCACAAAATGTGAATGAACCAGCTAAGATACTTCCAAGGCTTCCAAGTGAAGTTAAAATCATAAGAATTCGCAAAAAAGGGCTCAAACGACACTTCTAAAGAATTCAATGTCCAAAGATCAAAAGTATTATGCTGATATTATTATCTGCAAATCTCGTGTAAATGCTCTACCTGAAAATGAACCTTTGGTTATTGATACAGTAGAAACAAGTGATTATAAATGTGACCCTGACAATGGTCCTGCTTCTGATCAAGTTGACTCTGGTGACGTGGATGGGGAGACAAATTCTTGTGTTGGTCTGTCAGATATCGCCTTTAATATTAATAACTCCACTATTAATCATGGCTTGCAAAATGAATGCAGGAACTGGCCAGCCTCATTACTACATGTCTATGTTTACATAAGTGAATATGTATTGTACTAAGTTTAACTACACCATTTTCTTCTTGAATGTTTGGTAAATGTTAATAAACTCTCCCCTACACTACAGACTCAGTATATCAAATGCATGCACAAAGGGGAATTATTATTCTGTTCTTGTTGTGTGGCATGTCAGCTACTAAACTACAGGGTGGTAGTTTAGCTTCAAAACTAGTTTTATTATGTAGCCCATACCCACACAGACAGAAAATTACAAGCCCCAGCCCTTTCCCATATATTCACACACTTTTTATCACCACTGCAGACAAATTGTGGAAACATTGTGACTAGACGAGAAATTGCTTATGGCAACTCCTCCTTTTGCCTCAATGCGTTCAACTTGATTCAACATTCATACCCCATTTAAAGAGATTTTCCACAAAGTTGCCTATATAAATTGTTGCAAATTTGTCTGCAGCAGATGATTGTATGTAGGAAAGGGTAAATGTATTATCAGCTAACTCCAGTGGTTACAGCTATGTTGTATACATCAAAATCAATACCAAAATTAATTCTTAAGTTTTTGTTTGTTTCATTTTCATTTAGTTCAACGGTCATTCTTTCGGACCATTTAGATCATTTTTCAAAATTCAAAATTTGGCTCTTAAAGAGGTGGCCTCCCCGTGGCTAGAGCTGGGCAGCATTATATCTATTACAGGTAAAATGTTGGCAAACTGCCTCTTCCAATCATACTTAATGTCATCTTTAATAGAAAAGACTTTATTAAATGTTTTAGATAGTTAAATCATTGGTAATTATGTTTGTGGTAAACCAATCCATTTTTTTGCCCGCATTAGGTCCCACCTATATTCATATTAGCGAATAGGATTACTTTATTATGAATAATTTTAAAATGGATGGATTTAAAATGGCGAGCAGGATTTCTTTGCTATGACAAATTTTGAAATTTTGATATTTGTTACTTCGGAACTCCTAGAGCATTTATGTCAATGATTCCATCTGAATAATGCAATCGTTGGTACAAACCTTGCGACCACTCCACGTTCAGTGTAGCAGTGCATTACCCCCGCAGTATGTAAGGGTTCTTTTCCTACTGCTACCGTTACCTTTCATTGAAAGCAGGTCAGATGTGTAATACGAAAAAAAAACATAAATGGTTTTTTTCGCTTATAGGTAACATGTGTGAGATATATGTTTCTTTATTTTTTCAATAACCCATGAAGCTTTCTGAAATGAAACTGGAAAAATCCATGGGGGCCGCCATTTTTGATATGTATAAAAAGCAGACGTAAAACACAGATTGAAAATTATTGTCGGCTTTTTAATCATTTTTTTTTAAATCGGTATTTTGGGTATGTATAAAATGAGCAGAAAAACACGGATTGAAAATTATTGTCGTCTTTTTAATCATTTTCTTTTTGAAATCGATATTCAAGATCATTAAAGTGTTATGTTATGTGGGAATTACCATTTGTACGAAAAGTTAAAAATAAATGGAAATCTGTAAGAAATATGTTTTCCCGTTCGTCAAAAAAACGACAGCATTAGCCTTCTACGCCCGAAACTAAATTTTGACTGTATCGTAGCCAAAGAAGGACGTGACGTCATTTCCGTTACACTTCATCTTGGCGTAACGTCAATGGAGCGACGTCGTTTCCCGCAAAAAAGTGGTATCAACATGAAAGACCCCAAATTCCTATACATGAGCTATTGACTCACTCATTCAAAGTATAATTATTTATCAAACATTGTGGCAAAAGGATAACTTTCTCATAAGGAGCAATTGTTCTTGTTGCGACAATCTTTTCCTAAATCGTCTGTTGCATAGGCCTCAGAAACCGTCTCTAATAGGGAAAGGGTTTAGCAGAAATGTGACCCCTTACATAATTTGTTCCAGTCACATTTCGCTAGGTGGCATCAGAAAAGGGCTGATCTATTTGCTTCTTTACCATAATGCAGGTGATCGATTAAGGATCATCTTGGCATCATGTTTTAACCTCGTTCATTATAAACGTATTCCTTGATTTTCTGAAAGTCTTTACTTTATTATTTTCTGTTCGTAATAATAGACGACAGCAATACGAATTGCAAATATGTTTTGATAATGCAAGACACATGACATTAACATTATGATTGTCTAGTCAATTACTTATAAATCCTTTTTTATGGCCAAACTATGCTCTTTAATTTTTGTTTATAATTATTTTGCGTTTTTTTCGTAAATAGGTAGCACCTATAGATATATTATGTTGCTATATATACAAGGCACAGGTCAATTAATTTAAAACATTATAGTGGGCGTGATATTATTTTGAAATAATGGTTGGCCGTCTATCAAAGAAGAAACGGTAGCAAGAACAAGATTACGTTGACTAACACTTAACCACATACAACATAATCTGAAGTAGACGACTTTGAAAACATCGAAATTATCGAAAATCTCTATGAAATGAAATAATGATAATGGGACGATTAATTGGTAACGCGAAAGAGGAACATTAGGTTATTGCGACTAGCCAATAGCCTGATCACCTCGCGTCTCTGCATAGTCTGACCAGAAAAGTTATCGCTTGCAATCGCATGGCACAATACTTCTAGAAGCATCTGGGAAATTTCCCCTAGAAGAGACTATATGCTATTTATAGTATAGGGAAGTTGAAACTTACACGTTCTGATTTAGATATAAGACAAAGTATATGTAAAGTATAACATAACAATAACTAAAATTTTGATTTTTAAGAATTTTATTTAACTGTGCTAAGGAGAGTTCGAAAAAAAACATGCGTCGCCGCTATATCAGTAAATTAATCCTTTCCTACATATAGACGCCTCTGCAGCAGTCGACCTTTGAAGTATTTGTACCAAAAGGAGAAATTGCTCATAATAAGCCGAATCTCAATGTGCTACAATGATTTAAACTCTATTAAATACTACTACTATCATTTATAGAGATTTTCTATATTTTGGACTTCAAATTCGTCTGCTGCAGATTGTTTGTATGTGGAAAAGGGTTAAAGTACGGCTGACTGAAGACAGTGAGTGATACACATGTTTACCCTTCAACGGCAGGCAACACAACTATCTAAAATAAAGTCTAAAATACAAAACAAACATCTTATGATATTTCTTCCCGGGAAGCGCACAATGCATTTTATGAAATATGTGTACTTATGTGCGATATTTGATTTTGTCAAAGTGTTTTCAAAGGATCATTTGATTTACACTATAACTGAATAATTGGGTTGATGGTAAATTATTCATCTAACGTAAATGTTCGCGCCCGTCCATGGGAAAAGGTTGGTTTTCGTTAACATATATATAATGTGTGTATATTACCTATACAAACGTGTTGAAAGCGTGTTTAGATTTGTGATAATACTGAGCAAATGTGCAGGATGAACTGAACCTACTTTATTCAAAATTGCCAATGTGATTCTTTTCCAATGGGCGAGCTCATATCCTAATATTGCTTATGGTGATGTATACTCCCAACCAATCGGGTATGATTGTCTTGAATATATTGTGTTGCTATTATATGTAGATTAGCAAATGCCGCGTTAATAACAAATGTTATTATCTGATATATATCTGATTTGAGTTATTGGGGTTTTACGCCGTTTTCAAAATGATTTCAGTTATATAACGGCGACAGTTCACTTATTCATGATCCCTGGGTAAACAAACCAGTACTAGGCTAGGATATGTGCCTTGCCCAAGTGCACTCCACCATGACCGTAGCGTCTGGATTTGTTTGTTTGTTTGTTTGGAGTTTAACGCCGCTTTCAACAGCTTTGGTCATATCACGGCGGTCAGTGCACCTACCCATGTTTTCCTGGCTTTCCCACACCAGTACTTACACAACATTCTTTCGAAGCCACTGACTACTTTCTCACATAGATCAGAGGTGAGAGGCAATGGAAAACATCGCCCGAAAGAACGCGCCGCAACCGGGTATCGAACCCGTGACCTCCAGATCACGAGTCAGATACGCTACCAATTGAGCTACCCGGCCGGGCCCGTAGCGTCTGGAGTAATGGTACGTAGTCAATGGTAAAATTTGGGTTACTAGCTAATTTGCATACTACACATTCATTCTTGGAATCGTATGGTGTATTCGTGAATGCACGTACCATGACCTGAAGCGTGTGACTTGGTCGTTTGATTCATTTTGCTAGTTTCCTTTCATAAATTTACTATTTGGAGTAAAACGTGTGTGTTTGTGTTTGTAGAAGTGGTTTTGCAGATGATTCTAATATAGTGTGTTACAGTTTAACTGTGTATCAATTGTGTTTCATGACGATTCAATATGTGATTTAAAAGGATATTTTGAAGTGACTGCTGATCCGTTGAACTGTTGTTGATTGGTATGTTAATCTATTTTGCTTTACTTAGAGATTGTTAGAGCTTCTATTCGATTGGATCAGTTAATTTGCAAGACAAAGTTTTATGAGATTCAAAAGCAAAAGAAGACAGTTAAAGATGTGATAATTGTATAAAACATAATTACATTTTAACTATAAAAACGAATCTGAAAAAAAGAAAAAAGTGCTTACATTTTAATTATAATACATTTTCAGGAGTTGTCAACTTTATTTACAAAGTATACAAATGGTGAGCTTAATGGGCAACTGTCCCTTAGTTTAATCTGCAGTTATTTGCAACAGATGTGCATTGTGTTTGATGACAACATAGTTTTCAAATGACAACTGTGTAGCTCTAGGGAAAGTGCTGACTGAGAAAGACTTGCACATTTGTGCATGCCTTTTTTGTTCTGCATCATTCCCTACAATTGTTTACATGTATTTTTATGTTTTATAAAGTTAAACCTGTCAATATCGATACTCAGTAAATACATTTCATGAAAGTTAATACAATAACCATTTTACTATTGTTAACTTAGAAAGACAACATTTGCATACCTTGGTTTGCATAATTTTAAGCTGGAGCTGGGAAGTGTGCAGACCAGGACAAGGCTACACATGTGTGCATGTCAGTATTGTTCTGCATCAATCCCTACTCACTTTGTACATAGTTCTTAAAAGATTAGTGATTACATATATATGTAGAAAAATATTAATTTCTGCTCTATTCATAGATACACAACATTTGTGTTTCTTTCATGGTTTGTATACTTTTAAACTATACATGGGAGAGGTACTGACCAAGACAAACCTGCATATGTGTCCATGTCAGTATTGTTCTGCATCATTCCCTACAATTCTGCTGCATGTTTATGGTTTAAAGGTAAGCCAATACATATATAGAAGCACAAAAAGAACATTTATGAAAAGCAGTTATTTATAATTTTTACACTTTTACTGCATGACAGCAAGTCAGTATCATGTTAGCATATTTCTTTAAACCTATTATAGTAAAATATATTCTTGAGTAAGTTTGTTGTGTGGAGTACTTTTTCTTAGTTTCACTATTTTCTTAATGAATCATGTATGCATTCATTCAATCAGTTCCAGCTGAGATTTACTGAGTCGATTCTTTTGGGCACCAACAACATACGTTTTGGAGGTCAAATAAGGATTTTAAAACATAAAATTCCCCATTATCTGGAATGCTGCAGTCATAAAATGTAGTCATGGTACCTTTGTTACATCCTGTATCGATGTGTAAACAAACCCACGAACATTCGTCAGCGATACGGTGACGTATTATGATGACTTGCGACACTACATTAGTCATTCACGCAAATAATACCATTACACACAGGTGTGCGTTAACATTGGCCTAGCATGCCGAGCAGCTGGTTGAATGCTAGTTGAATTATTAAACAATGTCCGATATTGCACTTAAAATCGTCACTTGTTTATTTCACATGAACATTATCGTTAAATACCTTATGCATTTTCTGTTGTATTTCACGTCATTCAAGATAAATGTGTAACGTCATCACATGTCGTTCAGACATTTTATTTCATATGATAATTATGTGATTTCATTATCGATAATATTTAAATCTTCATGATTTGTCTTTCGTATTTCTCCTTTAAACCTGTTAAATGCCAAAGGCAATTGAAGGGTTATGTAAACAATGCAGATTCAGATGAGACAGTTCATAACGAGCTTTCTATCCGGAAATCTGCAGTGATTTTCATTTAGACATTTCATTTTACTAAATTTCCTGTTAGACGAAAACTAGAGTGGTCCTATTTTCACCAAGGAATAGTCTAGTTTGTGAAATTCGGCAATAAAAACATTAAAGTTATAACACTACATGATAACAGTATACAACAAGAGCTGTCCGTAAGACAGCGCGCTCGACTGTTTAGTGCTTGACAAAAAAAAGAAAATTGCAGTAATAGGCAAAACAAAAAACCTTGTCAGAGTTATCGTCTACAAATAGGGGTCATGCTAGCATTCGAAGATTCACAACAATATCCTAAAGGGTTAAGTCAATAATTGGATTTTAACCAGATTCAATTTATTTTCTAAGTCGAAAAAGCGACATAAATATGCCAAAAACCTTCGGAAGATGAAAATCACTTCATTCTGAATGCAGCCTTTATCATGATTTACGAATGTAATGTATTACCTGTTACGTTAACGATCCAAGTATGTTTAAATTGATTTCACTTGTCAGGTTGGAAAATCATGAAATCATTAAAAACTTAGGGCTAGAAGATATATATCACTCGTTTGATATAAGAAATACGATCATGTATTGGCAAGGATTCATATATAATCCAAAAATACTATAACAACCCATTTCAGTAATATATTCGTAAAACTTTCGTTAATCAATATAATTGTTGTCAATATCTATCCACTTATTGAAAGTGGTTTTCAAATGGTTGATGTTCTTGTGAACAGATTATTGATTGTTTGTTTGTTATTCACTTTCATTTGTGTTTGTATCTTAAGTATACATTTATAAATAAATTGGTACAGATCGCTTTGCTTTTCGAGTCGGTAAAGATTTTTGTGACAATGAAACCGGATTTTATTGTGCGTGTTCCAAACAAATTATTGTATTGTATTTGTTTACAAATTTTTTAATGAAGTTGCAAACATCAATAACTATCTCCTTATAAATGTAGCAAACTAATTTATATATTGATTCTTATATTTAATAACATTGTCAATCCATCATGAGTATATTCAAATAATGATATTCAAAATTTACAGCAGAACACATTTAAACAGAGGCTTGGTGTGTTCACTTATACTTCCAATATGATGAAGTAGGGCTGAACAAACTGAGTCCAGTTACTTATCCAAACAAATCTTCTTCAATAACAAAATAATGATAAATAGATAAATGAATACATGAATAATAAGCCATTTCCGATGATTTTATCTGTATTTGAAATGCGCTACTTATAAATAGTCTACATGTATGTGGGAAGGTAGCCATAAATATACCTAGGTGAATGCTGTACGTAGAGAATGTGAGCCGTCCCGCAAGAAAAACCATCATTGTGGACTCTGCGTAAAGTATCGACCCGGATTAGCCTAAGCATGCTACGCAGGCTAACCCGGTAAGAAACTGTTTGCCTCCTGTGAATTTTCTGTTTCAGGATTCATTACTCTATACCTCTACGCCCCCTGAGACGACGGAATGTGTCGGCCCGGATCACTCTGCGCGGACTGCACAGACTGGTCTGGTTCGATACATTACGCAGAGGTCATTATGTTTGTTTTCTCGCGGGATAAATCAAGGTCACTTTGCGCTTACGGGCAGTTTGATCTGATATACTGTATTCGCTGAACGGGAGTCAAACACAAAATGCATGGATTGATAGCACTAGTCGTTTTCAACTGAGCGATGGATCGAATGAGCTTTCATACACGTGTATTAGGTCTTACTATTGTGTTGCATTAATAGGCACGGATGGACCATTCTTAAAGTTGCACAACAAGAACAAATCATTCCATTCTATGAAGAGTGCATAGTTGACAATGTTTATAGAAAATGTTTGATTGCATATATTCTGTGATATTGTCTTTTTTTTTTGACAAAATGATATGTAAGAACAGACTTCGTATTGTGTATTTATATAAATGGAATAAGTTTGCCTATAAATAATGACATGTATTGTGTTGTGTGGAATTGTTTTGGTTATTAAGCGTACTTTGTTTTGTTTTTAAATATGTTTTACTATAAATTAAATTATTTTAACAATAGTTAAATAATATCAAGGCGTTTCCTGGTTAAGTTATGTGTACTCCATATACTATTTATCCTGATTTATCAGTCGTAAAACTATACCCGCAATCATGAGTGACCAGGGCGGGAAGCCATTACTACCATTGTTTGAGTAGTTTCTTCGATTTGACCGAGGGTCGAACCCTGGTGTTCCAGCTCCCAAGGCGCGGTCTCATCAGGAAAACATGGGAACCGGTGTATTTATTACGTTATATGTACTGAGTTGGCATTTTCTTTTTTGAACTTTATGAATCACAACACGCGTCTTTATGAATTCAAATAAAGTCAAGACATTTTGGTTTTGATTGATTTGGGTTTATTGCCGTTTTCAACAATTGTTTAGTCATATTACGGCGGCAAAGTCAACTTCTCATGTCGCTTTCTCACACCAGTACTCCACACAACATGCTTTCCAAGCAAGAGGTGGAAGACGGTTGCCGTTTATCGCAGGGACTTTTGTCAAACATCGGAAAGAATGTCGGCCGAGCTTGGGTTCGAACTCATAACCCCTGTATTGATAGTCCGTGTCGCTACAGACTAGTAGTTATGGCTGCAATCATTTAACGCATAGGGCTATCGGGGAAGCATTATGACTAACTTGCTTTTTTCGGGATAACTGGACAAGTATTACTGTTGAAAGAGGCGTAAAACACCAAATAATCAATAGTTACAGACACAGCTACTTTGGCCTCTGGCACACATACGTATATATTATTTACATATCTTTAACTTGAATCGTATATATATTGACGTCTCTCAAGAGCCGTTCTATAGAGATGCTACTATTTAATTGTTAACTACTTCCCACATACAACTATTCTGAAGCAGACGACTTTGGAAACATCTATACAAAATATCAATTATATTATTGAATAAATTTGAAAACATTGTACCTTTACGGTAGGAATTGCTTATATTTTGTTCAATAGGTCGTCTTTTGCAAAGGTGTCAGAAAGAGTCTAACTGTAGGATAGGGTTAAAACCTTCTCCTGAATTGAGTTTTTCGGCTGCAATGTTTGTATATACTGACGAGTGTCGATACATGCAAGGTGTCGATGTGGACGCGGGCTAATCCGGGCCGACACATTCCGTCTCAGGGGAATAGATAACAGTGTCTGTCCGGGTTAGCCTGCGTGACATGCGTAGGCTGATCCTAGTCGATGCTTTAAGCAATGTTGGTTTTCTCTTTGGACGGCTCAATTTTTATCCCAGTACAAATTCTGACATGCATACAGTTAAGTCCTACATGATGCCAAATCAATCACAATGATTTATACCGAGCCGATAATACATTGGTTGATTTACTCATGTGAGCCCTCCTCATATGTGCAAGAACGGACGAGAGAGATCACTGAACATTTCATTCTGCTTTTAGTAATAAACAATGCTGATCGTTCATCCAAATATTAGATGAATTACTTAAACTGTTAATCTGGTTTGAGCCATAAACAATGTTGGTCGTTTCATAAAAGAAAACATGTATTAAATGAATAACTTAAATTCTCATTCTGTTCTGAGTTGAGCAGCGATAGCTAGTAGGTCTGGTTTGATCTATCATTCTGGTTCTAAACTCGCCTCCTAAACATCACAGCCATCTCTTTCATCGATAGGTATCCCATCATATTAACGTTGAACATCGACCTCTCATCGTCAGTTCCTGGCCGCATGTACATTCCTGTGGGGTTAACATCAGTGCATTGTGCGAACCACCAACCTCCATCGCCATTTACAATGGAACATTGCACGTCATCAGACACATCTCGATCAATATCCTTAGCACTAAATCCACGTCCCCGAGAGGCATTCAACATTCGAAGCCCATCGAAGCCATCTGAATATATATATATGCAATACAATGTTAACAATGTTAACAAGAGCTTTCAAAGGACAGCGCGCCCGACTTTTTTGTGCTTGCCAATAAAACAAAACTTTTTGGGGTGGTACAGAAAACATCTAAACCAAGCACTTTATCATATTATTTATATGCAAAGTACTTTATAAGTCGAACAAGGGTCATACTTCTTACAAAAACCTTTACTGAATTATGCACTCTTGGCTTTTGGTCGAGGTAATGATGGTCAAAAGATTTGTGTAACTGTTTAAGCTATAGCTCTAATTATTTTGAAAATTTGATTTGGTATGAATAACTTAACCGAAATTCTAAATCGAATAAAGGCCATAATTCTTTAAAGAGACATTGACAGAGTTATGTTCTCTTGTTTGTTGATGAAGGTAATGATGGTAAAAAAGTATTGTAAGTGTACAAGCTATGTCTTTTACGGTTTTGAAAAAAATCGGGGTGGTACGAAAAACTTAACCAAAATTCTTAGTCGAAAAAGGGCCATAATTCTTACAAAACCATTAACAGAGTTATCTACTCTTGTCTGTTGATGGAGGTAATGATGGTGAATAAATGTTGTGAGTTTCAAATCAATATCTGTAATCGTTTTGAAAAAAAGAGAATTTGTACAACAAAAATTAACCAAAGTGTGACGCCAACGCCTACGCAGACGCCGACACCAACGCTGGCGTCAAGGCGAGCAGTATAGCTAGCAAGGTCTTCGAAAAGTCGAGCTAACAACGGATATACAGGTACATGTAATTAGTTTGAAGATGATTCATATCGATAATGAATACTACAACAACTACTACAACAACTACTACTTCGACTACGACTACTATTGTAATTACAACTACTATGACTTCTTCAACTACTACTACTTCGACTACTACTACTACTACTTCAACAACTACTACTACAATTAATATTAATACAACTTATAATTATACTACAACTACTACTTCTACTACTACTACTACTATTACTACCACTACTACTACTACTACTACTACTACTACTACTAATACTACTACTATTACTACGAGTACCTTGCTACTGCAGTTGCTACTTATACTTTTGCCCATTGTTCAACTTGTGTTTCGACTATATATACTACTACTATATCTACTACTATTACTACGAGTACCTTGCTACTGCAGTTGCTACTTATACTTTTGCACATTGCTCAACTTGTGCTTCGACTATAAGATAAGATAAGATAAGATAATTGTTTATTAACGTGACCTGTGTGAAGTTACATACATGAATAACACATTTTATACAAATTTTACAACACCCGGCCCATTGGGCCTATAAGTCACCATAAAATGTATACATAATATTAACTCATAAAGTCACATAAAATTAGTTGTTTACAAATATACAATAATTTGATAACAGTGTGTGGAATGAGACATCGCACTCAATATGCAATGTCTTTTTTCACACAGTGAAACACGATCTTCTCTAATGCCTCAAGGTAGCTAATTTACCGTGATAAAAAGGGGTTACTCCTCAGGTCATTTATATACTATATATGCTACTACTACTAGTTATACTGCTACTACTATTATAACTACTTCCGTTACATATACTTCTAATATATCTATAGGTGCTACCTATTTACGAAAAAAAAACGCAAGATAATTATAAACAAAAATTAAAGAGCATACTTTGGCCATAACAAAGGATTTATAAGTAATTGACTAGACAATAATAATGTTAATGTCATGTTTCTTGCATTATTAAAACATATTTGGAATTCATATTGATGGTGTCTGTTATTTGAACAGAAAATAATAAAGTAAAGACTTTCAGACAATCAAGGAAAACATTTATAATGAACGAGGTTAAAACATGAGGGCCAATGTGATCCTTAATCGATCACCTGCATTATGGCAAAGAAGCAAATAGATCAGCCCTTATCTGGCGACTGCCTTTTTCAATATGACTGGAACAAATTATGTAAGGGGTCACATTTCTGTTAAACCCTTTCCCTATTACAGACGGTTTCCGAGGCCTATGCAACAGACGATTTGGGAAAAGATTGTCGCCACAAGAACGTTATTGCTTCTTATGGGAAAGTTATCCTTTTGCCACAATGTTTGATAAATAATTATACTTTGAATGAGTGAGTCAATAGCTCATGTATAGGAATTTGGGGTCTTTCATGTTGATACCACTTTTTTGCGGGAAACGACGTCGCTCCATTGACTCCTTCTTTGGGTACGATACAGTCAAAATTTAGTTTCGGGCGTAGAAGGCGTAGAAGGCTAATGCTGTCGTTTTTTTGACGAACGGGAAAACATATTTCTTACAGATTTCCATTTATTTTTAACTTTTCGTACAAATGTTAATTGCCACATAACACAGCACTTAAATGATCTTAAATATCGATTTTAAAAAAAAATGATTAAAAAGACGACAATAATTTTCAATCCGTGTTTTTCTGCTCATTTTATACATACCTAAAATACCGACTTAAAAAAAAAAAAAAAGCCGACAATATTTTTCAATCTGTGTTTTACGTCTGCTTTTTATACATATCCAAAATGGCGGCCCCCATGGATTTTTCCAGTTTCATTTCAGAAAGCTTTATGGGTTATTGAAAAAAAAAAAAAATCTCACACCTGTTAACTATAAGCGAAAAAACCCATTTATGTTTTTTTTTTTCGTATTATTACTTCTACTTTTACTACGACTACTACTAAACATCTATTTCCTTTTTGAGTGCTCCAACTACGTCTGCTACTACTATTACTTATAATACTACAGTTTATAATGCAACTTCAACCCGTACAAATAATACAAATAAACAAATACTACTACCACTTCTACTTCTTCTACATCTACTTCTACAAAAACTTATACTACTTTGTATACAACAACTTCTACTACTACTACTACTACTTTTACTACTACTACTTCTACTACTACTACTACTACTACTTCAACAACTACTACTACGACTGCTACTACAACTACTACAGCAACTATTTCTTCCATTTATACTAACAATTCCACTTCAACTGCCGTTGCTAATGAAGCTGCTACTTATATTGTTGCACATTGTTCAACTTGTGCTACTAATATATATACTAATACTACTACTGTAAATACTGCTACTACTATTGATACTACTTCCACTATATATACTACTATCATTGCTACTACTACGAATATTGATACTAGTAGAACAACTATTTATACGACAACTACTATTTCTACTACTGCTACTTCTACGTCTGCTGCTACTACTTCTACTTGTAATACTACAACTTAAAATGCAAATACTACATTTTTGTACTGGAACTCTTCCGCTTTTTACTCCTGCTCAAACAAAGGTATGTATGGAAACGGTTCTTACTACTCATGTTTTAGAAGTGATTCCGTTTAAGGAAGCGGCCTATATTCTTTCTTTATTTCATTTCAATCATATATAATGCTTTTTTAGTTACGATACGACCATTTGTATTTGAAAATTATGTTTATGGTGCGCGAGTCTTTGGCACGAATTTTACGAAAGCCGTTCAGCAATTTCTGATATGCCTCTCAAACTCAATTTCAAATTAAAGAACGACTTTATTGAATTCATTCGTAATCCAAAGTTTATCTGATCGTGTTGGCAAAAGAAGTGGACTGCATTGCGATAAACGGAAAGGTCAGTAGTAGAACTCTTAGTGAATGCAATAGACTGTAATTTGAGTGGGTATAAGTGTCAATCAATTACCAGATAATCTCGTTTGTCCATAACACTGTCGTAATTAAGGGTATCAATATAAGAATTGAGACATAACAAAAACTGAGTGTAAAGCTATGAGAATCGCTGATCAGATCATATGCGGTAAAGATAATTAAGTAGGAAAGCATTATATTTACAGTAAGTGCACTCATTCAAAGAGCCAATATGTAGAGTGTAGTTTGGTCCTAGACCGACGGAAAAGTCTGACCATTCTTCGTACGCTTCTGTATCAGGAAAAAAACCTCCCGGTCCACCCAAGGTTAACATATGTAAATCAGACAAGCTGTTGGCAGTCATCTCGTGCATGTATTGCAAACCTATGAATAAACAATTAAACTATTGTTTGCTGTTGTAAAGCAAAACCTATATTATCAAAACGAAAATATAGTGTTTTTTTGTAACCCATGAAGAAAGACTAAAATTAGAGTTAGTCTATGAAAAACAATTAAACAAGGTGTGTTGCTGTAACGTAAGACTATACAAAAATATAAAAAAACAGTATCATCGGAATATTCTAGATTTACTAGATTTCTAGACATTATTGTTTTGTTAACGAATTCCAAACGTTTTCCCTTGCAGGTGCAATAATCTATGTTATAGTAAATTTTGAAATGTGTCGTTTTTACGTTCTCAAACACTTCGGACATTTAGAAATATTACAATTAATATACTATATTCACGTTTTGGTTCATAGCACAACTAGTGTCCATTATGATGGATACTAGGGACATTGGCAATTATAATGTACGACTAGAATTACAGAGGACAACTGCAGATAATTTAAAATTACACACATTTAATAAAATATTTGACAATGTAAATTCAAAACAATACATTTCTTCTTAGTTGTTGGCGGAATCTGGCCACAGCTTCCCAAAAGCTTATAACATGTAAACAACAGATGAGCCCTGGTGACAGAGACCCACACTGCTTATTTAAAGTCCAATTACTTCACACAATAATTCAGATTGACAACAACTACTGGTGGAGGTATTCCATTTTTTACCAATAGATGAAAGAATTTCCATCAAATTCAAAGAGAATTGATTTTCGCCTGTCTCGCCCTTCAGTCAAATAAATGAAAAGGAAAATTGCCTACACGTGTTTAATTAACCACAAGGAATAATATTATAAATGAACGACAATGAATAGCACTGAAGGGAACAAGATAGGTTCTCGGTTCTGCACAGTCCCTGTAAACGGTTTTGACCCTTAATGTTCAAAACTTATTAAATCGTCGGCAAAGTTGATAACGAACGAACCCATCATGTTTTAACTAACTTTTGGTAGCATTCTGGTTCTTCATTGTGATTAAAAGGTCCGCTTAAAAATCACTGTTTGTTCAGTAAAAACGAACTTGGAACACATATCATATTTTAGTCGTTGACAAATATCACCCCGGAGAATGATACAATACTCGGACGATCTGTCTTTTAAAGATGTATTTGCTTATTCATCCTAGTGTTTGTTTAAATCCTTCTCGATTGTGTTGGTAATGTATTAGTCAGATAGACTTCTTTAAAACATGAACACAATTCATTAATAAGGATTTTATATGCAAATATGTGTAGCGAATATACATGCAGCGATGCCATATAACACGTCAGTAAATACGTATATATATGCACATCTTTCGCTATGAATAGACATGAAGAACCAGATTGGTAAACTATATGCCTATCAGCTGGTTTGAAATGCTGTAGATAGGAAATAGTTAAATGTTCTAGCTTGTCATATGACATGTTTGACACAATGGTTCTATGTAATATACTGATACAACTCGACTTCGTAAAATTGAGGTAAACATTCATACAGATTGAAGGTTAACATCTGAAATGTCGAGTTAATAGTGACGTTGTGTTCATGACGGGCACCAGTGCTAAACTCATTTCAGGTCATACTCTATCGGAATCAGTACGGCGCCTAGTGGATTTTTTGTGACAAATGGTAATGTTTTGGCAAGTTAGGTCATGGTAAACAAAAGTCCCTGATTTCCCCCAAAAAATTCAGATATCTGAAATAATTAATTAAATGACCACATGGTTTCACTTTGAAAACATGATGAATCGATAGTAAAAATGCATGATATTTTTTGGGACAGGAAATGTCAATGTATTAACTGAATCAATCTCTGATTTCTGAAATATTTTGTCCAGAGTCCATCCAACTATATCAAAATGTAATTACATTAGTGCTTCATTCTTAACGGTGACTAACTAGGGTCAGTTGATCCCTCACTTCATTCCTCTTCCAACTATGTGTTTATGTATCGCAAGGAAGGTTGGCTTGGAATAATGTTGTGTGAAGCTATGGTGCGAGAAAGTCAGGAATTTGAGGTGAAATAGTCGTCGTGGTAAAACTGAGAAAAATCTGTGGAAAACGTCGTTAAGCTCAAACCAGTTAATTAATAAAAATGCCCCATACCTAGCCAATGTTCATCAGTCTTGTCTCCAAACCCAGATTCGTATTCTGTAAACGTACGGTTGAATTGCACCTCTCCGTTAAATCGGTTCACCATAACCTGGCGAATATTGTCGTAGCTTTAGTAATATATCCGTACTAGTCACAAGTTACAAGTTTGATTTGATAATAAGGCCATCTCCCCCATAATGCAACGTAGACTATTTATATATATATATATTATGGTATCTTGCAACATTGTCATGTCTACCTCTTGTTATCCGCTTTATACACCAAAAGTCGTCTGTATAGCATAGTCGCTCTATTCAATGAAAGCCTAAATATCTACTATCATGCAATTTAAACAAAATGACATTTCAGCTAGTGCCTGTGCGTGCAAAGTGACCATTACATTTATTATATTGGTAACAACTTGCACGTACATGCGTGTGTTTTTGTTAACACACAAGTCTATTTACATGTAGATAAACATTGAAATTGAAATTTGGTAACTATCCTCTTTTATCAGTTTAATATTTATATTATAATCCAAGTAATCGTGTATATTTGTGAGTGTGTGTGTGTGCGTGTGTGTGTGTGCGAGCGAGAGATTGCGCAAATGTGTGAATGTGTCATGTGCATGCAATTTATGTATTAATTCTAATGTTGTATGATGAAACACTATGTATAGTTTAAGTCAATAAAATATATCTACCTATCTATCTATATATGATTTAAAACGAAGAAATATATAGTTAACAAGAAAACAGACACTACATTGGTTTTAAACGTGCCAACCGGTTTCGTTTATTCTACTCACCGAGGCAACGCTAATAATATATATGTGTGTGTGTGTGTGTGATATGCCTAGTCAGTTAATTTAAACAATTGTGTCAAATAAATAGTAAGTTGCTTAAACTGAATCGAATTTGCATTGCTAAATACAGAAAATAGACTTTCAAGGCCTGGTTGAACATTATGTCATTTAAATAGGTAGTGATTTATGACAAAAACAAATTGATCACAAATATAAAAGGCATGGCATTCATCTTCTAGAATTATGAAATGTGTTAGCGTAAAACAGTAAACACAGACTCTGTCATCTCTAGTAATGTTAAAATGACCTCCAAATTCAATGTTCAGTTTATGACTTGAACATCTGAAGCATGCTTATGCACGTTCATTAGGTGAAATATCAAATTATGAATACCTTGCAATATTGAGTAAAAACTGGAAGTTTTGATAAAAGTTACATGTACTAGAGCTACTGATATCACCATGCCATGTCTAGACTGAGGTGAATATGAATAAGTATCAAATACATATAATGACTAAAGTTGATATGAATAAGTATGGAATACATCTAATGAAAGAAGTTGATATGACTTAGTATCGAATTAAACCTAATGACTGAAGTTTATATGAATAAGTATCGAATTAAACCTAACGACTGAAGTTTATATGAATAAGTATCGAATTAAACATAACGACTGAATTTGATATTCATAAATATTGAATTAAACCTAACGGCTGAAGTCGGATCATATGAATAAGTATCTAATTAAATCTATTCATTGAAATTTAAATGAATAATTATCTAATTAAACCTTGTAAGCGAGACAACCATGCATAACTATATTTATTTAAACAAATATAGTTATGAAAATCTATCGAATTTAACCATAAAATGGACATCGAACTAATAGTTAGAGCAGATGAGAACATGAAGGTCAATCGAGTACAACCTAGTTGTCATTAATTCTTACCGTCCAGCCACCTTCTTGCTTTGACATGATGCAGTAAACATCCACTTTCGTCCCAATCCAGGTGATGATTGGGTAAACACCATCTTCAGCGGTTTTGTCTCGGGTTAGAACATCTAGACAATCTCTTGATGGAACAATCACTGCACATACATAC